>CM031880.1:18425307-18805866 GCA_018697195.1 Certhia americana
CACCGGGACCGACCGGCTCCGGGCCGGTGTCACCGGGCAGCGAGGGGGTCCGTGGGGTGTGCGCTGCCCCCGGGTGCCCGCAGAGCCCTTAAGTGATGCGCAGGGGCTGCGGGGGACTGCACAGAGCCTGGCTGCCCCCGACTGAGCCGCACAGCCAAGTCCCGGTAACAAAGCCCGCTAGAGGCTTCGGGGCCGCTACTTCCCCTGCGTCGACACGGGTTTGATGCTCCAAGGGGAAAAGCACCATGCCTTGCCACGGTATCCAACAGCTAAAGCCCTCCTTAGGGGAAAATGAATCATGCCCCATCCCTGGAAGTGTTCAAGGCCAGTTTGGATGGGCCTTTGAGCAGCCTGGTCTTGTGGGAGGTGCCCATGGTAGGCAGTTTGGAACTCGATGATCCTTAAGGTCCCTTCCAACTCAAAGCATTCTGTGTTTCTATGTCTCCATTCAGGGTTTGGCAAAGGAATCAATTTAAAGCCATTTATTTGGCTCTGCAGCAGAGCTGAGTTTAAGCATGCTCACTCCCTTGGGACCTTTCCACTTGCTTGTCTTTGCAGCAGTTCTCAGGGGTTGTTTTGATCCTCTCTGCAAGAAATAAAGACTCTGGTGGCTTTCTCCAGCTCCTTTCCAACAGTTTGGTTCTTGGGTACTAGTTGAAACACTGGATATTGCATGTCTGAAATAAAGCAAGCTGAGATCTGCCCTGTGCCTGGTTGACTTGGCTGGTCTCTTTCCTAATTGAAAAATGCAGAAAGCCCCCAGGCTCTCCTGCACAGATATTTCACAAAAGCTGAGAGGCAAAATCAATTTTAAATGGATTAACTCATATGAGTGTACCTCTGTTTTCTTGAATATATATCACAAGACAATTTAAATAGATTAAGTCCTGTGAGTTTAGCTCTGTATCCTGAATACCATGGAATTAAGGAAATCATGTTTTATAATATCCTTGGGAAGGACACTGATTCATCTCACAAAGCAGACGTCTAGTGCAGGCCAGTGCCTATTGGGAACAGCTTGATGTGTTGCTTAGGTTGCTGTCTGGTGGTTATCAGCCCTCACCATGTCTTAAAGAAGAGCAAACCACAGTTCACTACCCCCTTCCTCATGCAGCAGAGGAAGGGCATCCTGGTATAACAGAAAAGCACTATTGCTTCTGGAGGAATGACTTGGACTAACATAACGCTGTGGGGAAACAGGTGCGGTTTGCTGCAACGGAAACAGATCTGCCCTCCTTGGTGCTGGGGCAGAGCAGATCCTGGGTACCAGGGCCAGGAGGGTGTCTGGTACTGGGTGCTGTGCTGAGGGTGGCACCCACAGCTCATCTCCCCCTCCTGCCATCGGGGTTTGGGGGTTTCTACAGCACATGGCACTGCTGCAGGGGACCGACCACGTGCGAATGCAAGGGTCACTCTGCAGGCAGAGGTGATGCCTTCTGGAGGCTGACCTGGAACAGAGACTAGGCAGAGCAAAAGGATAAAGTAGGGATTTATTAAAAGGCTTCAATGGATACACCTGGGCAGCACAAGAACTCGTCGGGGCCACACCTGAGATGTATCCAAAATGGTCACAAAATGGACACCCAATCACAAGGTCTCACTTTTATAAGTTCTGGTCCATTAGTATATTGGAGTTAAGCGTGCAATTATTGCCTCATGTTATGGAGCTCCATCCTCCTTGTTTTTCCTTCTCACTTCAGTGTTGTTTTTGTTCTTGGGCCTAAAAGTTGTGTTGAGTGTCCTTGGTACTAAGCTAGAGAAGGAGTTGTTTTGTCTAATCCCTCTGTGAAGAGAGCTTAGCAGCACTTAATATGAAACCCGGAACTACCCACTAAAACAGCACAGAATCTAAAAAATATAAAAGCTAAAGTTTAAGGCTTCAGGGGGGTATCTGCTGCTAGAGCCCTGCAGTCCTGCTGCCTCCAGAGCCAAAGCAGCATAAGGCCCCCAAGCATTCGGCACACAGGCTGCTGGAGTTTTGTCTGAATACCTGCTTTGGAAGGCAGTTTGCAAAGCCATGGAGACCTGTCCCTCCCTGGCACAGTGCTTGCAGGGGATGCTGGCACCAGGAGACTGGACACTGCTGCAGCCCATGGAGCAATGTTCCAGCTGTCCTATTAGGCAGATAAGCCTGCCTGTGCTGGCCTGGATCTGCAGCTGCTGTAGGCAGGGACCCTGTTTCACACTCACTGATCCCTCTGCCATTGGGGTCACCACCTCCAATAGGGTGCTGCTCACTCAGTGCATGCAAACAGAAGGCAGGATCTTCCTGTCTTGCAGATTTAAACTCCTCATTTGTTTTTACAACAGCCAAATGACTCTACCAAGGCCATAAAGAAAGAATTGCCCATTCTGCTTCGAGTATACATCCCAGACAGAAAAACCCCATGCAGGCAGCACAAATAAATATGTCAAGGAACAGAAAAAAACAGTTTAAGAGATATCTGTGCATAAAAAGCCCAATGAGCAACTGCTAGTATATACTTTGGAGAAAAGGAGACAGATCCTTACTGGAGGAGCCACAGCTGGATAGGCAGGGGGCAGCTCCACAGGACATCAGCCTCCAGAAAGACTCTGAGGGCTCAGAAACACCATCTTGACACTGAGCACCTGCAGTTTGCTGTGTTATCCAGCAGGAAGTGTGATGCACTCTGCTAGCTTGCAGGAAGGCAAATATTGACATTTGGGAGAAATTTGTAAATAGCATCTTGGATAAAACTTTATTTAAGCAGACAGGACCTTTATGCTTACAAGCAACGTGGAATCCAGCAAAGACCAAATGTCAGATCGTAGCCTTTAAAGAACAAGACAAATGACCATAGTAAAGGACACATTACAGTAAAAAAATCTGAAATCAGCAGCAGCCCTCAGAGCACTTGGAGGAGGTAGAAGTTCATCCAGTACTGACATCTCCCCTGCCCCATGGTGTGAGGGGCAGAAGCCAATTTAGATGCTTGTGCTACTATTGGCAGCCCTGAACCGCAGCCCTGAACCAAAGCCCTGAACCTCCTCCTTCTCCAGTCCATGGCAGTGCTGCCACAGCGTTGCCTCACAGCACAGGCAGCTGCACCAAGGTAGAAAAGCAGTGATCCCTGAGGAGTAGAACCATGGGGCTCACATGCCTGTGCCCCAGTGCTGAACACAACATTGTGTCCCCTGGCACTGGCTAAGAAAAGCAGGCACTCACCTACCCAAGGGGGTCTGAGCTGGAAGGAGCCTCTCCTTGTGAAATAGGAATTGCAGAGCATACTCTAAATAAAAGGGGGCAAGATGGAGCATGGCATCAAGGCTCTTGGCATCCTTTGTGGCTGGGTGGTGCAGTCCTGGCTGGATGCACTGGCAGGGCAGGGAAGTGCACTCCATGCTTTGCCAGCCATTCTCTTGTGCCTCTAGCTAGCACTAAAAATAGTTCACTTTCATCAGCCTCAAGTTCATCACCAAAAGAGAGAAAGCAGATTTAATTCGTTTGAACACAGCTTCATCTAGTCTTCAAGGGGAAGATGTGAGGCTGGCTTTTGCATTTATTATTTATCTAAGATGGAAACCTTTGGGGTGAAATGGCAGGGCCAGGTGGGGACTTCTGATGACAACTGTGACAATCTGTCCTTTTTCCTGCTAATGAGGGTCGGGCCAAATCCAGCCCAGTCTGTGCCAGCAGTTCTGCTGAATCCAGGGGTTACACCAGTGTTGAAATTAATTCCCTTTAGTTAAAAACTGAATAAAAGAAGCTCAGTGAGGCTGAAAGGCCATGCAAAACCCTGCACAGCATAGGGAACTGTGCACATTACAGGTAGAAATGATTGTTCACCTCCATATAGGTGATGGCCAAGTCAGAGACTTTCACAGGGGGTGGCTATCCCAGAGCCGTGATCTCAGCAGAAAGTGTAGGTCAGTCACTGTTTTAAAGCATTTAACTCATGTGCTGGGAAAAGCAGCTTGTCAGGAAACACAGGGTTCCTGCTCTTGTTGGATCTGGCCCTCAGCAGATTGAAAGTCAGGCTCTGGTGTCATCTCATCCACTTGCATTTGATTTACTCCTTGGCTAGGATTGATTTATGTATTTCTGCCTATTACAGTTCATTAGATCTGAATAACAACCATCTTGCTTCAACCTGAGGGCTCATCCAATTCTTTATGCTGATGTACTCTGACACAAAGTCAGTCAGGAATGTGAAACGATGGCAATGTTTGCTTTGAGCCCACTCATGTGAAGTGCTCTGGCATGGAGCTGTGCCTGGCTGCTCAGCCCGGGCTCTCTGGTGCAGCCGTGCTGGGCACAGACATCCCTGGTACAGCACCATGGCCCTAATCAAGGGGAACACCAGGGCTCTGGCTCAGGGACTGGCTGCTGCTCCAATGCAGATAACTGGCTCCGAGGAGGCTGTTGTGGGAAATGCTAATGGGGCTTTGGCTGCTTGCTTGCTGTGGGCCAATACTAGCAACAAGAAACCACAAATTATACCCAGCTGTAGAAAGACAATGGCAGCTCTGCAGAGTGACTTCAGGAATCACAGAACATGACCCACAGATTTTCTGTAGTGTAACAGTGTGCAAAGGCATCCACACCCTCTTCCAAATGTCCTTCCAAATACCCTGGTGAGCTGACATCAATGCCACCATAGTCTGGGCCCCACTGTTGTTCAGCAAAGCTCAAGCCCCAGTTTGTAGGTCCAGCCTGAACCGCCTTACAGGAGCTGAGAGCTGTCTCAGGGCATGAAGCTTGGGCAGCTCTTCGCTCAGCAAAGCTCAGCAGTGATGGGCACAGGTCACTGGGCACGTGTTGTGCCTTTGTCAAATGTCAAACTAAAGAGAAAGAGAGAGTAAACTGAGAAATGGCAAAACTTTTCAGCACTGCTCTGGGACAGAAGTGGTGACTTCCCAGGGCTTGCTCAAAACCAAGTTGCACCATCTTCTCACATATGTGTAGATTTGTTTTGTTCTCTTGCAATTGCACCTTTTAAGAGCAAGTAAAAAAGTCAACATGATTGAAAACACGCCCCCCCCCCCCCCAAAAAAAAAAAAAAAAAAACCAAAAAACCAACCAAAACAGAATTAATAATCCTGTCTGGTAGCTTGGAAGCTGCAGCTCTGAGGGGAGCTACTCCTCTTTATCTACAGAGCAACAGCTTGCCCTGGCTCCCGGCCATGTGGATTACAGAAGCTCTGGTGATGCTCAGGGTGAATTAATCTGCCCTTCTGGGTGGGAGGTGGGGGATGTGTGTGTGTGTGTGTCCCAAAGTTCACCAGGGGCCCTGGCAACTTTTTTTCCCTACCCACAGCAAGAAGCAGATCTGGCCTTAGACCACAACCATATCAGGGGACTCTGGTGTCCACCCCACGATGGAAAAACCCCAAACACACAGCATCCAGGTGCAGCAGATGGAATCGCTGCAGGGAGCATACTGGTGCCTGAGCCCTCCCATTCTCAGGGTAACACTGGCGCTGATAAAAGACAATTTCCCACACATCCTGCAGTTTACATAGTGATTAGCTTCTATACTAATTCCCAGGGGGAGGTAGCTGAATTATAAACGGATAAATGACGTAGCAAGGGTGTAACTTAACTACTCAAGAACCTTTCCTGAAGCAGATGAGTATCTTGATTACGCTGTCTGCATTTCTAGCCAAAAGTTTGTTGAACAAGTCGTATTCGTTATCTAGATCCAGTGCACTGCCTCCTGCCGCGGGTGCTGAGGCAGCAGCTCCAGGCGCTGGGAGAAGCCAAGGGAGTGCAGGTGTGTCCAGGAGCGGCTCTCCAGCCCCAGGCATGCTGCTTGCGGGCACAGGGAATGCACCGGGAAACACACAGGCACCGCTCTGCTCCCTGATCCTGGTCACAGGCATTGGGGTTTGAAATACAGACAGCTGTTTGGGTTTTTTTAGATGTGTTTTTCTGAAAATCCTACACAATACGGTGGGAGTTTTAATTCACCTTTTTCTGATAAATTTATCAGGTAATGTAATTATTTTTTTTTTTTTTTGAACTATGTACCGTTTCAATCAGCCTTTGCATATAATCTGAAGGGAGAAAAGTAGGAAAAAGAGGAAGGGGAAGATTTGAGGTTCACTCTCCCAGCAGCTGCAGAGCTGTTCGGCCAGTAAGTGATGTTGGGAGCACAAGTGGCAAGCAGGCTAAAAACAAGGGCAGGCTGGAACATCCCCCTGTATCTTCTGGCCTGAATTGTCTTCCTTCGGGCCCAGAGGGACCTACCTGGAAGACTACCCCAGACAGCTCATCCCCATCCAGAGGAGACGCCTCTCAAAACAAAACCCATTGAGCTGCGCTCAAAGCTCAGCTCTGTCGCCCTGAGCGTCTGGGGCAGCATCTCCCTGATTGCAGGGAGAGATTAACTGAGCTGCGGTGTGGAACAGCAGAAGTCCTTTCAAAATGCTGGGTTGCAATATAGTAACTTTAATCACTGACGAAAACAGGGAGGGATAAAAATAGCACTCTGTGTGTGCAACATACTGTGGTACATCTGGTTACGAGTCACTTTTAGGACAGACTTTTTTTGAAGGAGTGGGATCTCTAATGTTTGTGAATCCTTTGCAGACAGGCTAATAACAAGGGAAACAACTAAAAAACCATCTGAATACAAGTGGGTACAAGGAACTATATATGCTACAAATGCACGTGTTTTGGCAGTGGAGATTTAAGGGAATGGCATCCACATCTGATTTCCAAAGAATTACTAAGTACTTATTTTTGTCAGCCAATTCTCCTTAGGGAATCGTTAAGGGAAAAACATCCAAGGGGCAGCAAAACAGTATCTCAACAAACTCCTGGAAAGACAAGCTGTGATTTCAAAGTTAGAGGAAACATTTCAAAAGGCACAGTAAGTACCTGCCAAGTGCTCAGATGTGTCCAGATTTCCACCAGCCTCCTCTCCCTTTACCCCCATGGGGATCCCTCTGCAGCAAAGGGGTTCACACCGACCAGGAGTCTGGCCAATGTCCAACCCATAGTGGCCACACGCAGGGGGAGCTGCAATAAAGGCAGAGCTGGGTGTGACCTGACAGGCGCTGGCTCTGCTTTCCCCAACATTTAGAGCCTCTTAAACGGTTTGTTATCACTGGGCTCTCAGAGGTATCTGCACGTCTAGTGCTGAAAGTGGGACGAATAACCCCAAAGACATGGACTCCTTTTGCTTTGAATTAAGCTCAAATAAACAGAATTAAAGACCATCTGGCTGAAGGATTGCAGGGGAGCGATCCAGCAGAGAAAACAGAAGTGAGGTGTTAATGTTAGTGACAGCTTTTGAGCAGAAAAGGCCCGAAGGTTGTGTCTTTTAGATTGTCCTAATTTTACACTATTGGTTTCATTCCCTTCCTTGTATCCTGAGGAGTGTTATTACAAGATATAAATAGCTGTGGCTGAGAACAGGGCAACAGCTTTGTCTCTTCGGGAGCAGAGACAATAGCTGTGGAGCATTAAGCAAGCAAAAACCAAACCACTTGAAATAATAAGCAAAACTGATGAGTTTCATTTACGCTTGTAAACACAATTACATTCCTTGATGGTACCTGTACTTTCAAATGAATCTCAGTCTAGAGCTGATGGCGATGAGAAAGGACCAGTCTTCCCTGTGAGCCCTGTGCAGATGCCCAAAGCAGCAGAACCCAACCCCTGCAATGCTCCACTCTCCTCAAAGTGGGGCAAACGCTTGGAGCAGAAGTATGAAAATATGGGAGCAGCTCAAAACATTTCAAATTAATACAACCCCCCAGTATGGATAGAGCTCAGTGCTGGGGGATGGCTGCAGGGCAGGAGCATGTTGGTGCCTGTGGCCACTGGTTTAGCTATGCCTGAGATGAACAGGACAGAGGCAGCAGAGATCAAAGCATATTCCAGGTCAGAATCTCAAGGCTGACACACTACATCCTGCTTCTGACATCCTGCATTTTCCTCCATATCCTTCTACCTGCTTCTGTTGGCCACATCTGTTCTGTGTGTTGGACTGTGCACTTTTAACTCTTTCAAAAATTTCAAGGAATTCCTATTTGAGACCATAGCCCCAAAAGTTGAAGCTGTGGCATAGAAACTAAAAGCTTGTGTAGAAACATTTTTTTTAATGTCCTTTTACAGGCCAAGGCTCTATAAGAAGCAGCAGCATGAATTAGCAATGTCCTTGGTGGAGGCCTCAGTATAGTCTATAAAGTTTCTTGATGATTAGCCAGCAGCTAGAAAAATAGCTCCTGTTCCAACAGTGAAGCAAGACATACTGAGCAAGTTTTGCTCTTTAATATAAAGTTAATTTTTATACTGTTATGTCCTTCTTTAAACCAGGAAACTGGAAAACAGAAAAAACCAGTAAAACCAGAAAAATGGCTAGAGAATGTTTAGCAGTGGCACTGCTGGACACGTGGTGTTTTGAGAATGGAAGTGGAACAAGTTTCATGAAGACACAGCTTCTTCTGTGACATTGATAGATCTGGAAGAACCAACACACTTTGCACAGATAACCCACAGTTCAAGTGTAAAATAGCAGATACAGTCTTCAAATTCAAATGGAAAAGAACTGTGCTGGGCTAACTGATGGTGATGGGCCGTGAAACTGCCTGGAGAAAGCAAGGTCAGTCCCCACAGAGCAGCAGCCCTTGTGTGGCAGGGGATGTGACAGGGCACCTGTGTTGCACTGCAGTGTTGCACCCACACTCACAATTTCACATGGACAAGTAATACAAACAAAACCTGGTCAGAGGGCCACATCCCTGCACTGCAGGTGGTTTCAAGGCTTTGGGAAAAAACCTTGACCTTGTCTGTAGGGTAATGTGACTGTTCCTCCCAGGCCATGAGCACAGCTGCCAGAGCCCTTCCTGCCCTTCCTCCTCCTCCTTACCTGCTGTCACTCACAGCTGGGGGTGCAGGAGAAAGATCCTCTCCTCCTGCTGCAGCTTGAGGGACAGGGATGGAGCTGGGACAGATGTAGAGACTGCAATTACACCTTGTGGGAAGCAGCTTCTGCAAAGCCCAAATATCCCCTGTTGCTCTTGGTGAGCAGCAGGGTCACATAAGCTGGTAGGTGTGACAGTGACCTTTCCTCTCAAATACTACAGGAATCTTCTGGCAACAGGATACTGTCCTTTCTGAAAAACAAAAGCTAGAGACTATTTTTAACATTTTAATTTCAGGGATCAATATATTCAAATATTCATTGGGTCTCCTCTCTTGCAAGGGTGTGCCTGTTTATTAATAGCTGCTTCATGCTTCTGATTGAGTTTTCTCCCATTCTTATGTTGTTCCAGCTAAAACAGCAACTTTTACAACCCTCCTCTGCCCATTTTCCATGTTGGTGTTACACAGAGTAACTGAGAACAGAGCACTCATGGTGAGAGCTAAGTCACTCCTGGACCAGTGGATGCAGTTGCTGTAACAGAAGTTTATACTAAATTGCTGTTTGGGAAGGACCAGGTCCTCCACTGACTCCCGCAGTCACCAGAACCTCTCGTGCATCAGCAAGATGTCAGGGAGGCACCACAAAGCATCCTCCCTGATCTTTTCTCTGGGGTGTTGCGTGCCCCAAACCCCCAAAGGCAAAGGCATGAGTGAATCAATTACCTTTTTGTTTCTGACATTTATGTTGTATTTGGCAGCACCAGGATGGAGTGACATTGCAAAACCCAGGCTTCCCTGCTGATTTGGGTTACACTGCCACAAATCCCTTGTTAGGCTCAGGGCTCACCTAGAAAGCCTTGTCTTTACGTTATCCTCATTAAAATATAGGAAATGCATGTGGGCCAACACTGCCAGCATCAGGCAGTGGTTTGAACACGTGTCACTGTGACCTGCTTGGGAAGTTGTACCAGGCTGCTGGCAGGGGCTCCCAGAGCCATGGGTGAAGGCAGAGACAGGGGAGAGAGAGCTGATCAGTTATTTCAGATGTAATAAACTCTAGAGTGGAACACTGGAATTTCATTTTAATGTCTTTCCACTTAGCTGCAGGCTATAATTCAATTAAAATTCATATGCACTGTATTGAAGTGCAATTCCTCACTACCCCTCAGGAGCTGCACAGTAAGAAACAGGCAGCATCCAGCATACCTGCTGCATTCCTGGGCATCAGCAGCACCACAGGCATCTAGGAAAAGTGTAGTGAGGCAGAAGTAATTTTTTTTTTTTCTGACATCCTGGGCAATAATGTGGTAGGAAAAGTTCTGCTGCCTTCAGAAATGTTTATTTTTAATGCTAAATCTGCTGATGAAAAAAATAGTCACAGGAAGTACTTCAATGTCTTTTTTCTCCTGAAAAGCCCGTGGTATTTGGGAACTGCCTCTGGGGTACCACACACAAAGAGTTCATGAAAGGAGACTAAAGAAAGGGTTAAGCAGCTCTGCAATGGTGCCTTGAGACAGATAAGCTCTGAGGGTGGACATGATTTTTCGCATTTAATGAGAATCCTCATTTCATTTTTTAATAAACTGTCTCTCTGCCAAGAGGAGTCACAGAGAAGGCACAACCCCCCACTGGGACACATGAACTGGCCAGGAAATGAAGCTGAATATAAAAAATATTACATGTATACTAAAAATAATTTTTGAATATGTTCTAAATTCCTCCCTGAATTAAAAAAAAAATAAAAAAAGCAAAACCAAACCAAATCCCCAAGCTTATTTGGCATCCCTGCATGGCCCAGTACGGCTCTGAGCATCCCAGCAGGATGGGAACTGGGCACTGCAGTGGCTGTTTCACCCTGGCTTCACATCTGCCCACACAGGAAAAATTGACTGTTGCTGGTGTGCCCAGGACATGTGAGTGGAAAGAAACAGCAAGAGACCCTGTGCCAGATCGTGGCAAATGTGCCAAGGCAGGGAAGGGAGGCAGTGTTAAATGGGTGTGATACAATACACCCAGGCACGACGATGTCCAGCATCCTCAGGAAGGTACCCAGGACCTTCCCGAGGGATCAAGTGATCCTGCTCAACTGTGGAATGGCAAAAGACCATTGACTGCATCCTTAATCCTAGACTAGACAGGACAACCTGCAAGGCAAAGCCAGTAGGCTGGAAATGAAGAACCAGTTTTCTTTTCCCCCCCTCTGCCCGACCACCTGGATTAGAGCTTCCCTAAGCATCTCTTCCTGGCACTGGAGGGATTGCTAGACAGCAGATATCTGGGACACTTGAAAGAAAATAGAGTATCAGCCTCGTAAAGCTCCACAAATTCCTAGCTGTGCAGCTCCAGTCATCACATAAAAAACACTGTCACAGAGCCCAGACAACAAAACCCTGGAGAAAAGACTCTCAGGACTGGCTCCTGTGCCTCTGGTTTTACTGGCACAAAGAGGAGTACTCCCTGTGCTTGCTTGTCAGTCATTCACAACAATTTCCAGAAGCCTTTCAAGGATATTTTGAAAATACCTTCTATATAGTTTCATGGAAATAATTTTCAATGATGTGTTGAGCCAAATGAAGCACAGCTTCAGACACCCCACCTTATTGTATTGCTTTCGATACTGCATTTCCCTGTTTGGTGTAAGGGTTTGCCACTGTACCCTATGGACAGATGCTCTGTGGGATTTCCATCCCATTCTTCAAGGGCAATGTTTACAGTCATCAGAGCCTGCAGCTGGAGCCAGCAGTAAATGAGAAGTTTCAAAAGCAATTGGCTGGATTCACCTCTAGTATTTATCCTGCTGCCTAACACCTATAATTTCCCTGCCAATACTGATGATCTGTTATTTACAACTCCCACTTTATGCTAATTCATTTGGTCTCCTTGAAGGGAGACACACTGCTGAGAACTTCTGCCATAACACAGAGAAACCAGCTTTGATATTAAAATAGTATATCCCCACTGCCCCCTCAAGAACTAGCAGGGTTTTATCAGTGTTGGGGCCCAGCCAGGAGAGCTGATGGTGATCCAGGCTTCTGTCAGTATTGATGCTCTTTGTTGTGCCTCTCTTTCTTATACACAAAATTCAGGATAACTTATTGAGGGATGCAGAACATGTATATGCGGATTCATAAAACTTCTACATGGCATTATGCTGTAAAGACGATGGACTAAAAGTAGTGAAACCATGGTACTATGCTCTGATTGTTGCTGTTTATGATCAAATATCCCTCTCTAAATGAAGCCCAGCTTAGAAAGCCCCTGAAGAGAGTAAATCTCTGTGATCAGCATGGGCATTCCTGGGCAGACCTTGCATAGTCTGTTCAGGAGCTGGCTGTGAACCTTTCAAGGAGCTCAGCCTGTTTCTTCTCCAATACCTGTTGTGTTGCATTTTTGTTTATGAATTTTACTCTCCTTATGCCATTTACTCAGGATCAGTTGCCTCTGCCCTCCCTGCTGTAACAGATCTTGATGTTACCTCTTCAGGATGCAGTAGCTGAAATGTTCCCTTGCAGATAAAGTACTGGACTGAACATCTTTGTTTTCTCTCCGCAGTCATTATCCTTGTGCTGCACAGAAAAACAAAGACACAGAATAACACTGCAGTCATGGCTCAAAACTTAGGATTTATACCCATGCAGCTACTGCAGCAGAATACCCTGTAATGAGATAGCTGGTGTGGTCGGGTTCTGCTGATGCTGTGCATGCTGCAACATCTCAGTGGTGCAAGCACCTTTCACCACAATTTGTTTATCTTGTAGAAATAAACCCTTCACTGTTGTTGCTGCAGTGCTGGCTAGAGTTACTAGAGGTGCCTGGATCTGCCTCAGGGCAGATTCCCTTGCCTTCAATAATATCATGATGAAGCACTACATTTTATCCTCTGGCAATGTGAAACTGGTTTTGAAGAATTGTTTGGGAAAATGGCCACTGGGTAGTCCTCAGTTGTTCTCCTGTCCATATTTTGGCATGTCTCAGAAGGTTTACTAAGATGCTCTACTGGTGGGTGAGCTCAGCTGATGAATGAAGTCATTCCAAACCACTAAATTTGCTCCACTTGGAACCATTGAGCTGCTCTTGCTTGGAGATGGACTTGTTAATGTATTTCCTGACAGTGATCAATAATTTATTTTATATTCATTGTGATCATTGTGATCACTGGGAATGAACCCTGAAGACAGATTGCTTTGATATAAGAACTATTGACTGCTGCAGGAAGCCCACTTAGCAGCTCACATTGTGGAAGATGAAAGCACACAGTTGCTTTCCCTGCTTTTGTGATGTTTGGGGTGGTCAGAGACAGCTCTTCTGCCAGGGCCAGGCTGTGTCACACCCAACTTTGATCAGATCCTACAACTTTCAAATGAGCAGTGCTCCAGACATCAGCAGGAGTGTTTGCAAGAGGCAAGCAAAAAAACCAGCCTTTATTACCTTTCTTTTTGTGATAGGAAAAATACTACACAACAGAAGTTCATATCTTGATTTGATATTGTAGTGATGAATGAATGATAACTTATTAAGACACACAGGGGTTTCTAGAGTGCCACATTTTCTATCCTTACTGCTAATTATAAAGAAACAAAGGTGAACTGCTTTCTTCACTATGGGAAGAAATTCCCAGGAATCAAACCAGCATATGGATTATGCCATGTGCAGTGAGCAAACAAGTAGTGCAGTGCTGCATTGCAAGGCTCCACTGCTTCCTCAAGAACTGCTGCTCTCCCTATTGCTCCAGGGGAAATTGTATATATAATCCCTTCATCTGGCACAGGCCACTTCTGCATTTTGGCTGAACTGTGTTGGCTGAAGCAGTTTCCTCTGCTGGCACTTGTTCCCTGTTCATTCCCACCTGTGGGAAAGGAAAGGAAGATGAAAGTGATATTATTTTTCTGCATTCCTGGCACTGTTGAACTCCCATTTCCTCTTGGTGATAGGAAAGACTTGCAACACCAGTTTTATGAGTTAAAAGTAAGCTGATTTTACTCAAATTGAGAATTATTATTAGTGTTTTAAAATTCCTGTCATGTTCTGAAAGCTGCCCTGCAGTCATATGAAAGGAGTTAGAAACATTTGCCAGCAGGGAACAAAAGCATAAGCATGCAATGACAAATTGTTTAGCCTGGAGAATACACAGTCTACAGTGGTGGAAGTAGTTATCTTTGGTGATTAGTAATTCTGTGCAAAAAGTGTTGTTCCAGTTGTTGTCCAAGCTAGAAGAACAGTGAGAACTTGCAGAAGACATTGATTAACCCAGTTCTTTTGTTGGCTGTTGGAACTTGTATATGGTGAATGCAAACATAATTATTTCATCATTTCATATTTATATTATGAATCATAAAGTATCCTCATGCTGGGACTTCAAAGCTCAATGCTGCTGTACAGACATTAAAAAAAGAAAAAAAAAGAAAAAAGAGAGATTTATGGGAATGATAACAATCACCTTATTGTAGTGCATTTTGGAAATGTATAGGATTGAAAGAAAGTATTGTATTTTGCTTTTTTCCTTTGACGTTTGTTGGAAGCACTTCCTGAGTTGCACTACTTCGCTTTTTACCCAACAGTGAGCAAGAATTACATCTGGCTCTTTTTGCCCCACGACTGTAAAAGCTATAAAACAAGACACATTTTAGAAAAGACACAATGAAGATACAAACCTGACATTACCAAAACCCCAAAACAATTGAGACTTTGGACTTGCTGATAATCTATAACTCAAGCTTCAAATTCCTACCCCTCTCTGGACTGCCTAAAAATGTATACAGGAAGTCAAGCTAAAAGCAATGTAGAGAAATAATGCAACTAAAATATTGAATTGCTTCACTCCTTTTTATAAATTTGAATCTCAAAGGAAGCAAGCAAGGAATGACTTCCCTGTAATTTTCCTTTAAAATTCCTGTATTAAAAATGAAAGCTGTTGTGGAAGAAACACCTGAATTACCAAAGAAATGTCTTGATTGAGTCCTGCACCAAGTTCAGGCCCAATCTGCAGCCAGCCCCAGCTCCCAAATGGCTCTCTCTCTTACTTCAACTAAGGAGAAGCAGTCTCTGCTCTTTTGATAGTGATATTTTATTATAACATATAGAAACCTATTTCAAAAACAGCTATTCATCTAAATCTGAAATTCTGCTTCGCTGATTTTCACTGGAGAAAAAACATTATAAACTCCAAAATTAATTCAGAGGAAATGACAAGTTCCACTGCTATTTTTTTTTTTTTTTTTTAATGCAATCCTTTCTTTGAGGTAAGGGAAGACTTGGGGCTAGGACTGGCAGACTGCAGCTGGTAAAGGTTGTTATTTATCAGTGCTTATGTTCCCAAGGAAGGCTTCCAAAACAATTTAGCCAACCGAGGATGAGGGAGTCCTTGGTACAAATGGATATGTTGCACTCATACGCTGCAAGACAAAGTGGGTAAAACGTTTTGTGGGTCTACCACAAGAAGCTATACCCTGGGCAATGGATTTCTGATTGTCTGATCCCCACTTCACCCTTTAATGCAAAGCTGGCGTGATACAGAACGTAAAATCTACTGGTATGTCTTGAAAAGAACAAGTCAATCAGCAATCTTAGCATGTATGAGTTTTAAAAATAGCATTAAAATGTCAGTGTTGCTTTTATGTCAGTCCTTCATGGCCTCAAACTACAGCGGTTATTGCTGCACTGGACAATGTAAGGATGTCAGTGGTATATTTAGGTCAGATTCTCTCTTTGTAGTTGTTGGGTTAAATTTTAGAACCACTCCAAATCCTTGAGGCATTTAAATCTCCGCCTGCTCTGGATGGCCTCCTTTCTGCCTGGATGCTAGTTACAGACTGCACTCCCTGCAGTCATCTTCTCTGATTTCCCCATCCTTCCTTCCACTCCCTTCGCATTTAATTTGTCTTCCGGAACTCTTAAGATTTGGATCAATTGTAACCTAAATGTTTTCTGTCCTTTTTTTCCTCCACATGATGAATTTTAATGCTCAGTGGCCAAAATAACTCCCACTTCCTACATATTTTAATATTTTAACTATGTCTCTCCAGTGAGATGCTCCATTTACATTGGAAATGTTTCTCTGAGAGTAGCAATGCTGTTTATGTTTATTTCTTCCCTGCTCTGTGGTAAGCTTGCCTGATAGAGAAGGGCAAGCTGTCCAAGCTGTCTGTGATTCTCTGCTGCTCCAGTAATTGCCATTTCAGTGGTGAGTGACTGTGTGGAGAGCAAAGAGAGACAAAACATGAAGAGGGAAAAGAGAGGTGAGGCATTCAAAGTGGCACCAAGAAAAATTAATCTTCAGGTGGTTGTTTAGCCCTCATTTTTACATTTGTTAAAAGAGCTGTGGATTGTGAAAAAAGGTTGAAAATCAGGGCTTGTGTATACAGGATTTATGGGTATTATAATTTAATTTAGAATGCTTTTGTGTGCCAGCACATACCAGGTAGCTATTTCCTTTTCCAGGAACTGGGAACTACTCTAATACCTGGTACTTTTGTAATGCAAAGGCACTGACTGTGAAAGGAGAGACATTTCAAATATCTTCTTGATAAAGCTTTAATATATATTTTAGTGTCATGTGCTTTTGAGGGCTGCCTGCAGCTGTCTGGGGGAGGCATGGCTGCATGTCTGTGCACTTCAGCTGGCTCTGATCTGACCAGTGCTCGGGTGGTGAGGAGGTTAATACCCATTTCTCTGCCCTAAAGCATGAGGCTGGAAGGTGAAATTTCCATTTTTCATGCTGGGCACCAGAAGTATCTCATGTTTGCATCTCAGGACAGGGAGAGAGGCTGCCAGGCTGTCTTTCTTACAGGAAATATCAGAGAAATTGGAAGGCTTTTCCTTGCTGTTGTTCCTGGACAGTGGCTGATGTCTCCTGAGTGCTCTTGGAAGTGAAGATGGAGTAAGGCAAAGTTGCAGAGCACTGCTCAACCCTCTAAAGGTTTTTATTTTGGCAACTTTCTGGGGGAAATTTCCAATTCCCACACAGGGAAACACCAAGGACAGGGTGTAGGTACACTCCACTCTGAATGAAGACTCTTTGGAGCTTCACCAGCCTCAGCAGCCGTGGTGTACTGCTGCTCAGATCCCTCTCTCTGCTGGAGGCTGTGTTCACAGAGCCCCTCCAGATGGTCAGGGCAGAGCTGTTCCTGGCCCTTGGAATGGGATGGCAGCCTGCAGGAACAGCCTGGAGCACAGAACTGCCTGTACTCAGCAGATGTTCCTTTCTACTGCAGCTCCACAGGGTTTGTTGTGCATTAGCGGGAGCCAGAGCTGTCAGTGAACTTTGGAAACGCACCGTGCATGGCTGGAATCAAACTGTCTTGAGGGGGAAAGTCAGCTTTAAAAACACTTAAAATGAATGGTTTTTTAATACAAAATATTTGCAGTGTTTACGGCTTGACACCTTGCCTCTCATTTTAGAATGATATTAATTTTGTGAGGCTCTTTTTGTGGCATGAATATGCAGATCTATCCTACACAGAACCTTTTCATTATAGAAAAGGCATAAATCCTGAAAGTAACTTCTCTGAATTGTGGAATAAAGAAAGTAAGAGGAACTAAAAAGCATTCATGCAGCAGAGGAGCTCACTTCACATCTGGAAGCACATAGATGCATCTCCACCTGTAGCCCTGCACTTGGAGAAGGGGTCATGGATGCTACAGCTCACTTTGGCAGGTAATGCTGCTTGAAGGAGCTGCAGAAATGCTGCCTTAAACTCGTGTGGGTACTCACCACATGTGAGCTGCAACTCCTCACATGCTCAAATCAAGTTCAACAGTAACTACATGCAGAACTGCAAATACTGAATTAATGTTGCCACAAGCAATTGAAACTTAATAGAGCTTAGTTTCTCCTCTACCCAGGTTCTGTGTTTTGCTTTGTAACAGAATCTGTTGCAATTTACAGCAACTGCTCAGAGTGAATTATTTCGAGCTCAGGTGGTGGTAGGTACCTGTTTTCTTTTGAGATAAAATCGTGCCGTGTAATTTCTGAAAAGGAAATACTGTTGCTTGATGGATATTGCTCTCTCTAATCTGTAATATCAATGCAAAGAGATTGTGAGGTGGATATAAACCTGCTCTGCCTGAATTGGTAACTGTTCATTTTATATACCATTCTTAGATGCTGAAAACATGTATTATCACACCAAATCATGTTCAGTATAGCTATCAAATTGTATCAGATTTGTCAACATAAATCATTAGAATGCTTTTCCTTTTGAAAGGAACTATTCTGTAGGTAGACTTACACAGGAAATGTTTATGAATACTGTCTTGCTGTAATAGAATATGTAATATATGTTATAATTATGTATAAAACCTACTTTGTAAATTGCTTTGTATTAGTAATTTTGTGTATTTGTCTTGTGCTGTGTTTATACATTGAGATACCTGACAGCCTACAGCAAATTTCAGGTGAATTTCTTGCAGAGAAATACACAACAGGCATCAAAGCTTTGTAAACAAGTATGCTTAGAACAAGTTTTTAATGACAATATAATATCTAAGCAACCCTAGTACGTGTATTTTCAAGAAGAGCTCCTTAGTGACAAAGCCTAGGTCTGCTGAAGAGAGTTTTGCAGCCCTCCCCTGACCAGCTGGGCTCCTGGGGGCTTCCAGATGCATACTGGAATTTGGTGCTGAGGTCCCAGGTAAAGACCAGGAAAACTAGCCTGGTTTTCAAGGTGGAACTGTTGGAAAAACACTGGAGCACTGTGAACACTTGATTCTTTTGCCAAGTTAAAAAAAAAAAAAAAAAAGGAATAATCAACTGTGAAACGAGAGGGAACCTGGGCTGTAAAAAAAAGGTCTTTTGCCAGGTAAATGAGCAAAGAGGATCAGAAAGTTTCGGTGTTGGAAGTGGGCTTGAACTTGGGCAAGAGCCCATGTGCCTTGGTAACATTACCTTGCCTTGGGATAAAAAAGAGCCGTAGGAAAAAAGAGCAATATCTGGAGTGGCATGTGTTTTATAGCTTCTGTCCATCTAAATGGTAAATTTCACTTCCTTTTCTAATGGAAAGAAAGAAACCAAAAGGTGAAGAACTCACTGTTGCAACCTTCTTCTTGTAAAATACTGTGACTGAGCACATTCCTGTACTGGAGTGATTCTATTTGGGAACACTTGTGTAATATCCAGTGTGTTACTCTGTCCACATCTCCTCAGCAGATGTGAATTATTCCTAAAGTTTTGTAAAGATAAGTTGAGACTGGCACTGGCTCATGCAAGAGGTCATTTTCCAAGATAGGAGTTGGAAAAATATACACTAAAAATGCTTTCTTTTTCAACTGAGATACTGATTTTCTTGTCAGCTTCAGAGTAGAAGTGAACTGGTTCCCTGTGCCCAATTTTGCTTCAGTTGCTCTCAATGATGTGAAGAGAACAGAAGTGAGCCCGAAAGTGCCCATAGCAAAATCTGTTAGAGAGTTACTCAACCAGGATATTTTTTGCTCTGAGATTGATGCTGCACTGGCTTTGACAAGCCAATGCAAAAATTGTCCAGATAAAAAAGAGCTTTAAAAGCAAGTGCTGTTAGACATACACAACTCTGAAATGGTGTGTTATGGTCTCACAGACAGGGTGTTCAACTTTTCCTCCAGGGTTAAAGGAATGAGGAGCAGGTTGCAGTCTTGGCTGGAAGGTAACTTATGGCTTCATAATTAGCTTTGCATCAAGTTCTGCCCTCAATTGCATTGCTAAAATTCCTATAACTTCATTAGGGTTGACTGGGGTTTGACTAAGGCATTATTTACCCTAAGATTACCTGCAGTCAAAAATTTGCTGAATGTTGGGGGTTCAGTAATTAAAGGTGTGTTTACAGGAAACAATACAGGCAGAACAGCAGAAGAGCAGCAGTTCCCAAACCAAAGATGTGGCCACATGAAAAACAGGAGAGGACTGTGAAGAAAATTTAGGGTTAGCATCCTCCAGTGTTATGGGAGCAGGTGAAGCAATTCTGAGCTGTCCAACACTATGGTCAGGAGAGCAGCTTGGAGCTAGCCTTTCACTTGGTGATATTATTGATCCCAAATGAAACCCCTGTAGTGTCTGAGAGGGCACTGCAAGGAGGATGGAGAGGCTCCTCATTGGGACCTGTAGTGACAGGACAGGGGGAATGGCTTCAAACTGAAAGAGAGTAGGTTTAGATTAGATATTGGGAAGGAATTATCTATGTTAAGGGTTGTGAGGCACTGGCACAAAGATGTGGATGTCCCATTCCTGGAAACTTCCAAGGCCAGGCTGGATGGGGCTTGGAGCAACCTGGTCTAGTGGAAGGTGTCCCTGCCCATGGTAAGGGGTTTGGAACTAAATGGTCTTAAAGGTCCCTTCCAATCCAAACCATTCTGTGATTTTACAGCTGTTGCTGCCTCTTTTTGCCCTCCCTGCTGCTCCAGCAGCTCTCCTGGTGCACCAAGGTGCTGGAGACAAGCCCTGCTAGTAGAGCTGCTACTGTGCACCACGGCCCCTTCTCTCCCTCCTTTCCTTCCTTCCCTCCCTCCCTGCTTCCTCTCAGCCTTCCCTCCTTCTCCTCTCCTCTCTCCTTCCTTCTCTCCATCCCTCCTCTCTCCATCCTTCCCTCCCTCCCATCCCTCCTTCTCTCCTTCCTTCCCTCCTCTCTCTCCCTCCCGCTCCATCCTCCCTCCCTTTTTTTTGTTCTTCCTCAATCCACCTCCATCCTCCCACGCATCCACCTCCATCATCATCCATCCCTCCATCCATCCTCCTCTCTCGTCTCTCCCCCTCCCTCCCCCCTCCTCTCTCTCTCTCAGCCCCTCTCCCTCTCTCTTCCCTTCTCTCTCCATCCACCTCCTCCATCCATCCCTCCATCCATCCATTCCCTCCATCCATCCATCATCCATCCATCCCTCCCCTCTCTCTCTCCCCTCCTTTCCTCGCCCTCTCTTCCTCTCGCCATCTCCTCTCTCTCTCCATCCCTCCTTTCTCTCTCTCTCCCCTCTCTCTGCGCCATCCCTCTCTCATCTCGCTCTCCATCCCCCCTCCTTTCCTCTCTCCTCTTCTCCTCTCTCCTCCCTCCACCCTCCTTTCTCAGCTCCGCTCCCGCCTCTCCCTCTCTCCTCTCCCCTCCCTGTCTCTCTCTCCATCCCCTCTCTCTCTCTCCATCCCTACTCTCTCTCCCTCTCCTCTCTCCTCCCCGCATCTCTCTCCTTCCCTCTCTCTCTCTCTCTCCACCCTCTCTCTCGCTCTCTCTCTCTCTCCTCCCTCTCGTCTCTCTCGCATTCTCTCTCCTCCTCCCATCCCCTCTCTCTCCCCCCCTCTCCATCCCTCTCTCTCGCTCCTCCATCCCTCCTCTCTCTCTCCATCTCTCTCTCTCTCCACTCCTCGTTCTCTCTCTCCTCCTCCCTCTCTAGCTCTCTTCCCTCCTCTCTCTTCTGCATCTCCATCCCTCTCTCTCTCTTCCATCTCTCTCTGCTCCATCCCGCTCCATCTTCTTCACTCCATCCCCTCTCGAAGGGAACCTTGGGCTTAAAAAACAGGTCTTTTTGCCAGTAAATGAGAAAAGAGGATCAAAAGTTGCGGTTTGGAATGGGCTTGACGTGGGCAAGAGCCCTGTGCCTTGGTACATTAACCCTTGCCTTGGGATAAAAAAGAGCAGTAGGAAAAGGAGCATACTGATGGCTATGTGTTTATAGTCTTCTTCCACAAATGGTACATTTCACTTCTTGTTTTTTGCTAAGGAAAGAAAGAAACCAAAAGTGAGAGCTCACTGTTGCACCTCTTCGTGTAAAATACTGTGACTGAGCACAGTTCCTGTACTGGATTGATTCTATTTGGGAACACTTGTGTAATATCCAGTGTGTTACTCTGGTCCACATCTCCTCATCAGCCTGTTATTTATTCCTACGTTTTGTAAAGATAAGTTGAGACCGTGGCACTGGCTCATGCAAGAGGGGCATTGTCCAAGTAAGAGTGGAAAAATATAACTTAAAGAAAAATGCTTTCTTTTTTTTTCAAACGCGTATAATGATTTTCTTGTCCGCTTCAGAGTAAAGTGAACTGGTTCCCTGGCCGCTCGTTGGCTTCAGTTGCTCTCAATGATGTGAGAGAAACAGAAGTGAGCCCGAAGTGCCCATAGCAAAATCTGTTAGAGGTTACTCAACCAGGATTTTTTTCTCGGAGATTGATGCTGCACGGCTTTGACAATCCAATGCAAATGGTCCAATAAAAAAGAGCTTTACAGCAAGTGCTGTTAGAAACATAACCCAACTCTGAATGTGGTTATGGGTCTCACAGACAGGGTGTTCAACTTTTCCCTCCAGGTTTTTTTTTAAAAGAAAAGGAGCAGGTTGCAGTCTGTGGAAGTAACTTATGGCTTTCATAATAGCTTGCATCATTTCTGCCCTCATGCATTGGCCTAAAATTCCTATAAACTTCATAGGGTGGTTGACTGGTGTTTTGACTAAGGCATTCTTACCCTAAGCTTACCTGCGTAAAATTGCTGAATGTTGGGGGTCATAATTAGTGTGTTTTACAGGAACAATACAGGCAAACAGCCAAGAGCACAGTTCCACCAAGATTGTGCCAATAAAAACAGAGAGGACTGGAGACCAATTTAGGTTAGCATCCTCAGTGTTATGAGCAGGTAAGCAATTCTGAGCTGTCCCACACTATGTCAGGAGAGCAGCTTGGAGCTACCTTTCACCTTGGGTGATATTTTATTGATCCCATGAAACCCCCCTGGAGAGTCTGGAGGGCACTGCAACGAAGATTAGAGGCCCTCATTGGGACCTAGTGAGACAGACAGGGGGAATGTCTTCAACTGAAAATAGAGTAGGTTTAGATATATATTGGAAGGAATTATCTATGTTAATGGGTTGTGAGGCCTGGCACGAGAAGATGTGGATGTCCCATTCCATGTAAACTTCCAAGGCCAGCTGGATTGGCTTGGAGCAACCTGGTCTAGTGTAAGGTTCCCTGCCCATGGTAAGGTTTGGACTAATGCGGTCTTAAAGGCCCTTTCCAACCCAAACTCTATTCTGTGATTTTAACAGCTTGCTGCCTCTTTTTTGCCCTCTTCCTGCTGCCTCCAGACCCAAGCTCTCCCTGTTGCACCAAGGGCGGGAGACAAGCCCTGCTAGTAGAGCTGCTCGGTGGGCACCACGGCCCCTTCCTCTGCACACTCCGTTCCCTTCCTTCCTCTCTCCCGCCTTCTCAACTCCATCCTTCCCCTCCTGCTCCCTCTCCATCTCTCCCTTCTTCGCGCATCCCTCCTTCTCTCCATACTTCTCTCCCTAGCCCTCCTTCTCTTCCTTCCTTCCCTCCTTCTCTTCTATCCCTCCCCTCTCATCCTTCCCTCCTCGTCCTCTCCTCCATCCTCCATCCATCCACCCTCCATCCTCCATCCATCCATCCCATCCAGTCCCTCCTCTCTCTCTCTCCCTCCCTCCTCCTCTCTCTCCCATCCCTCCCTCTCTCTCCCTTTCTCTCTCCATCCCATCCATCACATCCATCCATCATCTCCTCTCTCCATCCATCCATCCATCCATTCATCATCCATCCCCCATCCCTCTCTCTCTCTCTCTCCCCCTCCTTTCCCTCTCTCTCTCTACTCTCCCTCCTTCTCTTCTCTCTCTCTCCTCCATCCCTCTCCCATCTCTCTCTTCCATCCCTCCTTTCTCTCTCTCCCCCTCATCTCTCCTCCTCCTCCCTCCTCTCCCTCGCTCTCTCTCCTCCATCCCTCCTTTCTCTCTCTCTCCCCTCTCTCTCTCTCTCCATCCCCTCTCTCCATCTCTCCCTCCCTCTCTTTCTCTCTCTTCGATCTCCATCTCTCTCTCTCCATCCCTCTCTCTCTCTCTCCCATCCCTCTCTATCTCTCTCTCTCCATCCTCTCTCTCCTCCCTCTCCTCTCCAAGCCCTCTCTCTCTCCATATGCCCTCTCTCGTCATCTCGCCATCCCTCCTCTCCTCTCTCCATCCCTCTCTCTCACTCCCTCTCTTCTCCTCCATCCTCTCTCTCTCCATCCTCCATCTCCTCCCTCCCTCTCATCTCTCCATCCTCTCTCTCTCCCTCCCTCTCTCTCTCTCCCATCCCTCTCTCTCTCCATCCTCTCTCTCTCCCTCCCTCTCTCTCTCTCTCCATCCCTCTCCTCTCTCTCCATCTTCCCTCTCTCTCTCCATCATTCCCTCTCTCTCTCTCCAGCCCTCTCTCCTCTCCCCCATCCTCTCCCTCCATCCCTCTATCTCTCTCCATCCCTCTCTCCATCTCATCCATCCCTCTCTCGCTCCACTCCCCCCCTCTCTCCTCTCTCCCTCCCTTCTCTCTCTCTCCCTCCCTCCCTCTCCATCTCTCTCTCTCCAACTCCATTCTAAAAATCAACATCCATTCCCCCTCTCTCTCCCCATCCCTCTCCCCCATCCCTCTCTCTCCCCATCCCTCTCTCTCCTCTCTCCCCCCTTCCCCTCGCCCCTCTCCCGTGTCCCCCGCCCCGCGCATCCAATTTCTCTGTGCCGTGCCGTGACGCGGTGCCGGGCGTTGCGTGCCGGGCGCGCTCGGGGAGCGGGGCCGCTCTCGGCACTCTTTGACGCTCTGAGCGGGGCCGCGGCCACGGGGCGTGCGGCCGCATCCGCAGGTGATGGCGGGGCGCGGCCACCCGGCTCGGTTCTGTCCCTCTGGGGGTCCGGCGTGGCCGTGGCGCTGCGTCCCCGCGGGGCCTCTGCGCCCGTTGATGGAGTCGGGCCGCACTGTCCTGAGCGGCGCGGGGGGGGGTGCTCTGCTTCGCACCAGTGGCTCCCGAGGGGCTGCCCTGAGGGGCTTCCGTTCACCGCCGGGCCGCTCGGAGGGTGCGGGAGAGCGCCTGCGCCCCGCGGGGGCTCCCGGCCGTGCCCGGCTGCACTGTTGGGTGGGCGTGAAACCCCTTTTCCGGGGGACGGCGTGGGCGCGAGGTGACCCCGCGGGTGAGGAGGCGGGCGGCGTCTGCCCGTCCTGGCGGTTCCCCCAGCGGTTGGCTTCTCGGTCTGTGACAGGAAAGCGAAAGGTGCCCGGTGGGGCACGGAGCGGTAGGGGACTTCTAGGGAGGAAGTCGAGAAAATAAAAAAGTATAAAAAAAAAAAAAAAAAAAAAAAAAAAAAAAACGAAACTAAGAAACAAGAAAGAAAAAAAATAGAAAAAGAAAAAAAAAAAAATATAAAAGAGATAAAAGATAAAAAAGAAGAAATAAAAAAATAAAAAAAAAAAAAATAGAAAAAAGAGAAAAAAAAAAAAAAAAGAAAAATAGGTCACCGGCAGGACGAGGTGTCCACCGCGCGAGTGCGTGTCATACACACGGGAGTGTCCCGCCGGATCGTCTGCGGACCGAAGCTTGTGCGCTCGGCCCAAAAGTATCTTTTAATCTCTCGCTTTTCCAGGCTTGTGTTCAGCCATGTATCGTTCCCTTCCTTCAACAACCGGCCGTTCTGCTCGTCCGTGTTAATCATTGTTCCCTGGTCTTTAAATAAGGCTGGTGAGGTCTGGGTGCGGGAAGGAGTATTTTGGGATTAGTTCTGAGATGTACTATTGAAGGGATGAATGAGCTGTAGAAATATGTAATAAACTTGTCATTTCCTCTTCTCCCTATTCGCTAAAATTTAGGCCAATCTCTGTTTTTAGTATTCTGTTTCAGGACTTTTTCGCCAAATCCGTATGAAAAGTGCGATGTTCACTTAGAACTCTAGTAGTCTTGGCTCGCTCCTTTGTAATTCGGAGGCATGGTGAGCACCAAATCGTTATTCAGATTTTGTATGGCAGGGGCTCTTCAGCTTGATGGTTCTGAGTGTTACATGAAGCTGATGCTGTCTTATGGACCTGCTTGTGCAATCTGCATCAAAAAATATTCCCTAACTCATTAACATTGCCCTCATACATTTGAAAATAAATGCCACAGATGGATTTTCCTTACCTTTCCCATGGCTACACAATAAGATAATGTTAAAAATGAATAACCTTCAGGCACTCTTCCCACTCCTCTGATTTCGTGGTAGAGCTTGTTCTACAGTCCTGTTTAATACTAGAATATGCTGCAGAGTGTCGAAAGTAAAAAAATTTTGTGTAGTAACTTGGATCAAATACTATCCTGAATGCACTTCTTGTGACCCCTTTGGTTCTATGATTTTTCAAAATTGTGCTTCTGAACATTTTCCTTCACTTTTAAAGTTCAAAAAATTGTAGTGAGGTGCCAGCACAAATTAGCATGCTGCTGTGCTTCAAAGAAGCAAGACTGCTTCTAGTCAGCCAATGACACTAGGTGTCAAAAATGATCTAAAGTGACTTTGCCCTAGCCAACTTTTTTATTATTAATTCTTTAAAGAATTTTTTTCTGCTCTTCTGTAAAAGAGTCACTAAACTGAATGTCATTTGAGGCCATAGTTCAACTGTGCCTGATCTGTAGCAGTAATAGTGGCTTGGAGACTTCTGCAATTCATGGTGTCGTTGGCACAACTTCTGGTGGTGTATGAAGCAGATCAGCAAGTGTACCCAACCAGAAGAAAAGGGTCATGCCCACATTCCCTGATCTCGTTTGCAGTGGAGTCCCCTAAATGACAGCAGAACACGTCTGTGGAGCGATGATGAGCACTGTGCTCGTCTCAGGCAGCCGTGGGGGAAAGCAGGGAAGGGATACGAGGGGCTGGTGCCCTACTGGGGCAGCATGTGAGGCTCAGAGGGGAAGTGAGGTGTAGGTACTGCAGGAAGAGTTCTGCTGGCACATGACCTGTCTAGAGGCACAGTGGGGTTGGGCATACAAAGGAAAGCCTTGCCTTTTCCACCTGAATTCCAGCCCAGGTTGGATGGGGCATTGAGCAATCTGGGCTAGTGGGAGAGATCCCTGCCTGTGGCAGGGGAGTTGGAACAGGATGATCCTTGAGGTCCCTTTCAACCCAAACTGTTCTAAGAATTCTAGTCACAAGTGTGGTTTTTCCTTTGTTTTGTTTTCCAAAAGGCTGAGAAAAAGGCTAGGGTTCTTAAAAAAGAAAAAAAATCAACAAGCTATCTCATGTTGAATGTATCTCGATGTAATATGATACTTGTAGGTGTTTCTTTGGCAATCGTGATCAAGCCCAGGTTGTCTGTATCTAAAGGTATAAACTCTGTTGTCTGAAATAAGAGATCATTGAAGTTACCTCCAGGGCTGTATGTTCTTGGTGTTGTTCAGCTGTTAGAAAGGGATAATTTATCAACACGACAAAGAAAGTGTTGGTAGAGATTCCAAAGGAATCTGCAGTGTGTTCTGCTGGGAGTGTTTCTGCTAGCACTACTCTATTATCACATCCACAAACACCACAAGCAAAGCCTTCAGAAGCTGAAGTGTTTTTCATGGTTGCTGAAATAGTTGTATGCCTAATATATGGCTTTTTTTTTTTTTTTTCTTTTAGATGATATGTCTGTGCTGGCAAAACTTTCCGTGAAACTGCACTATGGCAAAAATTGAGCAATTATGAAGTGTTTTAAGAATAGCAGCCTCAGAACATATCCAGTGTTTGTCTGTTTCACTGTATCAATAGTGAAAACTTTTCTAATGACTCTTAATAGCTTATCAGAGTTGTTTTTGACAGCCTGGGGCTGAGTTCACAGGGATGGATGCTTTTATCACAGATCTGGCATAGTGTTTATGGGTGTCAGTTTGAGTGGGAGGTAAAAGCTTAAATAGATGGGGCAACACATGTTCTGCTTTCCTTACAAGGTTCTCTACTTTCAGGGTTTTTTAATTCTCACAGCTGTATTGCATTGTCAGAGTACTGACTGGAAACATTTTTATGGCTTTCTTTTTAACTATTTGTGATGCAACAGGTTATTAAAATTGTGAGATTAGAGCTTTGTGGATAAATTAGAAACACTGCTATGGAAGAAACATTTCTCAGTATATTGTCTAGCCCTTAGCACAGTGTTTTTGAAAAGCTACAAAGTAATTAAACAGTGTTAGATTGTAGTCTCTGGGAGCAAAGGCACGCTTTCAGTGGGCATTCAGGGGAATTGAAAATTTCCCTGGTTTTAGTTGAATTATTATGAATTTTCATTATGAAATTATTATTATGAAATATTATGAATTATTTTCAGAAAGCTTTGTCTCTGACAAACAGTACACAGTGGGAGGTGTTTTGGGGTGAAAGCGTGCCTATGCCATATAGTGCAGACAGCCTATCTCCTGTGTCAGGGGGTTCTGACAAGGGAACCAGGCTGCAAGTGCATTGGGGTGGGAGATACAGGGAATTGCAAAGTGTGACTTGGTATTGGTGACAGAAGCGTTTCAGAAGTAGAATTCCTGAAGCTATCTTTTGGATTTTGAGGTAGGAATGGATATATTTGAACCTAGGAGAAGCTTGCAACCTGCAACAAAATTTAAACCTGACTCCTTTAATTGGCTTGTGTCTTTCAGAAGACTAAGAAAATTTGGGTGATTTTCCATGTTCAGTGTCCTGTAATGAATTTGATGTCTTCGATGCCTGTTCTGAGAAGCTGTTTTCAAGTGAGTCGGCTGTACTACTTTTTGAAGAATGCCCCAGCTACTGATTTGTATTATTGATGGTTTTGCTTTAAACTTGCTATATAGGAAATACGCAATTTGATTTCTTTTTGTGGAAACAGTGTTTTGTTAATACTAATGACAATGGTCACGTGATCCCTTGGGGCTTTTGTTTTACCTTCTTTGTGACTGATGCAGCTGCTTGGTGGTGTGTTTTGTACTTGTGAAATGTGAGATTTGTTTGGCAGTGCCAGCTGTTCTGCTTGGTTTCTTTAATGTGAAATATTTAAAATGAACAAGCTTACGTACAGGAGAAAGTACAAATGAAAATAGCTTGTGGGCATAACTTTTGCTTTTAAATAAGTTTTTGGAGCTTTTGCCCTGACTTGTAGTTGCTTAAATTTTGGGTGAAACTTCAGCTGTTTCTCCATTTCCTTATTAAAAAGCACCAATTTTATCAGGTGCCCCATGCCTGCTTGAATTGTCACATTGCACATTTTGCTTTCCCTTTTCAAGGGCCCCTTCTCTGGAGGGTGCCCAGGCAGTGATGCACATGGAAGGCTTCTGACAGAGCAGAGCTGCTGCTGTTCTCTGTGCAGGTGTGGATGGGACCAGAGAAGAACTGGTTGTCAGAAGGCAAAGCAGCAGGACTGTTTACCTGTGATGTCAGACACTTGCTTTGGCTCCTGCCTCCTGGCATATGGACTTGTTTGTCCTGCCTCTCAGAAGTCTCTTTATTTGCCTGAAGTGGGAGGTGTAAGCTGCTTTAGGACAGAGGTCCTGTCTAAGCTGTTCCACCTTGCAAGAAGAAAAACAGTTGGCACAAAGCTTATGGGAATTTGTTGCATGGATCTTGTGGTTAAAACTAGGGATGGAGTGATTTGAGTGCCTGTCCTTGCTCCGAGGACTCAAAAGGATGTGTCCTAACAAATATTGCAGTAGTCAGCTACTCATCATCTGAGTCCTGTTATGACTGTTAATTTCCATCTTTGCAGGACAGTGGGGGAAGAACTTTGTTCCTTTTTTTCTTGGTGAGGAAAATAAACTCATTTTATTAGTCTATTATTCAGAAATCGCAGAACAGGATTTAGCATCATGACAAATAAAAATCATGGTGCATGGTAAATGAGATTAAATCACACCATAACCATCTGGTCAAGTGCAAATTGTTAGGAGGAAGGTGAGATGCCATGTAGTGGAAAAATTCATCAGAATGAGTGTGTGATTATGATTAAATATTAGAGAGAAACTTATAAGTTGAAAAAAGTAAGGATAAATGTGAATTTCAACCCTGTTCCCTTTTCCTGGTTGTTCTTTGGGCTCTCCATGTTAGTGGTGTATTCTAGTTTAAGTTGAATGTGTTCCACGTGCATTTAATTTAGTATTGTGAGAACTTTGATTCCTTTAAATAACTGACCTTATCTGATAATGCTAATGGGAGGTATCCAGCAGAATGTTAAGATGATCATCTGAAATAGCCAGCAGCTTTTTTACTGTACTGGCTTTCTAAAGTTAAAGCTCTGGTTCTATCATATATGATTACAGTATGGTTTTTACATTTTAAAATAATTCTGTAAGAAATCAATGCAAAATACTTCTTTTAAATTTCCAGCTTCTTCTTAAACTTGTTAGGGATTGAAAATTCAACAGAAGATTCACATTCAGACAGCAAAATCTGATGCTGGAGGCTTTGGGGTCAGTTTGATGCTGCAGGTACCTCATCAGATGTGCCTCTGGGTGGTCCTGCCTTGTGCCCTGATCTCCAGGTGCAGCTCAGTTGGCAGAGCTAACGCTTGAGTGATTGCAGCATGATTTCTTTCATGCTGCTTTGCTCATGGGAAACTGCTTCAAACTGTCATGTTTCCAGATCCTTTAAAGAGCTCTTCCTGGGGTTGCTGTTCTCCAGTTAGCTTTCCATCTGTGAGGAAGCTGAATGATCCATGTAACACTTAAATTCATGTTTTCAGGTAAATATTTATATTAAAGCTGAAATTCTACACTACATGGAGGAAGGGGGAAAACTTTTTCTCCGTTCTGAAGGATTCAAACACTGCCCTGTGTCCTGCTGACAGATGCCTGGCTCTTGAAGGAAGCCAAGAAGGAGAAATGGGTTGCTCTTGTCAACTTTTGGCTTCCCAGTATGCCTGACTCTAAACCAGTTTCAGTCTTACAAAACACGTGGTTCTGGGCAAGTTTATGGCTGCCCACAATTTTTGAATAGAATTGAGGAAGTGAGTAGCACATCCGTTATTTAAAGAAAGCTGCGAGCAGCACTAGAATCCTACAGACGTGGGCATGTGTTCTGTATATATATATTTCTTTTTTTTTAGAAGCTGATTATCCACCATGCTGCCAGAATTGTAGAAGATGTGTGTTAATAGTTTATGCCTACCACCACCCTCCCATCATCTTTCAGCTCAGTGTTAGCGAGTACCTTTTAAGTAATAGCAACTGTAAGTTACAAAATACATGTGAGGTTGTATTGCTGACACTTATTAACAACTGTAGATTATTGCCTGCTTTTGTTAATTTTTAACAGTAACAGTGTTACCAGGTTTTCTCTCCTTAATGTTGAATTCATAGTATAGTAATGATTTTATAGTTAGAAATTTAATCTGGGCACTTCTGTTTGCTGTTCAAAGCAAAGCTTGTTTTTATACAGTGGTATTAAAGTATTTCCACCAGGGTGTATGTCCTTTGAGACATACAAGAAAAGACTTTATAAGCTTACATGTTGAAGCTGGAAATTAGGAATCAAACACTTAAACTACAAAGGAATTGAAGGACAAATGTAAAGAAGTCAGCAGTATTGAATTTACCAGGTTGCTTGAGCTGCCTTGTGCTGTTCCCTTGGTGTGTCTGTAAATCTGACCTCACATTTGTCATGGGGAAGTAAATGTGCCAGCACTCACTGTCCCTGTTCCTTATTAGGCTTTGGGCAGTACCAAACACTGACATCTGTAATGACAAAAGGACTATTGTGGGGAGTTTTGTGATCTGAGTGAGGCTTGGTACCATATTTTACCCGAGTCTGAGAATTTTGTCCTTAGTGTCCAAACATAGTTTTGTTATTTCAAGGATGACAGTAATGAGATGATCATGTTTTCACCTGTCTTGGGGCTGGTAACCCATCACTTATCTCAGTGATGTTGGTGGTATTTCTTGCTACAAGAGAGCCTGGCCTGTTATCTTTGCTAATCTTTTTTCAGGAATGGTTTAGTAGCTTGTCTTAATATGAATTTTGCTATGTGGAGGAGTTTGCTGTGAGGCTCTTAATGAATGATGGTACAACCCCCCTAGCACTTCCCTTTAGCAAGAAGGTAGGGACTCTAAGATTTTGTGTTCCTACTGCAATTCCTTATCTATTTTTGGTAGTGTTCTAGCTGGTGTGTCTACCTGATGATAATTAAGAGCCACAGTGATGCACCAAGACCTTGTTACGATAGTGGCTACCATGTGCAGAACAAAAAGGCAGTTTCTGTTCCCAAATCTTGCTATGCTGCTGTAATCTTTCTTCCACTGGTTATTTTTCTTATGTTTGGTGGCATTGGGTGGTGTTGGGTACCACTGTGTAAAGGAACAGTCACCATTGTTGGTAACACCTTAGAAATCAAGTAGTCTAGCCTGGGGTGGTAACATTTTTCTCTTTCTTGTAGCCTTAAGGCCATGTGGTGGACTTTACCAGCCATCTCTTGCCTTCTTCCAAGGGCAGGAGTTTGTGTGAAGTGTTATTGTAGGTGCTCACAGGGCTGTCCTGGCTCATGGATCTTCAAGTTATGTCTTTTCTGAGAGAAAAGGCCTGAGCAGATGTACGCTGGACTTGCCCTCCTCTTAAAATTGATTTCTTCAGTGATGATGAGTGTGTCAAGTGCCCTGGCTTCTTTTGGGATGACAGCAGAGATTTCTTGTCTGCTGCTGGCTTTCTCTTGCTGTTGGCTATCATTCCTAGTTTGTAGGAGGAGAAAATATATCAGTAAAGGGGTTGTAAACCTTACCTCTGGCAGCTTAGACATTTATGTGAGCACTTCTGTAGAATGTCCACCAAAATAAGCTGAAGTGGTTTAAACAGCTGAAATAATCACTCTTTGTATTGGTTGATCCTGAGTAAATAGGTTAGAAAGTACTTAAGAGCAGCTCAGCTGGAGCCTTATGGCAGAGAGCAGGGACAAGCAGCCAAGAGTGCTGAGCTCTTCCATGGCACAGCTGTTCCTAGAGGAGGAGATCCAAACCTGGGGCAGAGGTTCACAAGCTAAAGGGCTGCTTGGAGGCAGAAATGTGGCTTCTCCCTGCAAATGACCCTGCAATTACAGCTGAAATAAAAAAATCCCACTTCATCATCCTCATGGGGAATGAGTATATTTTCTGGTTAGGCTGTAATGATCTGCTGGTGCGGAGTGAAAGAAATGATTAAGTTTAGACATCTTTCATGTGGAAGCAGGGGATGGCAGTGTTGGCACTCTCCTGGTGGTGCTGCCAGGTGCCAGGACACGTGGTGTGGGGCTGCTGTACAGCAGTGTCTTGTCTTCCCCACATGTGTACAGAAGAGTCCATGTAATGGTTGTAACCAACACCCACTACTAGTTCAGATTGTTTATTTGTTAGTAAAATTAATGGTAGGAGGGAGTTGGGCCAGACAATGTGAATGTGCAAGGTAAGACATTGCATGACAACACTTTACGGTCCTAAACAAGGAGTCAGGAATAAATAATGACAGAAAAAGAAATGGGAGGAGATAAAAATGAATGGGTCAGAGGAGAAAATGCTATCTTTGTATTGACTTTATTGTTTCAGGGCCGTCCCAGATGTGTCTAACAAGTCTGACATTGTCTGAGGTTTTCACAAGGCCCTGCAGTGTAATGCTGGTGTGTGTCACTGGAGCAGCCTGACATGGCTTTGCTGCCCTGCAGGCTGGGAAAAATGTGCTCAGAGGGCTGGGGGGGGGAGCTGGATCTTACTCCTGGTTTTAAAGGGAGTGAGAAACCACCAGAAACTGCTTTCTAACTTCATGTCTTTCTTCATGTTTTTCAAAATGAACTGTGTAAGAGGCTTCCTGGTGAATTGTGTGTGTCATTCCTGACACTATGGTACTTTAGTTCTGGAACTTGAATTCTGATTACTGCCATCCATAGCTGTGCATATATAAAAGCAAAATAATTTGACACATTTTAAGGAGGATCAAAAGCTTCATAGGCCATAGCCTCTTATCTTCAGGCCATAGCTTCTCATCTTCAGGTGAACCCTTTGTTTTGGTTAAGAAGTTTAAATGTCCTGTAGTCCTTCTGATCCATTATTATTGGTTAACCTGCACTTTCCTATGTGATTTTCTTGTTTCTATTGTTTTAACTGGATGAATACTTTGATTGGCAAGGGCTTGTAATTGAAAAAAATACTGTTCATTCATTGAATTATAGAAGTGGCCCTCATGTACTGGTGCTAACGGAGTGAGAATTTGGGTTGCCAAGTGCAATGTTTTTATTTTTTTCTTTTCTGAGAGGAAATGCAGAGGAAACGAAAGCCAGCAGTGTTATTGCCAGCATTTCTTCACTCTGCTTTATGTTAGAATGAATTAAAAAAAAAAAAAAATTAATTCCAGTGCAAATAACAGCACTGCTGATTACCCCTTGTGTTTTGGGGTAACTGCCTGCTGTTTTCCTTTCCAATTGGTTGTGCTATATTTTCAGCATTAAAAAGAAATGCAGTGTCTCCTCCTAAATCCCTCTATCCCATTGTTCATGGCTGTAAGACTTTTCATTGTAACTTTGTGCTGTTTCAGCTCTGCTGTGACTGGTGCTCTCTGTGCAAACCCAGCCAGAGCTTCCTGCTTGTGGAAACAGCTGAAGGGGGCTTGGCACGGGATCAAGGGGCAAGGTGTTACTTCTGTTAGGGCTTTTCTGCCTCCTGTGGCTTGTAGGCATTTAGTGATTGACATGAAATGGTGGCTGTGATTCTGAGACAGTGACTGCCTGAGTAGCTTCAAAGCACAAGTTAGATCTGACTGTTGTTCTTCTGAGCTACTGCTGAAATTGATTTTTACACGAAGCTGTGATATTGTGGGATTCCATATGAAATATTCTATGCACATGGAAAAGAGCAGGATGCCACAGATTTTTCGTGAGTTATATGAATTTTCCCTTCAGGCAAGAAGCGGGGCTATCCAATTTTCCACTCACACTAGAGACAGAGCTCAAAGGGCTGCAGAAGCCAATAGTTAACTCTGTTGGAGATGCTCTAGCCTGCAGTTCTTTAATACAACATCTACAGTGGATAATAGTGTGCAAACGTGTGTGACAATTTTTTTCTCTTCCCAAACCTTATTCTAGATGTCAAAATTAACCTGGACTACTTGGGAATGGCGAAACATAGCCCTGGGATCCTGCCATGAACAGTAAGAAAGTTGAGATACTTTGTGTATGCAAATAATTTTCTTTTAGCAACTAAACCCCAGTGAAACCATTCCTGTTCAATTAACACAGCCAGGCAACACGTTATGTAGCTCGGTGTGGAGGTGCTCCCAGGTTTCCAGAGAGGCAGCACAGTAGGTCAGAGGGGTGGATCAGCAGGGGAGCATTCTTTGGGAAACTCTAGTGGGGAAGTTTCTGCTGTCAGTTTGGCATTGGAGGTGGGAAACTGCTATGGGGTGGTGCATTAGGAAATTATTGAGGTGGTAGCTGAAGGATGCTTTCCTGTAATGTGTAATTATATTGTGAGACTCCATTGTTACCCAGTGTATAATTATATCAAGACTCCATTGTCATGGCATATCTTGAGTGCAAATTAGATTGAAATGTGATTAGACAAATCAGTGGAAGAAAAAAAGTGAATTTTGACGTGCTCAAGGCTGAATTCCAGATGCAGTTTGTGGGAGGAAATTCCTAAAACCCTGGCAGAGGGAAGCTGCCAGAAGACAATATCCTTTCACTGTCACTGCTCCTGAATCGACTGCTGTTAGACAGGTAATCTAGCTGATTAGGTCTTCAGTCTGAGCTTTCCTGTCTGACTTCTGTGTGGTGCTTTTCTGATATGAAACTTGGTGTGTAACAGAGGTTGATTAAACAGTTCATGTAGCCAAGAAAGCAGGATAGCTTTAAAGATATTCTTGAGTGTTGATTAAAACATTCAGATGTTTTTGTGTTGTTGGTAGCCTGCGACTTCCTAGTTTGGAGGATACGTAAATATTCATGCATGTACATGCTCTGCATTCTTTATATAGCCTTTTCCAGATGTTGCAGTAGACATCCTTAAATTAACACATTGGAAATTATTCTGATTAATTTTCCTGGTACAAAATAGATGAGACTGTGTGGGTGAGTAGATGTTTGTAAAGTGTCAGCAGTGTCTGTGGAAAACTTACACAATTTGTCAGCCTTCACTAGGACAGAAATTAGAAGGCTTTTGTATTGTTACATACAATAACTTGGATATAGTCCATTGGAAATGTACATATCTTGAAAACTTCTGTAATCTAAACTCTTCACAGAAGTGTAAATTCTTAACATGCAAATATTCAAATGAAAAAAGATTTTTTCGTTTGTAGGACTCTGACCATGTTTAATTCTTCTGTGGGAGTAGTTTTTTTCCAAGGGCTCTCAAAAGCTGGTTTATATACTTGAGAGGTTAGGCACTGCTAATATCTTGAAAATATCAGGACTCTCTTTTGATGAACAAACTATAATTGTTAAATTCCTGTAGATCAAATCACGGAGCCTTATGTTCTTTTTTAGGAGAGCTGATAAAGACACAGGAAGCTTAGTGCTTTGTACAGAGTAGGGTATGTAACTCCAAGCAGATTCTGCTAAGACTGATTACTTTCGGCTTTCTGAGAAGTTTGTTCAGCTTACCTGAAAAAGATAAATGTATATATTTGTAGAATATTAAATAGCTTTGAAATCTTTCCAGAATGCAGCTAAACCTTCAGTTTACTTTTTCTGATTGTGAATCAACTGAGCTAGCAATTTAAACTGTGCTGCTCAGAGGTAAAACATTCCTTCATTTTGAACTGTCTTATTTAGAAAATTCACTTTTTGAGAGGTTGGGACATCTAGACTGATCCTGGCTTTTTTTTGTTCCCTGATAATCAATTATCTAAAGGTTGTGTGGCTTCTGGCTTTTCTTTCAATGTGGTTATTGGAGTTAAAAATGCTGGACTGTTGTTGTACTGGTGTTCAAGGTCCTTGAGGTTCTTAAAGTCCATTTCTAGCACAAGTATCATCAGAAATCCAAATCTCATTTTGCTTTTAGAGCTGTTGTGTTAGGAAACATCTGTGTGCCACTAACTAAAGCTGAATGACCAACATGTGAAGCACATCTTACTCAGCTCTCGTGTCACTTGTGAGTTTATGATAGGGCAGTGAGCTGTTTGTGCTCTGGGTATATTTCTGACCTAGTGTGTCCTGAATTGTCAGTTGAGTGTCTGTGCCGTTTCAAGCTCTGCTCAAAATAGCTTTAGAAAGAAAATAAAGGAAAACTAATGCCTCCAAGTTGATCTGCAGCCTGGTATAGATCTGTTCCCTTAGCTCACACCTTCACCCATAACACACCACCACTGACAGTGATTGGTGTTGGAAATCATACTGACACACTTGATCTGGGCCTTTTTTCTCAGGCCTCTATTTGCATATGTAGATTTGTCTTCTCCCAAGGATGTAGCTTAGGAGAAGCCTCCAGGTAAAGGGCATTGTTGATGGAAGCAACAGCATGTGGGAAAGCTTAGAGTTCAGTGGAAAGTGATTCCAAGGTGGCTTGTCATAACGATACTTGAAAGATAGCAGTAAGGAAATACCAGGGATTCAATTTCTCAGTAATGCAGGTGGTTCTGATACTCTGGTATGTGATGTAGAAGAGGGTGCCAAGAGGTTTTACAGCAGAAAATGGCAAAATGGGCTTTAATGTTCTGAGCTTCTTTTGCTTTTAATGTCAGGTAATGTATACTGGCTATCCAGGAGTCACTTGTTAAGACTGGAAGATTTCAGTCTGCTGAAGTGTATGTGCACTGTTTTACTAGGAAGCTTCACAGGCTTTTACTTTGGGTTTTTATCACTTGTTTCCAGGTGATAAAAAAGATGCAAACTGGCCTTTTCTTTAATGCTTCCAGAGTAGTAGTTGGTACCTCTAAATCTGTGACACAGACTGTCCAGAATGGAGTTCCTAGCAAGTGGAAGCAATCCATGGAGGGTAAGACTCCTAACTTTGTACTGTCAGCACTCTTGGGAGATAATGATTAAAAACCTTCCTCCAGTCACAAGCACAGAGGCAGAAGCTCACATTGCCTTTAGGATAGAGGTGGCATGGATGCTGCTTTGTTTCCTGGAGCAGGAGTTATGGACATTGTCCCTGGTAGGGGCCTGCCCTCATTGTGGCTGTAGGAGCAGCAGGAGGAGGACAAGAGCATTTTGTGCAGCTGCCACTGACAGACCATCTGGGTGCTGTGCACAGCTCTGAACAATGCTTGGAGCTGCAGCTGGGGATGACAAGAGGGTACAGATGTTTGAGCCAAGGGCAGAAGAGACAGAGCAGTGCTGCTGTCCAGGGGACAGAGCTGATGTGAACCAGGTCAGTCACCAGCTTCTCAGGTCATCATGGCTCTGGCAGGGAGCTGGCTTCTCACACTTGCTTTCTTGTATTTTGGGGCACTGGTCCCTGCTGCATCTTTGTCCCCTCCCTGTGCTGGCATCTTAGGCTCACTGTCACTGTGGTGTGTCAATCTGCAGCCTATTCCTTATCCCCCTCTCTTTGGTCCCAGGCTGGGATTGCTGCATGGGGAGATCATCTCACTAGGGCTCAAGGGAATGGGAGAGAATCCCATTCATTCCTTGGGGCTGGCTTACACTATGCTGTAATTGCTGAAGCTCCCAGTGTTGAGAATATAATATAAGGGCATCCAACTTAGGTCTGCTAGGCTTAGCACAGCTATTCAGAATAACACAGCATTTTCTTCTTGCCTATGGTGCCATTTTAAAGGCTGGTGTTTCACTTAGGTGTGATTTATATGTGGCGTATTAATGACTCGATCTGCTTCAGGGAACTGTTTTCTCTTTCTGCGTGAGTGAAACACTACACCAAGAAGCTTGGGGATTTTTAGTACTTGAAGTATTACTGAAGACTTCTAAGCTTGTATGAACATGCTGAATCTTGTTTTATTTTGTGTTCCTAAAATAGGTTGAATAAATTTTTTATCCAACATATTTTTAAAGCACATTAAGGAAGGCCATTCTGTAACTGCAGTCAACAAGCATGGTAGCACAGCTTTTGGTGGGTAAGACTTCTTCACAGTTGCAAAATTTCCCTTAGGATAAGATCTGTCCTGCTACCTGGAGTTGTTTTTCGACTGTTGGCTTCCTTTATGATACTGAGTTTTTCAAAATGCAGGACTTTGCCTGACTGAAGCTAATTGGTGGCTTCAGTTGTATTTTCTATAGTCTGTAATATGGAATTTCATTTGTGTCTGGGCTCAGTTTTTATGGAAAATGTTTAAGTACTTATATACTTCTGGTTTGTGGATGAAAGTTAGTATATTATTCTACTTGGTAATGAATATCAGGTGATAGTTGATATAGGTTAATGCTGCTCTTGAGTAATGCAACTCTGATGCCTGCTATAAAAACTTGGAGGCTGTGCTATTCTCCAGAAATGTGTACAAAGTTCATGCTGAAAACTGCCTACATCAGGCTGGTCTGCATCCGACTTGTAGGATGATAATACTTTTTTAGGCATATATTCTCTGTATTTAGAGAGACATTCTCTTATTACTACTTATTTAGAGATTAAAGCCATTCTTTTAAGAGTGTAGTTCAATGTCAGATGTAATCACTTGCTGCTGGAAGGGACAGTGCTGCTCCCTTCTCTCTTTGCACAGTGGGTGCTGGGGTTTTGGGGCTGCTGCCCGCAGAGGGACATCTCCCTGTCCCTCTGCTGGGAGGCAGCTCTGGCTGTGCTGGCACTGCTTGTCCCCTGAAACCTGTTTGCTGTTGGCCTGTGCAGCTGGGTGGTTTGCTCCAGCACAAGGTAGGCAAGCGGTAGTTGGGTGAAACTAAGTACCTGTGGCCCTCAGTAGTGTTTCCAAGAGAGAATTCACCCTCTTGCTCCCCTGGGTTTCCTGAGCCCTCTGTTTTTTGGCAGTTGTTTTGTGAGTTTTTAATTCAGGTTATCTGCTGTGCTGGAGGAAGGATTGTGATGCCACTGTAGGTCAGACTCAATCCCAGCATCTGTTTTGTGATTTCTGAGAATCATTTCAAACCAGCTAGCCTGCTTTAGGAATGATGTCTGCTGAAGGCTGGCCTCTGACCTGACTGGTGTTTCTGGTGTTCCCTGGATGCTCATGCTTGCCCCTGAAGATGTGTGGGCTCGTTCACTGAATGGCTTCCTAGGCTGTGCCCTGCACACTTTGTCACTCCTTGGCATGTCTTGTGTCACTAATTTGCTGCTGTTTCTGAAGAGCTGGCTGTAACTGCTACAAGTAACCTACATAAGCAGTGTGTGCTATCAACCCTAAATAATCTAGAGCTTCCTGACAGATGAATTACAGGCATAAAAATAAGTTTCACTGGGTATCCACCACGTGAGTTGCATTCAGTGGCATATGACAATGCATGTAGTGTGTTTGCTTTATGGAGTTGGAATTAGAAGTAGTTTAACTTCTCAGAAATGCTCAACAATTTTACATGGGTTTCAACTACAAGTTAAATTGTCTTCCTGTATTCAGGCTGAAGATGGTTAGAACAAATGTAATGGTTTATATAGGAAATGAATCCTTATTCATTAATATATGTACTTCTTTTTGCATTTCTGAAAGAATAATGGCAAAATATGATGGCAGCTACAAGAGTAAACCCTACAAACCAGAAACCCCAGGACCTTGCACAGTAGTGAGAAATTCACTCCTAACATGGGTATGCAAGTTTGTGGTAGTGATCAGATTTGGCCTTTCTGTGGCAGAGGCATAAACAGAGGTGTGAATTTCTGATATTTGTATGCTGGGAATGTTGAATCAACACTGAGGACGATAGAAGCTCTTTTGTTAAAGATGAAAGTTAACAAAAATTTTTCTGAGTATGAAAAATTCTATTCTAACATGGAATTTTTTGATCCCTTCATACTGTTGTGTAATGTATCGGTGTCATTAGAGAAGCCTGTGTAGTGTCCACAGGATGGTAAAACAAGGACTGAAACTTAAGCACCCATCCTAATTGCAGTAACCACACTGCACAGCACATAGGAGAGATGGCAGGAGAACAGCTCAGGTTAATGTGACACTTTCTGAATGCTAGTTTTCTGGTGGAGGTTAGATAAAACCCATTGCATTTACTCATCAGACTTCTTTAACAGAGGAAAACCTAAAGTTTATTTGGAACAAGAGGAGCAACACCAAGAGTTAAGAACCACGTTATTCTGCCAGCTGCTGTAGTATCAATTGGAGGGAGTGGGCAAGTTATGTGCTGTTAAACAATTCTGTTTGATGCTGCCTCAGCTGTGGCATGTTTAAAGTATTGCAAAACACACACTGAATTTATAATTCATGCTTACAAATACTGTGTGCTATTTCCTTCCACTAAATGTCTAAGTCTGCTTTAGCAAAATATGATTTTAGACAGACTCTTAAATTAGGAGAGCTTGTGTCTACTCTCTGAAGTCAAAATTTTATTTGTCATGGTACAGAGGAGTTGAAGGGGAGAGGATGATTTGCAGGAGCTTTTATTTTCTGTTGTATAAAAACTGCCACTGTGACCTTATCTAAAAATTTGCCTTTGTATCTTAAAAGTATTGACTAAGAAAAAGGAATTTCTTCTTTGGGCAGTGAATTAATAGCAAATTGCTTCAAAGAAATACCCAATGCATACAGCTACTAAGTTTTTATCATTCAGTTATGTTTATAAATGTAAAATATATAAAAGACCAAAAATATGAATTGTGGCTCTTTTCAGGGTTATTGCATTGTTTATATTTTGTACTGTTTGCTAATAAATAAATGTCAGCAAATAGAAATGTTACAACTTTTTCACTGTCCCTTCAAGTGGAGGTGTGATTTCACAAGCCAGAATATAGTCTGTAGTCTTTAATTTTGGTTAAAGAGTGTAAGATACCATACTCTTGAGACATAAAAAATGAACTAGGACTTTGTTTATCAACTGTATTAGATCTTAGAAATGGAAGTCATTAAGATTTTGGCCTCTTCTATACAAATTAATGTGATTGCATCTTGTTTATAAATAATTTGAGTTGTTTCTCTCTCTCAAAAGGTGGCTTTAATGAGTCACAGCTTCCATTTTATTAAATTGTTCATGGGATAGGTAGGCTCAGGAACAACTGGGTTAAACCAAGAGATTATTTGGAAAATCTAGGGCATGTGCTCTCTGTTCACTTGATTAGTTTTCATAATTCATCCTTGTTTCCACAGCAAAGAGCAGCCTAATGCATGCAAACAAGAAGCACTTTTCTTGCTTTTGTGCTCCTTCATCTCTGTAATTTTACCAGAGAAAGTAAGTGAAATGGGGAAACAGATTGTGCGTGAATGTTTGGAACAAATCTTGTTTTGTTTTGTGAAAATCCATGGGATCAAAGAGCCAGGTGCTGTTTGGGGATGTCTGTCTGTGACTCTGCTTCAGTTGTTTTCTGTTTGACTACAGGTGCATGAAGAACAGAGGAGATATTTCCGCTTGTCAGAGATGATGTGGAGAGACTCTTTGTGAGTAACTGACATGTGTTTTCTAAAAAGCCCAAAATGCTAATGTGGGAATTAATTTTTTTAAATTTTTTTTTTTTTTTTTATTCTTTAACTTAGAATAACTGTGCCATTTGTCTAACAGTTTCATTTGGGTCTGGAAAGCTGTGAGGGTAGAGCCCTTCATGGGAGCCATGGACAAAGCTTGTTGAAGTTGAGAGCTGGAGGACAGAGCAATGTATAGTTTCATAAGTGATTAACCACAGTGTTAACCACTACTTGTCTGTAGTGATCAGTTTACCAAAGGCTTTTACTGTTGACTGCTGAAAGTGTTCTAGACAGCAGTAAAACCCCTGACATGGTGGGTGTGGGGAGCCTTTACCAGGGTTAACTTGTTACTTACAGAGGCTTAATCTGCATGTCAGGTTCTTACCACTTTATTGTCCTTGTCCAGTTTTGGATTGCAAGTCTGCTATATCTACCATAAAGAGGATGGGAATAGTAGCAGTCAGCAGAAGCTTTCCTGAAAGTTTTCAGTTCTTGTCTGCTGGAATGAACCACAATATTCTGGGATCAAGCAGCTGAACTGCACTCCTAAAATATTACAGGAAAGAAAGAACCTCCATGATGGAATATAACTGTACCTAAATAAGTACTTAAAGGATTTGCTTTCGTGGAGACAAGGTCATTTTTAGAGAGCACAATTAGGTGATGCAATGTCTTATTTTTCAGATGGATTCCATAAAAATGCTGTGCTTTTAGTGCTGTAGGCTCCTCAGCCAGCTCATTCCTTTGGAGTAATTAGTCCCAGTGTTTCCTTTTTTTTGCCAGATTTCCAGTAACAGTTGTAAATTAAAGCAGCATGTTATTTTAGGATTTTCCATGATAGTCTTTGTGCTTTTTTTTTTTTTTTTTTTGTGTAAGTATAATATGAGTAATGTGGTCTTGAGTGCTTTCTTTTAAACCATAAACTTTTATACTCTGGAGCTGCTGCTTTGTTCTAATGATAATTATCTAGGAGAACAGTGCCTTTGTGGACAACTTCAGTGCTTTTCTTGGCAAGGAAGAGCTTAAGTTAGAAGAACTGCTCTTACCTCAGGCACCTTGATTTCTAAGTTTTCTAATGTTTGTAGCATTAAAGCTACACAGGGAAATTTTTTTCTTTGTTCTTTTCTTACATTGAAGAAAAATCCTTTTATTGCAATAGATTAATAATTGCTTCTACTCTAGGTAGGAACCAGTTTGGGTTCCTACATGTGATTTGCCCTTCTTGTTACCTAGATCTAAGAGAAAAGTTAAATAGTTTTTAGACTTCCCTCTTCCTGGAGCCTTTTGGATATTTTCATAGATAAAGTTTTGTGATTTGTTTAGTAACTAATCTCAAAAAAGTCACTATTGCTTTATGTCTTCATTCTGGTTTGACATCTGCAAATAGTGCCTGATTTAAAAGCCTGTCTTGCTTTCACTCGAGAAAATCAGCTTAAAGATAATGTTGGCTTGTAGTTATCTTTCCCTTGGCTTCTTCAGCTGAGTTGCCCAGGAGATGGTGTTGTTTTGATTTACTCTATGTTGAGCTCTCTTGTGGACAAAGTCTGTGAAGTCTTAGCTGCAGTGGGCTGAGTAGCAATGATAATATGCAATATTCTTCATTGTTTTATTATTTTAAAAATAAGATCTCTTTAATGCTGTCTGCTTAAATAAAATTGGAACTTGATAGATTTTTTTAAATTAAACAAGAAGTTTGTGTGTAAATGTTCCAAGTATCAGTCTATATACCTTGAAGTGTTCTTATGGTAATGCTGTAGTTATTGATAATACATGCATTTTTCATGGAGCTTATTTACAGATGATTATATTTTAGTGAGGCCATTTTCAGAAAAGGCTTTCTGTAAAATAGGCAGCAGTTATTTCATGGGGCTAGCATTTAATTTGTACAGATGGTTGCTGTTAAGGACCTTTCAGTTGCACAGTCAGCTTTTCACGGTCTTCAGCACTGGGCTGGGTGAGGTTGTGCTCTGATAATTGAGTGGATGAGGCTCACAGCCAATGACACCCACCATGAAGAATGTTTTGGGATTTGCCTGCATTAATGCTGCTCTGTGTCAGCATTAGTAGCTGCAATAACAGGTAATATCTTTATTGACAGCTTCATTAGGTCTTATGGCATTATTGCAAGGGTGCTTATTTGTAAAATACAATGGGAAAAGTTGAGAATTTAATTTAGTTTTTGGTGCAAGATGGAGCTGGTTCCTTTTCCATTTCTGCATGATCATAACCTTGGCTTTAACCTTTATGCTGTAATATCTTGAGAAGTATTTATCAGGTTTGTGGGCTGTATAAATGAAGTTGATTTTTGCCTGTTGCCATTGTTCTTTTTCTGGTTATTGCCATGTACTTTATGTGTAGAATTTCTGGTGAAAAATGGAAAAAACATTTCACCTTTTGAATGCTCAAAGGTTTAAAAGGGCTTAAAATGTACACTGCAACTTAATCCACTAAGTTAAAAAGTAGCTTTGCTGGTGAAGAACAAATGTCCAATGAAAGCTTCTTCATTTTCATGTAGTATTGACTCCTAAATTAATAAACTTCAGAAATACTAATTCTTAAGTGTAGTGGTTAATATCTGATGTGAAGTTCAACCAAAACACAGACATGCACACAATTCCTGGTGCTGATTTTTTTCAGGACAGGCTGAAGGAGGGTGCCTTGTTCTACTTGACATGTGCCCTTGTCTGAGTGAGTCTAATTTGTACAATAGTAAAAGGTGCTTGAGCTGTACCTGTGGTAGTCAGTAGATCAGGGGTGTATGTGACGAGTTGGACACTGAAGGGACATGCTGTATCTAAGCTATTCAGTTTCCTCATGAATGGACTAATTAATGTCCTGCTGGCCTTTCCTCTCTGTAACCACATAAAGCTTTATGCTCTTGAAATAACTGACAGTCAGCAGCTGGTTTCATACCAGGATTTTTTTCACTTGGTAGTGAGGAAAAGGTGGGATCCAAATGTCATGGCCCTGTTGTCTTTGTGGAGACCACACAGGTTTTTCTTTCACTTTGCTGGATTTCTTATGTACAGTTTTTTTTCTTACATGCAATGCTTATCTATTCAGCCTTTTGTCAGCAGAGTTTATTTCATCACTGTGGATTATTAAGTGTAGGTGATGATGAATGAGCTTTAATATGTTGAAGTTGTAGCCACAGGTGACTTATATCAGGGAAAGGCTTTATGAAGGTTGGAAAGTGCAGGTGAAATGCAAGTCCTTTACATAATACTGAAGAGATGGGAAATCTCTAAGTTCACAAACACTTTAAGAAAACTTCTAAATTAAATTGATTAGGTGCCTTTGGGTCAACTAATAATAATTTGATTAATTTCATCATATATATGTGAGTTTAAATTTGGTTCATTATGCAAATCCAGGCATGAAAGTGTTGATCATCTGATTTAAATTCAGAAGGATATTTCATTTAAGACAGTATTTAATGCACATACATCAGCATTGTAAAAATTCTGCTTTCTGCTACTTTATGTTCAGTGCTGTGGTTTAAGGCTGTCCTTGCACCTAGCCCTGACCTGAGGTCATCTGCTGCATGTAGAAATGGGGGAGTTTCAGGTTTCTGCCCCATTTGAGGTGAGGTGTTGTTGGGGAGAGCTTCTGTCCCTGCTCTGTCTGAGGCTGTGGCAGGTTGAGCTCTTCATTTAGACACAAGGCACAGGATGGAAGCAGTGTCATCTTCTAGGCCATTAATACGGACAGAAAAACTCATTTAGAACAGATAAACTTTAGAAGTAATGTACAAAGAGAGTAAGGGCCTCACGTGATTTGTGGCAGACATGAGATAGTGGATTAAAATTTCTGTAGAAGTATGTTCTGTAAAAGCTATGTATTGTCCTACATCTCCCTTAATGTATTAACAGACACTTTTAAATTTAAGTTACATAAATCTTTATGTAAAATTTGACCCTATTTGCTTTGAAATTTTACAGGGACTCTGGTATTGTCAGACTTGTCCCTCTTGGAGTTCAGTCTAGGAATTGGCCCCTAATTGCCAAGACAGGGATTGACTTGAGAGCCAAGATGCCAGTGTACTTAGGCAGTGAAATAATCCTGTTTATCTTGGGAGCACAGAAGCACAGTTGTGTTCCTGCAAATGTTATGCAGGGGTTGAAATTGCTGAATGGGTTGGAGATTATAGATTAGATTTCATTAAGACTGTAGAAGGGTTTTCCTTTTTCTAAGTAACAGCACAAGGGGTTCATTTTGCTGCTGTACAATGTCTTCTTAAAGGTTGCAGTGGCCACGCAGTGAAGCAGTTTGAATTCTGATTTGGTATAGGTGTCCTTCTGAGTTGTTTTGGGAAGTGTTTTAGGATGGTGAGGGCAAAGCAACAGATATTCTGGAGCTTTAGTCTCTTCACATTGATAATGTCCTTTGCTGGGTTGCCTCTGCCAGGGTGTATTTTTCACAAGCTAGATGTTTATGCTGATTTAGCAGTGCTCTGTGTGTGCTTTACAAACTAATTTTGCAGTAGAATGGTTTGCATAAAACAAGAATTACTTGCACTGATTTTAAATACGGTTTTGTATTATGAAGTTCATTGTAGTGAATCCTGTTCCATTAGTCTCACTTCCTTTTTAGTGTATGTGGCTTACCTGAAATTAACTGCTTGTAAATAGCATTTCAGGAAGTCTGAATTGATCCAATACATGCTTGCTTTGCCTACAGCTGAATTTTGATGAACTCTTCAGTGCAATATGAAGTGTTGTTTCTTTTTTTGTTAACAAAGCTTCCTTAAAATTTAATCTTTGAACAGTTTTGCACAACTTATTAAAAACTGCTTTCGCTTCAAGGAGCCAAACTGAATAGTTTTGTTGTTGATTTTAATTTTTTTCATTTTGTAATAAGGAACAGTGTCGTAGTATTTCCATTTAAAGTGAAAAATCCAGGGATTTTCAAAGGGAAATATTTTTGAAAATGTTGTCTGTGCCCTTTTTAATCCTTGCTCCTAAGCAGCCCTGACTCAACAGATGTTGCATGTGGGTGTTTGCAGCTGGATCAGAATGGCCTCTAATGGCAAGGCCTGAGTCTCTGCTGTTACTGTGCTAGCAGAGTGCTCTGCAGTCAGCTTACATCTCTTGTCATAGTTAGTTTGGGTGGCTCTTGATTGGAGATTACCAAGATTTTGTAATGGGATTTCAAGATGCAAAGTGTTACCTTAACAATTGCTGCTTAATTATACTTTTAATGCTGTGCCTGTGCTGTGCCAGCCTTCTAATTCTTACTGGAAGAGCATGTGGATTGTCTGGGGATCTGTAGGAAATCAGCTCAGAAGTGATAGTTGCCATATATCATCACTCTGGCCGAGTGCCATGTGCCATTGCCAGCTTGGAGTTGTTTTGAAGGAGGAATTATTGTTGCTTCTTTTTTTCTGGTGCCTTTGTGCGTTTGGGGTCCCTTGGAAGAGAACACAGAAGTGTTTGTTGGGTGCTTTGCCAAAGGTTGATCTAATTGAGGGGAAAAAGTGTTGCAAAACTAGCAAAGCTGAGCCCTGAAGGGCATCAGAAAGCAGCTTTTCATACTGCATGTGGTGAGAGAAGCAGGAGTATTGGATGGATGTGCTGGAGTAAATTTGTGTGGCTGAAGTGACAAGGCAGGGAGACAGTTGAGTAGTTTCAAAGATTAGGAAATGTGGGGCATGTCGTAAGCCAGAACAATTTAATTTTGTGGAAGATGGATTTTACCTGACTAGGTAACAAGGCTGCATCTTGAAGATGTTGTAGAAAAAGTTTTGGAAAAATGGTTGTCTATTTGCCAGTAACTCTTTACACTTGCAGCATACACTTCTAGAAGATCGCTTTTTCCCAGTTTGTCCTAACTGATGACATAAATTGATAAAAATAATTTAGAAATGTAACTGTATTTATTTAAGGCCCTTGCTGGTCTGAATGTGTAAGTTTTTTAGAGAAACAGCACCCTCCATGTTTCCTATGTCTTCCCTTTCATGCCAAGGGACAGGATCCTGCAAACAAAACACTCTTTCTTTAGTGCTCCCAGCAAACAAATCACCAGTCAGGCAAAACTGCACGTCCCTAGTGATATACTACTGCAGGCAGGATAAAAGACATAAATAAATGTCTTTTTTATTTATTTTAAATAAATAAAGATCTGTCCAAAACTCGAGGTAGCACATGGGTAGAAGAGAAGAAATGAGCAGATTATTTTGATATAAATACTGTCACTTTCACCTAAAGCTTTATAATATTAAAATGTCTGAAAACCTAGATCAGCTTTTGAATTTCATCTTAATTCTTGATCGTGACAAGGAGAAAAACTAGCAAAGTTCAGTAGGTTTGTTTTCCTTTTTTTGTAATACAGAATATTTTCACCGACTGGAATGCTTTGTGGTGACAAAAACGACTTGATTTTTATTGGAAAGTAATTTGATTCTTAACATGTTTTCAAGGGAGATTTTTGATGAAAAAATGAGACAAGGGTATCCTCATGAAGGGAACAAATTTTCATCTCTACAATTGATATTGGATTTAGTTATTGGAAACTTGTGATTAGATGTGATTCTATGTTTTAGAATGTCTCATCTGTTTTGTGGCTTTCTGTAATGTAGGTTTTTTTGAAACCACAAGACTTAATTTCTTATAGTAAGCAGGAGATGGACTCCACACATCTTCAGCAGTCATTTAATGCAGAGTTGATCACCTTAACCCAACAGAAATTCCAGCAACCTTATTTCAGTCTTTTCTTGAAATCTTCACTTATAATTGTTCCTTTATAAAATAAACATAGGAGCTATAGCATTGTTTATGTTATTTTGTGCTGTACTTTGCAGCACAAACTACCTGTAATGGTAGTTTGGCTGATCTGGTTAATTTATGTTGGAGTGGCTGGGTTCATTCTTTCCAAGAAACAAGAAAAATAATTATTTTTGTAGTGCAGTAGGATTTTGTAGAAATTTTTTGAGCTGCATGCTCAAATATAAATATCTATTAGTTTTCATGCATTTTGCTGTTGAATAGGGATGTCATACTCACATGGAAAAGGGAAGATTAGAGGTCTTAAGTTTACAATGAAATGTGCTGCTGGCGCAACAGTTTCTGACACTACTTTGTAAAGGAATTTTGCATCCTGACATCCTGTCAGGAGCCATAGTTTTGATTTAGTGTTTGTCTGAGAAAGTGACAGGGATCCATCGTGTGCCTTTCTTCATCACAGTATGGAATGTAACAGCCTGGCTCTGTGTGTTTCAGTATGTTGGTAGGATTTATTTTCCTTTATAGGTAATTAAAAATATTACTGCAGCAAGAGACATCATTTGTGACTAGGTTTTTCTGTTAACACCATTTAAGACTTCCAATTTTTTCCCCTTTGGATTGCTAATGGCATTTTAAACCTTTCATTTAACTAGATTAATATAACTATTTTGAGCATTCATCTTAAGAATAAATGCTCAATTATTCTTTTCCAAGGCATGTATTGACATTAAGTAACCTTCTTTTAGCAAGTTTAGACTGAAGAAATCTTATTATTAAGATTAATCTTAATTAATTAAAATTAATAAAAATATGAAGTTTCTGTAGTTTCATTGACTGATTTTGTATACTTTTGTCTCAGTCTAAACAGATAATTCATAGGACAACAGTTTAAATTACTGATGTTATGTTTTGGCAGTAGCTAAATCAGTCTTGAAGAATGACCAATCTCATTGGTATGCTGCTAGCTGCTTCCGGGGGGATTTTTCCTTACATGTTTGATCTTGGATTAGAAGCAATGGATTTTCTTGTCATTTTTTTTTTTTTTTCCCCCAAACAGGCACACAAGTGCCTTTTGTCTGCTGGATGCATTTATGGTGACTTGAGCATATTCAGTCTCAAGTTTCACTTTTCAGACTTGCACTCAGAGTGCACACAACCTCTTAGCAATGTTTTGGTCAGTCACATTTCTGCTTAGTGTGAGGAATGGCTCTTTAATGAATAATTCTGTGCAACTCTGAAGAAAAAGCTTTAAAAGCTTTTCTTAGAGCAGTGTTCTCTCCATCTTTGAAAGCTTCCAGCCTCTAGTAATCCCTACCAGTACCTACTCAGCCCTATTTCCTTCTAGTTATTCTTTTGTAATTCATTTTATTTAGCAGTCATCTCTGTGTTCATAGCAGTGATGTTACAAGTACTTTCAGTCCTCATAGGTTCTTGATTTTGTCCTTTGTTCCCAGACATGTGCACTTCAATACTTTAGAAGTCTGTTACCATTCAAAATGTGAATGTTGGCATTGACACGTGAAACTATTAAAAATATATTTATGTAAGAGTTAAAATTAGAAGATAAAGAACTAGAATAAAATTCAGTGGACTTTTTTTTTTTCTTTTAAGTAGATGACAAACTTCTTATTTATTGGACACTTGTTTTTGTTACATTTGGTCTCAGTTTGGTGTGTGTGACATTGTTTATGTTTGTTAAGTGGGAAAATGTTTCTTAATCTCAGTGGAAGAATTAATCTCTTCAGTGAAAGGTTTTTTCCAGTAAATGCGTTTAGCTCTCCAAATAACCTTTGTTTTTAACCAACCACTAAAATGACCAAAGGATTAGTAGAGTGAATACTCACAGCTTTAGTGTTGACTTGCATTAAAAGAAAATATCTGTAATTTTTTTCAAGATTGGCTAGATAAAAGTAATGTTTTCCTTGTGATGGAATATTTGATAAAAAACCAAAAGTTCCTCTTCTGTGACTAGAAATTAGTACACAAGCTTAATGAATATATTGAAACATGACAGATGTACTCCTGTTAATTATTTTTTTCACGAAGAGCAGTGGTTCAAAGCAGAAACATTCGCTTGCATATTTAAAAGCTGGGTTTTGGTTTTGGTTCTGGTATTTTTCTGGGTTAAATACAGTTCAGTTTCCTCTAGACATGGCTGTGGGTCCTGCCATCTGTCCAAGTGCAGCTTTAGTGTATGGTTTGTAAACCATAGTGCCTTTTGCACTTGAACTGTTTGCAACTTGAACTTCATGTGGGAGGCAGAGAGGTGTGGATCGAAAATAGTTCATATTTCATTCAAAGGAGGTCAACTGCTGCTTTTAGTGGGATAGGTGAGCTTGCAAACTGCCCTGGCTGCTTGGAAGGTCTGGCTGGCTTGTAGGACGCTCAACATACTGTAAGCAGGTTTTTTCTGGAAAGCTCTGACTTTGGAAAGTCCTCCATCTGATGACACCTGTTAGCAGTGTAGTGTAATCTCATGCTGATTGTCACTTTCCCTTTTGTTTCCTCTCTCTGTCTTCTGTCACTTGGGTGGGTGTTGCTGGTTATAGTTGTTCTCCTGATGAGTGGTGGTTGTAGGATTATGAGTAACTGTTTCCCTGCTCCGTTTGCTGTTTATTTGAATTCATCCAGTTAAAAAAAAAAGGGCTTTAACCAAAACTTTCTTTATAGTAAGGTGCCTTAAAGTCCTAAATCTAAAATAATCTGTTCACATAGTTTGTATAACATTGTCCCTCTGAGAAAGAGTATGATATTTGTTTTTCTGCATGTAATTCATCAATTGTGAGCTAATATTTAAACTGTGTGTATCACTTTTTGGTATAGACTGGCATAGTTCTTAAATTGATAATGTACAAAACATTCAAAAATTACCTGTTGTTTCAAAAATTAATCATTTTAATAAGCAGTTTAAATTGCCTTGGCTAGCAGCTGATCATTTAAATGAACACTTTTGAAATAAAAGTTTTAATCCTGAAAAGCAACAATAAATTGCTTACTAAATTGCTTACTCCCAGAAAATTCTTTTGGTGTTAAAGTTTAGCTCTAATCAATGTCCCTCCATTTAGTCAAAATTGAAGAATTATGTTATCTGCTATTCATAAAGGCAAGGGGAAAAAATGAATTGAACTTTTCTTTGGGTGTGTCTGATCTGTTTTATTTAATGTTGCTGTTAACAGAAGAAGGGACCTAATTTTGAAAAGAGAAGTGTCCCTTTCTTCATGGTTACCAAATAGTTTGGTGCTTCCTACATTTAAAACAAATGAAAGAAACTGCACCCCACCCCAAAACAACTGAAGGATGTGGATATTTTTGCCTTATTTGAACAGAACCACCCCTGCCACCTGAACACAAACCCCACCTTGCAGTATAAAACTCAGCCAATCAAAAACCTCCTACGTGTACATTCCACTCTTTTTTTATGCTAGAGGTGTTCTGTCTGTGAATGTTCTTGTGTGCAGCTTGGTAATACATTTCCCATTATTCCATTGCCACTGGACATCTGGGATGTCTCTGATTCAGGTTCACTTGGATGCAGAATCAGTCATATCTTGGAAAATAATCACACAGTGGTGGAGACTGTGCTGGAAAAACAGCCCTGCCTGTGTTCCTTGTGTGGGGAGATCAGTTTTGCATCTGAAACTGATCTGTTTTAATGAGCTGCACTTTAGGCTTACTAATGTTGTTAAGGGCGTCTTGTAATAATGAGAAGTGTTTGGTTATATTTGCATTAGTGTCCTGTCCTGCAGAATGAAAGTTGAGGCAATTATTAAGTTTTCATGTGATCTGCAGAGGTATTATACAGGTATCCTGAAGGACCAGGGGAGGCTTTTTCATAGAAGCAGCTCAGTTTTTCAAGCAGTGTGTTCTACAGCCTGGTGACTTCCAATCCCATAAATCCCACAGTGAAATCCAGACATCAGTGTGATTCCTGTGGATAATAGCAAATTTAACAACTGAAGATAACAGTGCACTGTTTAAAATGTCCATGTCTGTCACTAAAAACCTTCAGCTATAACTAATGCTGTTCTGCCTTGTCACAATACTGTGTGTATTTTATGCCTGACCTTCCTATGGCATTGCTGAAACTTGAGCATCTTGCTAATCTCCTTTCATTTTCCCAAGCCATGTTATCACATCCAGCTCCATCATGTTGGATGCCAAACATTTTGTGCATGCAACTACCCTGTTCCAAATTCCTGAATTCTACTCTCATCCTTCTGCTCCAGATCACCTGTTACAGGGTGGTTGAATCCAAGCTGACAGCTGGGTAGGTGGAGGTAGATCAACCGAGGATCCGGGAGGAAACTTAATTTGAAGCGAAGGTGTTAAATCTTCAGACGGTCTCATTTTGCTTCTGGTGTCCCAAAGAGCACAGAGGTCATGTATCAACAAGTCAGCAAGTCCCTCAGAAGCCCAGCTGGACGAGGAGCAAAGCTGTATTTGCTGTTGCCTAAACTGATGTGACTTGAGTGAGTCAGAGCAATGTGGGAGTGAAGCGGAACACGAGAGCTGAAGCTGAGGAGTTTGCAGGCTTTGTAAAGCTGCTCTCTCCTGGCTGGAGCAGCATCTTTGCCTTTGTCTGGGTTCCCCTTTGCTCTCACAGCCAGGTTTTCTCCTCTCTTGTTCTGTTTCCTGGTAATTAGAGTGCCAGTGTGACTCTGTTCAGTTCTGATTTCAGGTAATTAGAGCTCAGCCCATACAGCAAAGTACATGGTTGTGTCTGTGTTGGGCTTTGCTCAGGGCCTTTGCCAGGACATCACTGCTCTGTCATTGGGACCGGAAATCCTTTTCATTGCTGCTCTGCAGTGGGGTGTGGCAAAGACTTGGGCTGATGAGGAGTAATTATGTGATGCTGCTGGTTTGATGTGCCGTGGGAGCAGCCATCCCTCTGCTGTCCATGCTTCAGGAGTAATGAGCAGCGATGCTGAGAACAGGAATGCCCTTGTTCTCCAGCCAGTTAACTGGGTTAGAAGACTGATGCAGAAATCGGGAGCAAAGGCAGGGAGGAGGGTAATGAACTGAATCGCATCACTGGAATTTTCTGTGAAAAAGAATTTGTGCATTCAACACCAGAAAGCTAAGGCTCAATAATTTTGTTTAGTTTTACTTCTGCCCTTTGGATTCTGTAGGCTTTCACCAGATTAGAGCCCTGAAGTAAAAGCTTAGTCACACTGTGCCTTGTGTGTTGTTCTAGGGTGTTGATAAAAAACAATTATAAATAGTCTGCTTATCTACAAATTCTATATTTAGTTATTTTACACCCAGATGCCTCATACAATGACTGAAAATTCTGAATAACTTCTTAACTATTTATTGCATGCAATTATTTAAAATACTTGTTAGTCTTCAAATGGATCTTTTCCTTTTAATAAATCAGTCTTTGATTAGTGCCACCTTCACACCCTGTCTCCCTCAGCAAAAGCGATAAATCCCCAAATAAACATTTATTTCAAGAACCAGCAAAATTTTATCGTGTTTTAGAAATTTCTCCCCAGCAACTGCTTTTTGGACAAGGTGTTGGTAGTTTGCTTATATATCAACTTTAGTGAAAGACTCAAACAGAAGAGGGTATGTTTGTACATGTTGTTGCTTGATTCAGTATATGAGCCACAACATAAGTTCACAAAAATTTGCTGAGAAGTACTAAGGAAAGAACAGTCTTCTGTGACAGTGTTCATGTAAAACTCCTGGGTTGATAGCTGCTGTAACTGTTGGTTTCCCTGCAGAGGTTTATTATTCACGCAATAGTTTTTATTTCAGTGTTTACAGAAACTCTTGTGGCAAATATTCATCTTATCTTAAGCTACCAACTGCATTTTGCTTTGAGTTCAGTAGTGACCCTATTGAATAAATATCTGGTTTACTGCCCTGCCTTCCTTCCTTCCTAATCTGACCACTGTATCCTGTGCTTTTGGAGTATTGTATGTTTGCCTCAGCAGAGATTTCCCACGTGTGCCCAGAATTAATCTTGCCTTCTTTTCATGTTTTCAGTATATGCTGTTCAAAGGCCTCCAAAGCTTCAGCTCTCAAGGATTTTAGTGTCATCAAAGTACTGAGTTCCTTTGAGATTGCCTTTGAATCTCTAGACACCAACACTGCTTTCAGTATAAGGTTTGAAATTTAGAATCAGTGTTCCAAGTGAGTGAAGAAACGCTTTGGTAAATTGCAGAAATCTACTCAGTTCCAGTTCTAAATGTCTGTAGATACATGGGGAGGCAGGAGCAGCTCAGGCATGACTGATGTCAGTGCATGGCTTTTTAGAAAAATTAATTTAACAGTTGGTTATGTGGGATTATGGCATTGTATTTTCCTGGCAGCACTTTGTGCAATATGCAGCAAGACTTGGTTCAGGTGGTTGCAGTCACATTCTGCTTGGTCTGAGTTACTCTCATCATTCTCCTGAAGTATTATTGTGCAGCTTTGCTATTATATAAGTTATTTCAGAGGTTCTTGTAAAATCTTTCAGGCAAATGGGATATTATTTGCCACATGACTTATGATGTTGCTTATGATGAAAATCATGTTTTGTATTTCTCTTGGTGTGTATATACCCTCCTGCATATTATCATTCTGTCTTGTGTGGGCAAAATTTTAATTTCAGCATCTCCAGGAAATAAAACCACCAAAACTTCAGAATGAGTAAAATGTACTGGACTTGGAAGAACATGTCAAAGCAAAGCTTTGATTAATAGAAGTTTTGCTTTGTTCAGAGATCCAGAAAATGATTATACCATGGGACACATCCTGCAGAGAGCTGAGTAAACATGGCTGAAAGAATATTCAGAGGTTTGTGGGGAGGTGTGATGAGCAAGTGAGCATGCAAATGGATGTCCTTGTGTTTCAGCTGTCTTACATTGTTTCTGCTGTTTGTACATTACTATAAACATGTTCATGCCTGAGCATGATCTTGGGTTTAATTCCTCACCAAACTTCCAAATTCTGTTTTAAGTTCGTATAATTAAACTTTGTGATTCAGAGTTACCGTGGAAAATTGTAGTCAGAGATAGCTACTTTCTGTGTCAGAGATTATCTAAGATTGGAGAATCACTAAATGTTTGTCTTGGGAGGGGTTGTGAGGCATCAGCTGATACACTTTGGAGTCAGTTATCTACTTTATTTGTTGATGTTATTTCATACTTAATCCTATGCCTTCTTTCTTTCTTCCTTCACTGAATCTTTTTCTTCTTCAGAAACTGTTGGTGGGAATTTGACATCTAGAACCAATTTTAGATTGAAGACACAGTTTGGAAATGATCAAAAATGTATTGAAGTCATCTTAAATCCATCTTCCCTTGTGTGTTTATCAGTACAGAGTTAATAATAATTGCATAGATCCAGGTATAATACAGGAGGAAGGGGGTTTATACTTGGTGTTACATAACTGTGTGTGTGTCCCACTGCAGTATTAAGGGTACTTAGGTAGTGGGAGGTAAGGTGAAAAAGTTTGATTTCTGGCCTTGTATGTGAGTGCTGGAGTCACCTGTGGAGCACTGGGTACAAACCACTTCTGTTTTGAACTGTTTTTCTCACTTTGCTTCAGTGAATGTGTGTTGTAATAAACGGTTATTGAAAAGCTGCAGTGTATTATGTGAAGGCATTTCCTTTGTTTTGGTTTTTTGCCACCAAACATCTGCTAGCTTCATGCAAAACTTTCTCTTTATTGTGTTGGAGAGCTGGTGAATAAGGACCTCACATTTACCATGCTTTTTGTGACACTGTATACTCTCAATCTATTTCTTCTTTCCTCTCTGCTTTCCATGCTGTTAAATCCAGTCTAAAAGTTGATTCTCGTACAGAAGCCATCCCACAAGTTTTCTCATCCTTTTCACACTCTGCCTTTCCCAGTTTTTTTGCTGCAGCTGGTAAGATGGGGTGAGTTCATGTCTCACACCAGGTAATGTGGGAAGGGTGCTTTTGTTTGTCAGTATGTGTTATAGAATATCCTGAGTTGGGAGTGACCCCTAAGGATCATCAAATCCATCTCCTGGGTAGTATGGACTTAGGAACTTTGAGACTTGGTACAAACTAGTCAAGCCAGCTAGCCCTAGCTGTGATGTTGCACAGATCAACCAAAACTTAAAAGAAGTAATATTTTTCATTGGTTTCATTGATCAAGTGAGTTTTCTGTTTGTAATTTTTTTTTTTCATTTGAAATGGGAATGTGTTAAAATACTTGTCTTGTTGAGTAGTTCTTGTGAATACCAGAAGGTGGCATTACTGGCTTTCTTAAAAGCTTTCTGGAATTGCAAGAAATGTGCACGATGCTACTGTGCTGATTTTAAAGTTGTCAGTGAAATTTTGCTCTAAGAGAATCTGGATTAGCGTAGACCTTAGCATTAAAAGGAGTTATTTAAAGGTATACCCATCTGCCTTTTTTTTTTTTTTCAAACTGCAAAACCCTCGTGTGCTGGTTTTTATAGGTAAAATTTTTGAAGGTGGAAGTGGTTTACCTGAAAATGCAGGGGGGGAAGAATGGGGTTATCCAGTATGTGTGCACTGAAAATCTTTCCTGAGCTGTTTTACAGAACCTTTTTCCCATGAACACATTGTTTAAATAGCTTGTTTTATCAATTTGCAAAATGAGACCAGTTCCTGTTTATTTTAAGCTCTTTAGCAAGTGCTATAAAAGAATAAATTATTGGTATGGTAACATATGAATGACAGTTTTACGTGGGTAGCACCTCTAACTACAGGCAGATTTTTAGGTGCATCAACATTAAGCATTAGAAGCAGTATGTCAAATAAGTGTTCAAGAAAAAAAAAAATCAATGAGCCTTTTAATGACAATCTATTTTCAGATAATATGTATCTTGTTCTAACTGAAAACTTAGTCTTTGTGTGGTGTTGTCCTGCTTTTATTTACAAGCTGATGTAAGAAGATATTAGATGCCATCTCATTTGATGCTTTCGTTATTAGTCTGTCTCTGGGGCAGTCATCTCCACTAAGGTGTTGTTCAAAAAGGAGGATTTTACATTGAATCCCCTTTTTGTTAGAATACTTACATTAATTGTAATGTGTAGAACAATCCTGAAACTTTTGAAGGAATGAGATGCATGGGATTTTTTCCCTTTCCTTCAGCTCCCTCTGGCAGACAAAGACACGAATTACATCTGCTTTACTTTGAGCTGGGACAAGCCCTTCTCTGAAATAGTTCTAAGTTATCGTGATTGGTTGGTGTTCTCTATGTATGCTTCAAAAAGTTATCTTCAGCTGTAGAAAAGTACATTACTGCAGCTGCAGAAGGTGCTGAAATACAGACATTTCTTGCTTTTGCTGACTCTTGCACTGTGTCTTGGTGTATCACAGCTGTGCAATGCTATTTCACCCTAAGGACCTCTACACCATGCACATCTATTGATTTTTTATTTTTTTTTTTTCTCTCATGTGGCCTCTTCTGAGCCTGCTGTGATTCACTAGAACAGCACAGATGAGAACGATGTGACTGCTTTGCATAGGAGCCTAGAGTTATTTGCAGAATTTAGACCCTTTTTTTCCTGACCAAACGAGGTGGGTGGAATGAAGTGGTGCAGCTGTGCTGCTGGTGGTGGCAGTCACTGAGCTGAGCCTCCCAGCCACCTCTCTGCAGATTTCTCCTCCTCTGAGCTTCACTGATTTATTTTCAGTTTTGTGTTTCTGAAGGGGGGTTTGCCAGGTGAAGGGATGTGGCTGCATGTGCAATGTTATAAAGATGTAGAAAGCTGTCAGGAGTGTGTGGAGTGCTGTAAAAGGTAAAATGACCTGTGGAAGCTGCTGCATGGACATTGGTGAAAGCACTGGACTGCACTTTTGAATAGGAGTCAGACGTCTGAAGTTTTATGAAAGCAAGGTTTATAATCAGAAGACTTTAAAGTATTAGATTTAAATAGTTTAAATTTGATTAAAATAGATTTTAAAAATGCAAAAGAACATTGCCATTCTTCCATGGGCCTTTCTAAAATCAACTTGTACTTTTCTTGCTATGTACAATTATTTTATGTAAAGCAGCGTGTCCTCATTTGATCCTAAATTATTCAGATTGCCACTAAATAGGGGAATTGCAATTGCAGAGTTCTTCCAGTCTGCTAAGTGAATATTTTAAAACTTTAAATCTGCTTTATATAGCTTGTATATTTGCCTATCATAACAAATTTGAAATAACTAACTGGCATCTTTCAAAACTTTGTCTAGGAAATGTGGAATTTTCCTTAAATTTATGTTCTCAGAGCTGCTAAAGATGAAAGCAGTTTGTAATTTTCTGTCTATAATTTAATTATTGCACAGGACTTTCGACATTTAGTGATTTAGAAGTAGAACCTAGTGGTGTATTTCAGAGAAATGGAACCCATTCGTATGAAGAATTGTTTTTGTGATTGTGTTTTTTTGTCTTCTGGAAAAATCTAAATGTAAGCAAGGTTTGCATTTTGAAAGTTTCAAGTGTTTTTTAAGTGTTGATGACCACTAAGATGGAGCTAATTCTGTGCCATGAGCTCACTCATTGATTGTACAATGAGAATTTAGTACAAGACTCTTTTTCCTGTGCTACCTGTTCAGCTGTTCTGGTTTTGGTACTAGTTTCACCTGTTCTCATGGCATTTATTTCAAATGATCTGTGGTCCTGAAACTCCTTTTCTATTGTGGAGAAAATATAGGGTTTTTTCTCTCTCCCTGAATGCGAGAAATTAACACTAGTGATAAACAATTAACATCAGTGACAAATTTGAAATTGAACTTTTTTGCTGCTTAAGACTCACTTGTCCCTGTGTGAAGGCAAGCCGAACTTCAAGGTCAAATTGCTATTTCATGAGAATTTGTATCTAATACTCTTCAGAGTATCTGAAGACAGGTAATTAAATTGATTGCTTCTGGGTGTCTCTCTTGTGACTACTTGGAGGAGTCCAGCCAGCTGCAAGGTGCAGCAGCTTCAAGTCCTGGAGGATGCATGCCTGGGGTTTTTATGGCTCCCAGGCTACACACAATGATTTCTGACAACCTGGACTTGAAGCATGAGCATCTTTATTGAAACCTTTTCAATCTCCTTCTCTGTCAGTCTTCCTGAGGGATTCTGGTCTTCGGATAGAGGTGTCAGGAGTGTCCACAGTGGAGATTTTGTGGATTGTGGATTGGAGACATCAGAGGTGACAATGCAGGATTGCCTGTGTTCAGGAATCCCTGTGTTCAGGAAAAGTTTGTGTTTTTGGCTTTTAATAAAACTGGGTCATTACAGAAGCACACAAGAGTAGTGATCAAGGGCTCTGTTCTTGCCTCCCCACGCCTGCTCCTCTGCTCTTTTCATCAGGAACACTTTCTGTAGGGGTGCAGGACCACAAAAACACACTGCAGTGGATAAAGATAGAAAGGTTTACAGAATGCAAGAGGACTAACAGATTCCATATATATAATGCAAGAATGAAAGAAAAAGCCTGCAAACTTTCACTTTAAGAATATGTCTAAAAAACTTAACCCAACACATGACTTCTGTAGTTTGCAGTTTGCTGTCTTGTGGTGCAGGTAATAATGAAGTTGTTCATGGCTGGAGCTCAGTCCTGGCTTCTGTTCCATTACTAAATTGTTTAATATATTTGCAGCATTTGAGTCTGATGTGTAAATGTGTTTAGGCATACTTTACTAAAATAAATTGAGCAGCCAACAGACTATAACAGCTGTGGAGAGGTTGTTTAGAAATAAATTCTTTGTAGTTCACAGTTTGACCCAATAAAAATAATTGTTGTTTCAGACAATTATCTTCAGCAGGGTCAGTCTGGCTGCTGTGACTGTGCATTCAGTTTTCTGTGTTGAGTTATTAAATATAATCACCTGGGGAAGATGAGCCAAGTTCTCTGAAAAAATTGGTGCTAATGCTTCTGAATTCTGAATGCTTTCCTCTTCTTAGTGGTGTGTTGTCAGTAGAATACATGGACTTAGATCAAAAATTGGAAACCTTCATTAGCTCACTTTGGTTTACCTCCTACTAAGTCTTTCAAGACCTTATTTTACCTAATAATTTTTATGTAACAGTAATTTACCCAAGCAAAGCTGATTTTATTTTTTTTTTTTTACATTATAACCTGTAACTTGTAATTAAGTTAACAGTGCATCTTGACAAATCTTACCTCAATTTTAGAAAAAGCTCTCTGCAAGAATACCTACAATAAAATGCAAGACATACATAAGTGGCATAAAACAAAACCTTCTTTCATGGTAAGAAACACACACTTCAGAATATTCTTGTTATGAAATATTTTGAGACTGTGTGTAGTTACAATATATAATATTGTATTTATACAATATACCTGAGACAGGCTTTAATATTTTACTAAATTAATGCTTCCAAATATTAAAAGTGTGAATATTGCAGGGTGTGATTTTATGCATTTCTTGTCTCCCTTTTCCTGCAAGTTTTTGGGAACCTGACTTAAGATTTAAGCAAAATTATTGTACTTAAATAGTTCTAAAAATAGTTGATTGTGACCTTTTAGGAAATGGCGTGAGTTTTTTTGAATAATTTCAATTGTTATTGAGTTGCTGAATAATTTCAGAAGTTTCAAGTTTCAAACTTAAGACTCTCAGGTTTTTTTTTTTTCATTTATGAATGCTGCAAAAGACCAGGGTTATGGACATTTGAGGAATGTGTGAAATGGAGAAATTAATTTCTCAACATGATTCCTTCTCAGCCTCTTTGGTTTGTTGAAGAATATTTACTTTGGTAGTCTCAAAACGATGTGAGAATTTGAATCTCTCCTATCTAAGGTGTGTGGAAGGGAAGGGGAAGTGGCTGTGTCTGATGCAGGGTAATGTGTATTTGTCAAATATATATGGAAATAATGTATGTCTGTATATGTAGTGTGTGTGTATATATGTATGTGCTATATATACAATCCCATATATATATAGTATTCATATGTATATTTATGTATAATAATTTTCACTGTAATGATGCATCCTATAATGTTACTGCAGCAATTTCCTCATTTCTACAGGAGAAAAATGCTGAGTGAGTGGATAGAAAACTGTAGCACTTCTTGTTAAACACATAGGACATGCCCTGACTGCTTAACTTAATATTTAAAGATTTGGGGATTTTTTTTTTTCCTATTTGAGAAAGGGCCCCACATATTGCTATAGAGACAGGAACCTGCACTGCTTGCAACATTTTGACAGCAGGAGGGGTTGGTTGCAAACCCAATTGCTCTCACTTCTTTATGCTTTATGATTTGTGATTGTTTCTTGTTCCATGAGAAGTCAGCCAGTTTAAAAGAATTAAATATATTTGATAGTAACTACTTTGTATCTCTGATCCATTTATGAGGTCAGGTACACCTTGATGTCTACAGTACAACTGCTTCAAAAAAGCTGCTGTGACCAGTAGCTGATGTCTGAAGGCTCTTTTACCCCCAGTTATAAAACTGGGGACAGCATAGCAGGTAGCAAGTCAAAGTAGAGATGTAATTGTCAGAACTGTCTTTAGCAGTTTTAAAGCTGATTTCTTAATGAAATAATTAAAAAAAATAATCTAAAGACTATTTCTTTGTAAGATCTTTGATTTGTTTCTAGAAAAGTTGCCGTTTCAGTAAAAGAATTGCCAGATGCATATTGCCAATCTTTTCCTGTACTTGAGTGTTTGGGGAATGTTACAGTGCTGCTGTGAGAGGACTGCAAATGTGACTGCAGTGGTTTTCTTTGGCTTCCTCCTTAGGCAAAGATTTGTTTTCCCTTCATTTTGAATTTTGGTGTGAATATTTTGATGATATATGGTCAAAGAAATTGTATTAATTAACTGACTCCTATATAGGGCAGTTCTGTCAACACCATTTTTAATTATTCTCTTCCAGTAATTGGAACAGCTGCAGTTTAATAGACTGAAAAGCCAGTAGAGGCATGAGAAGCACCCATGTGAGGTGGAAAGAGCTGAATAAGGAAGACAGTTAAATTATCACACAGTATTTTAGGTAACCTGTAGAGAAATATTAAACATCCTTATTTGCTCCTCTTCAATTTCTAGATTTGTACCTTTGCAGTCATATTTAAATTGCTGAAATGATTTTGATATTGAAATGATTACTGCATTTGAGCTCCATGCCTTTGGGAATATTTTACTGGATTTTGGGGGTTCTGCTTTATTTTCTTCTGTATCAAAATGCTCTTGTGTAGTGTAGGATGTATCAGCTCAGCAGGCTGGTGGTTTGAAGATCTAGAAAAGATGAGAGCAATTCCTTCCTATGTCAAATTGATTTTCAGCCTTCAGTTTGGAGTGAGCTCTGCTAGTGCTAATATCATATAACAGGGATTTTATCATATAACAAATGTGCATTTTAAAATGGAAACATGCTTTTGTATCAATGGTTTTTTAGAACGCAGGTGTGGGGGAAAAGAATCTCAGAAGCTTGAATATGTTTACTGGTCTTACCACTGCCATTTGAGGTATTTTTCTTGTTGATTCTGGCATCTTTTCTTATATAAACACTGCATCAGTAGGAAATAGTTTGTGACACAAATATTAGGACCTTTCTGTTGCCTACATTTCTAGATGAAAATGGGAGATGTACATCATACTGTCATTGTTGCTTTGACTGGTTTTCTTTCTGGAAAGCTTAAGAAGCCTGAGGTTCTGGAAGTGAGAAGACTTTTCAGGTCATGCTAGAAAGGGTTTGTAAGACTTGAGAAAGTTCTGATATAGCATAACCCTACTTTTCATCTAGTGCTTTCGTTTCCTCTGACACCTAAGAGATGAATAAAAGGAGAGAGGAAAGTAGCCTGTTAAAGTAGAACAGCAATTTTTTTAACCACAGCAAATCACTTGGCTGAGCAAGTGTTATTTTCAGTTTTGTTTTTAACAGTTTAAGAACCGAGGAAAAAAAAGTTAAGCTCGTTATCTGTGCAAACTGATGAAAATCCAGCAACATCTCTAGAAGCTGACTTGTATTCTACTCATTTTTGTACAAAAATTCAGGTGGCATTCAAAGGCTAAGAAGAGTAAATACTTTCAGAGTAGTACAGTTTTATATTGCCTGGGCTCTGATACAGCTTTCTGCCTATGCCTTTTTCTGCTTTTTGAACAAGTGTGAAGGGGAGTCTTGTGGGAAATGCAGAGAAGGATTACAAGTTTTGTTGGATGTACAGATGCCCCAGAAATGTGAACACAGTGGGCTGTAAGAGGACAATGTGTTGACAGTTGGTATGTGTGACACAACGTGGTAGCAGCTTATCATTCAAATTGCACAAAGGAAGGAAGAGGATATCCCCAGAAAAGGAGGAGAGTCACAAGGGAGTTGGTTTTAGCTGCATTCCTGCTCTGAAGATCAGGGAGAGCTTGCAGAAGAGAAGATGCTGTGATCAGTGCCCTGGCAAGCGGGCTCTGTATGTGATTTGCTCAATTGCTTGCAGAGTGTGATGCTGTGTGCCTGCTCTTCTCCTTTGGGGCCAAATTTTGCTTTTTGGTCAATATGAAGCAGAGTGTAGATGCAGGGATGGAGGAAGAGGGTTAGGAAATGCTTTGCTCTCTTAACCCAAGCACTTCTCAGTGTTTCTTCTCTTTGTGGGACCAGAGCTGCACTGATGCTCAGCCCCAGTCAGTAGCTTCTGGCCTTGCTTAACATCTCAGATCTATAAAATGGCACCTTGGGAACTTCCCTTTGGTAACATTATTTACTTTTTCTCCTTATGCCACCTGTTCCTTTCCTTTATGGCTGAGTTTTGTGCAGAAGTTTGTGATACTCTGTCAGTTGCTTCCTGTGCTCAGTGCAGCTTTGGAAACACGAGCATGGAGATAGTTGCTTAAAACCCAAACACTTTCTCATCTTCTGTACACAAAATTAAGAATGTGTGGGAGACTTGGGTAATAAGTAGAATATAACTTCAAGCAAGTTATAAATAGTGGATATTTTTAATTTGAATGTGAACTTGCTTTGAGAAAACGACAGAGAACAAGCCCCTTGAATGGTCCCAAAATTATGTTTTATCTGTGCAGTTATCATGGGATTGTCAGCATTTGGAGTTTTAAACTTAAAGCACATCTCCATTTTATGTGCCAAGTTGGTATGTTTTCAGAGCACTTGTCTGGGAATAACTGTTTTCTCAGCAAGGAGGATTCTACACAGAGCTGTAATGCTGCTTTTGGCCCTCAGAATCCTTCATTTGAGGATGAGTGACAAAGCTATGTAATATGAGAACAGAAAAATGTATATTCAGTGGGTGCAGTGCACTCCAGGAGATCAGATTATTTTCCCCATATTTTTAAATGTGCAGCTAAACTGTTATTTGTTTGTCTTAATTAAAATATCAGAATAATATACTGTGATTTTCTGTTGTCTTAGGAATAGTTTATGTAAAGCATAAAATACATAATAATAGTATTTTCCTTGTGAATATGCAACCAGTCTCTGACTGTCAGGAAGAAAATGGGATTTGATTTATGTTTTTTCTCCTTATGTGGGGATAGGTGATTCATTTCTCACATGGTTGTTCTTTAGCAAGTGACAAGTATTTGCCTATTTTTAGAGTACCTGGTACTGCTACTTTCTTCAATTCTGGATTTTGTACACGGGCTGTTTGGTGGAGTAGTTTGTGCTGGACTTTGGGAGGGGATTTGGGTGGCAGTGTTTGGAATTCCTGTACTTTCAAAAAATGTTTACTGTTCTGCAAAGGTTTTATTTATGTTGTTTGTAGAGTAAGTGGTAAACTGATTGGGACCAGGAGCACACAAAGGAGAACAGGGATTTGAGGACTCATATTGCCCTCTAGGGTAAATGATCTTGTTGGGGTCAAAAGTGAGAAGTAACTCTGATTTCTGTGCCTGTGTGGATTGACTTCAATGTCAGTCAATGCTTGGGAATGACTTTGTGGCTTGAGTTGGATTTTATTTTACTGATCAAAAGGGTATTTTAGGAGTTACTTCTGAAAAAGGGGTCCATTGATTATCTTTAGCCTCATTAGGTTTTTTAAATTAGTCATGCAGCTCTTAATAAATAAAACATGTGAAGGAAGATCTCCTTGGTGGTGGCAGAGCAGGGAGACAGAGACTTTTTAAGCAGTTACCAGCTGGCTGCACTCGGTGTGAGGAAGGGAGTAACTGCCTTTGCTTAATGTATTTTGAGACACTTTCTGTATAATGGTGAAAGTAAAAGCAAAATTGAGTGTAAGAATGGAAATTAATGACTTTTGTTTTTTTACTTTGTGATTATAATAGCTGCTATCTAATGTCTTCCAACCTGATTTCTAGACCTTCAGTGCAGAGCTGGCACCATGTAGTAGTCTGGTGTGGTGTGTGTGTGTGTGTGAGAGACTGGACACAGCATTGACCAAGTGTGTAGCCAAGCATGCCTCTTGGCATGTAAATACTTAAATTCTTTTGCTAAAAGTATGGCTTTGCTAAAACTGCATAGATGTTTTTGCAGGTCTGGTGTTTCTTAATAGTTGCAGCATATAAACGCTGCTGTCATACTCAGTGGTGTCTGTTCAGCACCCTGGTAGCAGTTCCTGTGAAATTTGTTGCCTTGGTTAACGCTGCTCATTTGTAATTTAGAACTTTAGAGAAGTGGGAGAAAGGCCCTCAATTATTTGTCCAAGGGGTGCATCTGTTTTTGAGTGAGGCTGTCCTGTGTTATTTTCATTTCTTGCCTTTGGTTTTGGTAACAGCTTCAAGTGCCCAAAACTATTTTGGGCAAGCATTTTCAATAATGATGAGCAGAAGCAGCAGTTATTCCCTGATGATTTCATCCCGAAATTGAATTTAACATTGTGAAAAACATTTTGTAACGGTGGAAGTTAAAATGTTTTTCACTGTTACAAAAAAACCTATCAGAGTGTTCTTAAATGTTACTAGAATTAATAAATGTATAGAAATTTACAGAAATAGCTCCTGGTTCAATTCTTTATTGCTAAGTAGCATGACAGGGTGTTGGCTTTTTAATGAGAGGATTAAGCTGTCCTGATGAATAGAAAAACTGTCATGCTGTACAGAGACTATTCCGAAATCTGTGCACTAAATAGCTCAGTGTTGATTTGGTCTGCTGTGGCAATACATTAGAGGTGATGTTTTGTTTTGTGTTTTTTTTTTTTTTTCCTGTAAGGTAATCAGTGTAGCTGAATCTCTGCCTTCTTTTCCCTAGAAACCTGCTCTGCTTCTGCATAAGATGCTATTAAATTCCCCATTCCCTTTTTAATAGCTTGCCTTCCCTGCTCCCCGCTGTCGTCAGCCCCGGGAGGTCACCAAGCAGAGCCGGGAGCTGCGGAGCGCTCCCTGATGGGGACCTGCGTGACCATCTGCTTCGTCAGTCCTGGAGGCAATTTGGGAGCTGCTGGGGGGGCGTTGAGAATTAGGTTGTTGATAGCGTTCCTACAAAGACTGCTATTAACAGCCTGCTAGTCTCTGCTTCTCTGCTGCAGAAGACAGAGTGATATTTGTGTTCCCATATCATGTTGTAAAATGCATGAGATTTTGCTCTTCCTCCTTGGAAATGAGAATAGGAAAATGAGAGCATCCTGAACCAGAAGCTATTAGAAGAGCATGCAGAAACCTGCAGCGATTTCTGCTTTATTTTGTCTTCCTAGCTATGGATTAGAAGGACTGATTTTTGCAATGGGCTTTTTCCATAATGGCATTCTTGTATTGTTTGGTCAGAGCTTGCACAGGAGGAAAACAGGCTGCTGAATTTAGTCACTGATCTCTATTAGCCGTGGCCTAAGGCTATGCTGAGATTTATATCCCATTTGTATTGTTGCAGCTCAAAAGAAGAATGTTCAGAGGATGACAAGTGTATTCTGAGTAGGTATGTTGTTTCATTTTCATATGAAACCCATTTTTTTTTTTTTCTGCTTCCATTGGTCAGAAATGAGGTTAATAGGAAGAGAATATAGTACAGTGCTGCAGTGTCCCTGTTAAGGTAGAACAATAGCATCAGAAACAGTTCTTTAAAAATTAGCTGCTTTTATTAAATAAAGCTGCATTATGCTGGTGTGCAGAGTGCAGTCTTTTCTTTTTTTTTTCTTAACATATACTGCAGTCAGTGCTTCCCTAACGAGGTGGCACTATTGTTGAGTTAGAAGGATAGAATCATCATATTGCTTTAGGGGACAGCAGGATTTAAAAGGAGATGCCTTACAGCCCTGTTTTACAGATTGGAAGCATCGGTTTAAGGGCATTGGCAGAATCATTTCCTTGTTCTTAGCAGCAGCCACTGCTGTGTCAGTAGTGTGTGGAATGGAAGTCCTAGTTGGTAGTCTGTTATGGAAACGCTGTTTACTGTTATTGTAGTACCGTGGTGACAACATGCCATTGAAATGGAAAACGAGCTCTCCTGCTATCTGGAAATTCCCAGTTCCTGTGCTTAAAACATCCAGGTCATCGCCACTTTCTCCAGCATACATGTAAGTGAGAGAAATGAGGATAATAAGGTGGGAATTCTTTTCGTGAGACTACCCTGTGGCAAAATACCCTGTTACATATTAAATGACATTGGCACTCAGAATTCTATCTTGTTTGCTATGTAGACCCCCCCCTCGATTTTATCCTGGATGTTTCATGATGGATGTCATGTCAAGTCTTTCCCTTTTTGTTGAAATGTAGAGAAATTGTGCAGATTAAGCCCTATTCTTAATGTTACTGTGTATGTTCATTGGAAAAGTTTGTGGTGGTGTTTTTTGTAGAGCTGATCTTGAAATGACAAGTTAAGCTTTGAGGCTAGCAGGCTTTTTATATAGTATATATGTGAATATTTCCTTCTCCTGGCTATTTAATTTGGAAATTGAGCTTGAAATCACCTGCTGTATTGTACTGCACTTTTGTTTTTGTGAGTTCTTGTAGAGATGAAATCATCCTGCTTTGGTCTTGTTTTATTCTTTAAAGTCTTAGCCTTAATACAAATTCAATGTCTTCATAAAAAGTTACAATAAAAGCTTAAAACATAAATTTGAATCATTTGTATCTGAATACTTACGTAGTTAAACAGGTTGTCTGTGTAAAGTAGCTTCACAATATGCCTTTGTCTTGCCAAATCCTGATGCAGCTTTTGTTCACCTTTTGTTGCTGTGAGTTCTGTGTTAGCATATACAGGTGGCTTTTTTCTCCTTCTCTGAAATAAAACTACAAAGCTCAGGGTACTGAAATCCTTCTCATTTTATTTAAGGAAGCAGCTCTTCCAAAAGGAGGAAGAGTTGCTTTAAAATGCACAGGTAGCAGTGTAGGTGACTTTTCTATTCTATCTGGAAATTGCTGTAAAGGCTATTACTTTCCAGTAGCATTCCAGCCTAACACCTACAATATTAGTACTTTTAAGCTTGTATTGTCTGCTTGTAGATAGGCTTTTGCTTCAGCTACAGTAGGTAGATAAATGTTGTAGAGGACAGATGCACAGGTCCTCTAAATGTCTTTTTTTTGTTGTTGCTGAGCATGGCATTGTTATGGTGGGGCTGAAAGGATGCAGCGCCATGTGCATGGTCACTATTGTTCTCGGGCAGAAAGGCTGAGGGAGCAAACCTGGCTGTACAGAACCTGTGCTGGGCACACTCACATTTGAGATTAATTAATTGTATGACAAGATGTGGATGTGCTTCAGTCTTTTTATATACACAAATATACTTAAAGCAGAAGCTATTTCCGATAAATTGCTATGTATTCTGAGTTGTTAAAAAATATGACTTAAATATAAGGAAAGTATCACGATGATAAGAGTTGTGAGACATTTGCACCTATTTCAGGGAAACTGTGTCGTTAGTGTTGTATCTTATGCAGTTGCTTTTAAACTGTAGTAGTTTCTTAAATGCAAGAAAAATCAGAACCAGTCTGATCTCTCTGCTGCTGAAACTGAGCATTTCTTTTGTGTGTCGCCTTGAAAGTGCTAATCTTAGCCCTGAGAATGCTCCAGCCTTTGTGATGGGAATCGTGTGGCTGATTATCTCAGTATGTTGAAAGTATGAACAGGTTTAGTGATCATGTTTAAACTATATGATGCTGAGCTTATCTGGAGCATGAGAAACATGTGATCAGCAGCCTTAATCATCTCTTGATAATGAGTCAATGTATCTCAATGTTTATGAAGACATCTCTTTATTGGCACACAGATCTGACATTAGGAGGACTCGTATATCTAACGCCAAAATTATTCATGTATTTTATTATAAAGAATTAGAAGCACTACAAAATGGCACCTATTTGATTAGGCAACATAAATGAACTAATTAAAAAATCTCTTGTAATTTAGGTTGATCAGTAAAATAGGTGATGGGATTGATTACCTTTATTGCAGATATAACAGTAAATTTGATACTGTTTTATATAAACTGATGTTTTTCATATTCATATCCATAATTTTTCTGTCATAAGTAGTACTCTGCACCATGGTAAAGGGCTTGTGTTTTGAGTAAAGGGTTGAGGAATAGGTGTTATGTGAAATGGAACATGTATTAATGTAAAATAAGAGGCCATAAAACTCTAGAATTCACAGATGAACACTTTGTTACTAAATATTTTGGATCTGGAGTATAAAAAGGTACGATTGAGCTTTTAATCGCTTTAATACTTGACATCTCAATCTTACAAAATAGGGGGTTTAGTGTAGTTTGGAATGCAAAGTAGGAAGGTCTTAAAAGTGGTGGGGTTTTTTTCCCCTTGTACTTAAAGAGAATTTCCAGTTTTTCAGGTTCCTCTAACATGGTTTACCTTAGTTTTAAAAGCTTCACCCTGCTTATGATTTACAAATAATTTAGCTAGAGATTAAACTGATGATCAGGATACACAGATTTTATTAGAGTTCTTCTGGTCTGTGTACCCAATAGCTGAACTCTGCCTTAGTTTCCCTGTCTCAAAATGCTGAGACTGGTGGCTGTGAGCAGGTTTGGCTTCTTGGATGAAGCACCTTTGTATAAAGTGCCACTGCACAATGTTAGCTGTCCTGCAGCTGTGCAGTCTGAGCTCAGTCTCTGCTTGGGAAGTTTGTGGCAGTTGCTGATGGGGGAAAATGAGTGTGAGGAGCTCATCTCAAGAGTTCTGTGCCATGGGGAATTGTGGCTGGGTAGTAGCTGAAATGAAGCACCTGCAGAAGTTGAGGTGTGATGAGTTTGTAGGTCAGGATGTGGTTCTGTCCCTGGGAAGTCTGCTTGGGTTGCAGGATCTGGTATCCTTTTCCAGACAATGGGAAGGAGCAGCAGAGGCTTGCTGCCTCTTGGCTGGTGGACTTGTATCTCACCAGTTATTTATTAGGAATGTTTTCAGGACATCCTGACTGCAAGAGGTAACTCTTCACTTTATACAGATGGTTAAGGGTCCCATTGATGGGGAAGGCACACATTGCCTGACTTAACTGATCCAGAGTAGCTTGAACTTTTCCTCCAAGCTGGAGAGATCCAATGGCATTGCTTAGGGAAAATTAGGCACTATTAGAATTGGAACACTGGCACGTGCCAGTTTATGTAGGTGTAGTGCAGCTGGCTTAGTGCATGAGTTAGGAATGTGCAGCTGTGGGTGCATGCGTACGCCTTTGTCAGGCTGCATTTTCTTTCATGGCACTTATTTTGCTGGGATTTAGAATATAGATGCTGTTTGTCAAACATTGTGAAAGGTGTTACAGCAAGTTTATGCACCACTAGTCAAATCATATTCATATTTGTGGTTGTGTTGACTGTCTGGAGAGAGACCTACGTGACTTCATATATTATGTGGACAGTTTCAGCAAGCAAATAAGAGGAAAGGAGAAAGTGAATAACACTTGAAAAAGTGGTGTCCCATGGCATCATAGCTGTTATTTAACATGACTGCCAAATGTTTAAAAACAAAAAAGCAACAGCAGAGGTTAAGAATTAAAGCACTACTAAAGTGGGGGTGAGGAACAGTTCTGAATTGTATTTAACAGCTTTGAGGCATAAAGAAACATGAGTCCCAATTATTGTTCCACAGCATCTCATATATCAAGAACTAAGAGAATTCTTTCTTATTCACACCAGCAACGTCATATTTTTTAAAAAAACCTGTGCACATCTTCCATTAATACAAATGGAAAAGATGTTTGTGGAAACTCAGGAGATTGAAGTGCCATGAGGAACATCTGCAAAAAATTCAATAATGCAAAAACACTTTACAGAGGCTTGTGCTGTTAAGGTTGTGTCATGCAAGAATATTCTTAGCTGCTTTTTAGAAAGTTAAATATTCAGTTAAGTGATTTTAGTCACCTGCATGCCAATTTTAAAGATAAGTAAAATAAAAGAATTCTTAATTCAGAATAATCCACTTGTAATCTTAGTGCCTTCTATCCTTTCTTATGGAATAGCATGTTAATATGAAATGGAAACTGTCCTTTGCATGTGTTTTCATGAATAACTGACTAATGTTAGGAGAAATAAACAGATGTGGTATTCCAAATATATTGCTATCAAAGGGTTTGCAACACAGTCTATCCTGAGTCATGTGGTTATGAAATTTGTCTGATAGGAAATGCTTTGCTCTAATGGAAATCAGTTACTGTGCAGAAAAATAGAATAAATTCTTAATACTCTGGAGTAAGCAGCATTAGTTTTAGCTGCTTATATTGGTTATATAGGTTAATGCTTTTGTGTCTTCTTCCAACTATCTGCTTTGCTCTACAATGAGCTCTTTGAATTTATGCTCTACACTTACTACTTAAATGGGAAAAAGTGTGTGTGCATAATTCAGATCACCTGCATTAGTTCTCTTTGATGAGACCACCCTGCGTGTGTCTGCTGCCTTCAATGGTCATTTTTAGTAAATGAACCCTTTTGTTGGGCTTCTGAGCATTTGACAGACTACATGATCTTCACACTCATCTGTCTCTAGCAACATTTCCATTTTATGACATTGCTTCCTAGACATTTCAGATTTCAGCATGTTGAAAGTCAATATGCAGTTCACCTCAAATATTTTTTAAACTGATCTGACAATACATGCAAAGAGATGAATTGGATGAGCGGGGAGTAGAAGGGGTTTGTTTCATACTAATAGGAGACTGCTTTTAATCCCAGAAATTTTGTGTATAGAGTTCTCCTTTGTGCCTGTTGATCTGTCTTCTGCTCCTTATATAATAGGTGTTTCAATAGATTATTCTAAGTTTGAAATGTGACATTTCATTGCTGTAATAAACTGATAAAATAAGAAAACCCCTCCAACTTATTTGTCATGAAGTCTCCTGGGGCTACTGTTTTTTCTGGGGAGACTTTATAGGGGATGATGTGGCCTATAGGTCCCCAGAATGACACACTTCTCCTTACACAGCAGGATGTTGCAATATTGACATTGTGTTTTGACATGGTAAAGCATCTTTATTGAATTATCTAGAATATGTTACTCAGCCTGTTCTGCCAGCATGTCAGTTCTGCCAGATTGTTATTTTTGCCATTATTTCTTTATTACTGTGAAAAAATCTTGTTTTCCAGTCACATTCTACTCATTGACTTTTCTAGTGTTAAGTAGTATTTTCTGTTGACATTTGGATGGGGCTACCTATGGATTTTCAAGAAGTGCTTGGTGAATATTTGGGTTTTGAAATACTAGTTGCTTGTTCTAAATGGGAATTATGAGAATTTTAGTGTAATAATGTGTAGCTATCACACCAAAGTGGAAGTGCACATCTGTATTATTGCTGTAATATTGTGTCCAGCAGTGACTAAGATTGTATCAATGTGTAAATTACAAAAATCTGGGGTTTTGTGGGATGAACAAATCGCATGCCCCTCTTAGCTGGCATGCATAGATCTAAGTGCTTTATCACATAGGAGAAAAATACTTTGCAATTGAAAGTAATTAATGCCCCTCTACATCCTCTCCATCAGACTGCAATCAAGGAATGCTAAAACATCTGTGAAAAGTGAGAGCAAGACGAATGGTAGATAAGAACCCAAACCCTAATGTCAGAATCTTACAGACTGTTAATAATCAGAATTATTCTGACCAGCATATAGGGAAAAAACATTCTTGAAAAGAATAGTTCGTAATTCGTTACAGGAATACAGTGGGTATGTTCTATGACCAAATATTGAATGTGCAGGTGCCTCCTTAAGCTTATATTTGTCTCTAAGGAGCCATTCTGTTAACTTACTAATTTCTGTGTGTGAAAACTAAGGACACATGAGGTACAACTGTAATCTGCTGGTACGTGCAGAATGGTTTTTGTAAGTATTTTGTAATACACAGGAAGTATTAAGCTGCCTAGCAAAAATTCTTACTTAAATCTTGAGTAGTTAAGACTTAAAGAGCAGAAAATAGGTGCAGTGTTAGTCCAGCCTAAACTGTGAAACCTCTGACTGTTCTATTTTACCTTTTTCAACATTAAGGGAATAAAATAGTTCTCCTTATGTAGGAAAGCTACAAAATGTGTATTACCATTGCTTTTTCTGTTTCTACTAGTAGGAATCAACAGACAAACACCAACTTTGGCAAAAAGTCATTAGCGAACTCTTTCTAATTTAGCATCATTAAACAATGCGAGTTTGCAAATTTAAGCTACGAATGGCTCAATGAATGCAAACCCTTTGTCAAACAGATAAATGTGGATGTGATACTAAGGCTCCCAGAGAGATTAAATGCTGTTAGGAAAAAAAAGCTTTATAGCACTGACTGAGCCAAATATTGCTTTGTTTCTGTGGAAAACAAATTTGAATTAAGCAGCGGGCTGTAATTATGCTGCAAACAGCTTGAGACCTGTGATTGTTTAGTTGTTTAAGAAGGAATTTTGAAGAGAATATTTTCTGTGTGCATATTCTTGGGAAATCATACCGAAACAGTTGATGTTGCTCAGTCCTCTTCTGCTGGCTTCATGGCAACTAATCTTCCTCTGGCCTTGGTCACAGTGTGGCATTACTAGAAAGTGGTACAAAAAGGTGTAAGTAATATTGGGAGTATCTTTTTTTCTGTGTTCTCCTACTTTCCATTGAGATCCACTGGTGCTGGGAACAGTGACAGTGTCTTCAGTCACCTGAGTGTTGTAGCTGTCATCATTTCTGTTGATGTGGGCTTGCGTGCTTGGACACAATATGGTGATTGTATTTTGAAGTCCAAAGAGACTTGACTGTACTAAAAGAAAAAAAAAAAAAAAGGAAAAAAAGAAAGGAAAGGTTAAGGCTTGACATTTAAATACTAGTCTCCAAAAAACTTTGCTTCTCAAAATAGCTTCAGCTGTTTACCTGCAGCCTGGCTGTGGTTAAGTGTGTGTCATTGTCCCTGTCCTTCAAGTGAGGTCGTGGTTGTTGTTCCCCTTGTAGCATTGCTGCCTTTGGTGATGGTGCTGTCAGAGCTGCTTAGGCTACCTTGCTTCTGTACTGACTTTCCCTTCACCTTCTTCAGCTGGTCACTGCAATGAGCATCTTGTGCTGTAACTGTGTCAGAACAGCAGGTGAAGCTGGTGCACTGCCTGCCTCTGCCCATCAATGTGTGGCACAAACGACCTTTGTCCTTGGCTGCGATTTTGGGGGTTTGCAAGTCCTGTGTCCTCATCTCCTGCCTCCCTTGGCCAGAGCCCTGTAAATGTAAAAACCCACTTCTCACTGCTTTTGTCTATTATATAGAGCCTGTTTTTATGTTCCCCTATTACAGAACATCCTCAGTTTAGAGGAAGGGTGGAAAATGGGACATCTATTTGCTTTTTAATTTATAAAACAGTAAGTTTTTCTTTGCCTTTGTCCCGGAGTGGAGGTTTATAAAAGCTCAGTATGAAGTTACTAAGCAAATATTTTTAAATGTTCTGCTGTTACTGCTGCCCTTCTAATGTATGAAAAAGATCAGGTGTAAAAAGTGGAATGTTAAAATATAAACATCAGAGCATTGTCCAAAGTGAGCAGTATTCAGCACTAGTGGCCATAGCTGTTCTAGGAGATTGCGTTCACAGTAGTTACAGTGCAATGATAATTCACTTGAGGCAGAAGGCTTGTGAACTTCTGGTTGTGGTGGCCCCTTTCAAGTGACCAAATTTGAATAGCGTTTTAAATAAATTCGGTAGGCTGACAAATACAAGATGTATTTAGTTTCAGCAGCAGCCTCAAGTTCAGCTAATAAAATATGGTCTTTAAACTGCCCAGTAAAACCAGGGACATCTGGAGCTGATAGTGCAAGACAACTGGTCATAGTGATAAAGGAAAAAAAGTCATGATTCCCACTGCTGATGCACTCTGTGTGTCGCAGAGGTGGTCCATGCAAAGCGACTTAGGTCCTGCCTTCCATTGTTGTTCTTGTGTTCATGCTGCATTTGGCTGTTGAGCAGCAGCAGTGTCAGTTCCTGTGTGCCCCAAAGCAAGAACTGAAATTTGAACCTGCTCCTTGGTCTGTGGAGAGGAGCTAACTTGCTATGTCAGCCTATTGGAACAAAAATGATCTTTTCTCTTTCTTTTCTCTTTCTTTTCTCTTGCTTTTCTCTGCTAGCTGGAATCGTGTATCTGTTTTAAAAGATGAACTTGTATTTCCTATAGAAACTTTTTTGTAATAAGAAATCATTAGCAGTTGAGAAAACTGATTAGTTTTACTGGGTTGCTGATACCATAAAAGAATTAAATTAGAAATTCTTGATTAAAAGTAGTAATAAAAGGAAGAGATGTTGTTTTAGGGGAGGGCAAGTATAAAATTAACAACTTTGCCTGAATTAAGTATTTCCTGAAATTGTATGAGCAGAAGATATGGAATGGAAATGTGAAATGCCGTGACTGCATAATTTTTTCATCTACATTATATTAATATTTGAATTTCTTAAAAATATTATGAAATTTTCTTTAATACAATGCTGCCATATCAGTTTTGCTTACTGAGCTCCAAGGTGGCCAGGTACTTTGTTAGGGAATTCCTAAATTCATTACGCAGTGAAGTAATTGAAGTTGGAACATCTGTTCATAATAGGAAGCCAGCAATATAATCAATAATTTTTTTTTTGGAGACTAAGCTTGCTAAAATGCTCATTGGCACATTATGCATACAAAGTAAAAAAATTATTGTTTTTTTAATAGCAAATGAACGTTTTGTTGTATTTTACTGGCCTTTTAAGTAATAGGTTCTTTAGCAAATTACTTGCATAGGTGCATGTGTAGGATAGCCCTGGAATGTACCAGGGTGGGGGTTTTTTTGATAGGTCATAAAATCATAAAGATTTGGCTTGCAATAAGAATAACCTGATATGAAATTGAAATCTCTATCCCTGTTGCCTGATAAATACCAGAGTCCTGGCACATGCCAGGGGTGATTGCATCAGAAGCTGTTTTACCAGTGACCAGAACACTTGTGGGCATGGTTCATTGAACAGTAATTTGACAGAGAAAATAAGGTTATAGTCCTTTCAAAAATGAGCTATTGAGCTTCACCAAATTAAGAACTCATTCTCTGGCCAATCTGGCATTGGCAAAGCTTTTACTGAGTTATGTAAAGACTGGGTTTTAAATAAATTGGAGAACGTGCACTCTAAAATATCTGTAGCTGTAGGCTGATCTCCTTTGTTTTCAAAGATTCTCTACAATAGTCTGGAAATGGACAAATCCTTAATAATATTCTTAGTTGCCTTGTTTCTATTGCATCAGAATAAACTTGACCACTTCTGAAGAAAACATGGCAACAGAATATTGGTTTATTTCACTTGTGCCACTAAGCTCTACAAAATGGCAACTCCATGATTTGAATATTCTAGTTGAGAGTAAAATCTGTCAATTTTCATGGATCTTTGCGTATCATGGGTCACCTGGATGCCTCTGAACTGTTTAAACGAGTTAATGTTTGCTAAGTGGTTTAGAAAGCAATTTGCCTCTGTGAATCAGTGAATCATGTTGTAACTCCGGCCAGTGAAATCTGTCAGTAGTTGCTGGAAAGTTAAAGTTTGTTAATATCCATATAATGAGCACTCCCTATTTCACCACTACAGAAATATCAGTTGGAAGTACTTGGAGGATTAACTTGGAGTCATGAGAAAGGCACATTTGGTTACAGCCTCCAGGAAAAAACTGTGCTGTACTTGAAAGAATCAACATGCAGCTAGAAAATTCTGATTCAACCTACTTTGTGATAGCACCTAATTAACCTCTTGCACCTTTCTCTGAACTGCAAGCCACTGCTTCCCGGAGGTTGCAGAAAGCCAGGCAGCTTCTCTGCCTTCCTCTTGCAGTGTTTATATTCATTTCACATTTAACTCCAACATTCCCTTGTTCTTGCCACTATGATGTTCAACCCTCTCCAGACCAAGTGTGTGTGTTGAAGATGGTTTTAACATCCGCATTTAGAGCAGCTTGTTGTGAATTCTCACTACGTGTTATTGTGGGTTTAATGTCTTTTAACTTTTGTTTCCAAACTTTTAAAAATTCTGATTAAAAATGGTACTGCTGCGCTTCTTGTTTAATGATTTCTATTGATCCAAATAATAGAATTAATTAGAAAGTGCATTAACTTTCTCCTTTGGTAGTATGTTTGTGATCTACTATACTTAAAAAAAAAAATAGAAATCAATATGTTTACATTCATTACTATTGAGTTAATTATAGTGCTTAGTAGACCTATGTTAATAAATGTAAATAATGCCTTTGGTGAGTGTCCAAACAAGACAGATGTACTTTTTCTGTGGTTTTGTTGGGAAGTCAGTCAGTTGGACATTCAGCGTATTTCCCATCTGTTCCGGGTGTGAATGGCAGAGTTATTTCTGAATCTTAATGTTACAGCCCCTGCAAGAAAAGCTGCATTCTGAATACTTTAAGATTTTGTTGCAGGGTATATGATGTGATGCTTGGGTTTTACTCTTTGTGTATTGCTGTTAACACAGAGCTTAAGCACTGTTGCAGTTTCACTCTGTCACGTTCTTCGTGGTGTGTGAAGATAAATGCTGAACTGCTACAAAGCCAGTGACAAAGGCGTAATTTGTGGCCACTCTGGGAGTGCTCTTTCCCTCTTGGTGAATGTCACAGGGCTGGAATTCAGAGGATTAGTGCCTTATTGCCAGGTGTTATTGCTGACTTGCTTTAGAAGTCCTGCCAACCCCAGCTCCTGAATGTCACTTTCTGCAGGAGGGGGAGGCTGCTCAGCCCTCTAGAACTGTTAAGCTGTAGGTTAGAAAAGTGGTGTATTTAACAACAACAACAAATCAAACAAAAATCACCAAGTCCCCACAAACAAAAAACCCACATCACAACTTTTTTTGATCATAGTTGTTTAGATATAAGCCAAAACCCATACAGGATTAATATAATCTGCTTGTCTTTATTTGCATGCAATCATATGCCACCAAGTTAATGTTCAGGACTACAATTGTAAGAACTATACTCTGGTGAATTTTTATAGTATGGAATTTGCAGTTTATAATGCCTCATTCACATGTGCAAGTTTCTGGCCATACATAACAGCAAATGTGGAAGAGAAATAGTGAAAATCTTTTCTGCAGAAAAGCTTCAGGTGGTGAGCTGCTGAGCTTGTGTGTGTGATATAGAGAACTACTCGTTATATATTGAAAATCAGGTAAAGGTAATAACTGCTTATAGCCACACTAGGCTATGTCAAATGTCTACTTTTACACAAGTTTTGCAAGTATTTTAAAATTTATTATGTCCTCTCTGTTGACTGTGCATTTTTAACAAGGGATTGTGTTCTACAGAGGATGACCTGTAGAGAACAGAGCTGTGGGAAGTTGTGTGTCATGTTCAGAAAAATGCTTCCATTATTCCAGCCACTCTTGGAATAAATGAATCATGCTCAAGGTCTTTGCCTTCATTTGTAAAACTTATGAATTATGCTGTCTGTCAGGAAGTCAAGTAGTGATGTGGCAAACGTGGCAAAAAGCCCACTCCAAACAGCCAAGAACGTTGGTTTACTTGTCTGTTTCTTTTCATAATGATTTCAAATTATGTGTTCACTTTCTATTTTCTTCTGAGTTCAGAGAAAGTACTTTAAATACTCCTTCATGTAACATCTATCTGATCTGACATTTTGAGAAGATGCTTCAAGAGCAGAGTCAGATTCATGCTTGTTGAATCTGTTGTTCTTCACACCCATGCTTGCAAGTCTCCCCACATTATTTTGTATTTCTTCTTAGAAAGACATGTACAAATTTAGAGACTGAATGTCCTTTGAAATTATTTAAGACTCTTGCCTCCATGTGATTGTATGAAAACTAAAATAAACAAAACCCACCAAACCCAAAACCCTCTAGAACCAAGTGAACAGAAATATTTTGGGTCGTGAGCCAGCAACTGCTTGCTGCTCTGTTGCATAGTTGTATTTGTTGGATGCAGAGATAGTCTGGAGAGCCCTTTTCTAAGGTATACCCTGTAAACTTTGTTTTAATGACTCTGGATTTGTTTTATAAAATAGAGATCATTGTGTTTCAAAAATAGCACAAATCTTGCATGCTGCAGTTCATCCACATTAGTGTATTCAGCTGAGTACATTAGAAGTCACAGCTGTTTAGATGTACCCTTGTTCCTACAGTGTTATGTCTGTGTGCATAAAATCTCACTGTTTCAAACCCATGTACACTGTTGAATGGTGAACTCTTTTGAATATGAATTTGTTTTGAATATGTTTTCATAGCTGACCTTTTGTACTCATGGGTTTGAACAAGGCACATCGATGCTATGAGTGTAATATGTGAGTTTCAGAATGTGCTCTACATGGTCTTTGTACCTTAAGAAGGTGGGGGTAAAAAATTTTTAAAAAAAGAAATTGATGAAAATTATTTTTCTTCCACGAATTCCAAATTTATCCTTACATAGAGATCATAATCAAAACTGGGGAAAAGGAGGGGGATTTAAGCACATTCTTGTTACTTAAAGTAATTTCTAAAACTAGTTTAAAGGCCAATGTTTTAACCTGCATGTTTAAAATTTGGAAAACTATTTGTATCTGAAATTTGCAGCAATTACATCAAATTGCTGAAAATCTTTTTTTGAGACATGGAGTCTCAAAACCATTAACCATGGAGATGCCCTCTTCTTTGGATTAATAGCTTATGTTTGCTAATTAAAATTGTGTACTTATTCGTTAAACCTCTATACAGGCTCATAGGTAGAACATTAGATCACAGAAATTACAGAACCTAGTTGTTAGTATTTCTGTAGAAGAATTTTATTTACATTGTATAATAATTACAGGTTAGCATAGTTAGGCTCTCAGATGTAACTTAATTTACATCTCAAGATTAAAATAGTAGGCTAATAATACTGCAGTAATTCTTTAACAATTCTACCTAAAATTAGCTCGTCCTGTCTAGATTTGGACAGTAATTGCTTGGAATCAAATCTTAAATTAAAATTATTAAGTGCTTGCCTGCACCAGTAGCAACATACTTGATATTATGTCCTAAAGGAGTGTGTTTCTAAAAGCAGGTTAAAGCTGCAGCTTGAAACTCCATGATGTATATTTTCTATTATGAATAGTCATGCATGAATGAGGTAATGCAAGCTGTAAGAGTGAAAATACTGTAACATTACACTTAGAGTTTCCGTGTTTCACCAGTTTGCCAAGGAAAAGCTAAGATACTTGATTATGGAGACCAGCTGAAACTTCTACAAACATCCAACAATACTGGATTGTAGAAATAACATAGTGTGCAAGTGTCTAAATCAGGGAGCTGGGGATGCAAGGAAGAGGAAAAACTTACTAGTCAAAAAGTAATTATGTTTTTTTAGAGACTGGTAATTCTTCACTTTCTTGACTTAGCTGAAGGGAACCGCTAAGGACTGATCCTGTTGCCTCCTGAATTTTTTTTTTCCCTGTAGCCTCTGTGCTGTTACATTTCATCCCAGAGGACTGTGGGTTTAGAACAAAAGATCACTGAATGAAAATGAGTTTGGTCTTAAGGTTTCTCTGTTCCAATTTTCTTAGATCTCTGGTGGAAGAGGAGGATCCTCATATGAAAGTATCTCTTGGTAGCAGCGATATGGGCGTCTCTGCCCATCTACAGTCTTCGAAGACAGGAACCACAAGATTTTTCACCAGCAACACTCACAGTTCTGTGGTATTACAGGTAATTAAATATTCTCATGCCTGTATTGAGCTGTACTGTACTAAACAATGGGTCCACTCAATAGATTTTATTAGTCTAGTAATTCCTATAAATCCTCAAAAACTCTCATGTTCTTGTGCTATCAATGCCCACAAGCAAACATCACTTGGGACTTCTTTTCCTGTGAGATAGGAGTTCAAGTTTTAGCCATAGCGTTTGGGAAAAACCCTGGCATTTTTCTGGGGTCATATTCCAGTCCACTCTCAAGTTCTAAGAGGTAAAAGTGTTTGAATCTGACCTGACATTGGCATGTCCCCAAGACGGCCGAGCCCTGCCAGGTATGGTGCAATGCCCTGTGCTGGGTCTGACTATGGCACTGCTGTGTGGTAGAACATCTGTGCAGCCAATATTTGCATTCTTGCTAGTATTAGAACAATACCAGTTTGAAGGAAAATATTTAATGTTTGAGTTTCTGTTCCACAATGAATGAAGGAGGAGAGTATTTCATCTATCCTCCAGTATCCACAGCTGGGCACACCTTTGGAGGAAATCTTGCTCTGGGATGCTGCTATAGATGACTTTATTTTTTATTACAGTTAGATGTTATAAGTAATTCAGAGGAGATAAGATGTATAATGGGAGCTTATTTTGGAGTTTTTAGCACATCAACTTTGGTAACAAATTTGATAATCATAGAACCAGGTAACTGATTTCCTTTCAGGCCACAGATTTTAGCGTGTTAGGTTGCAAACCCCTTAAATTGCTGTGGAACAGAATTATATCTAGAATGCATATGTGACCAGAAGGTGTAGGTCCAGAAAAGATAGAAGTCCCTACCTGAAACAACTGCTATTGTGAAAGTTTACAAAAGAAAGTCCTTCCTGAAAATAACTTAATTATTTGAATAAAACTGCTTTCTAAGGCTCGGTGTACTTTGCATTCATCAGCTGTATCTGGAAAAATAATGATAATTCTGCTTGTTTTCAATGAATAATATCACTGAATATATTATAGATAATGGTTTTAAGATGACAAATCATTCCTTTGTCATTTTTTTGGACCTACAGTGTGCACGTACATAAAAGTAAATAAATATTTGCATAAGGGAAATAAAAGAGATTCCTACTCTCCTCCTAAATCAAAGGGATGCTTTGCATTGTGCTTTTCCTACAGGGCTTTGACCAGCTGCGAGTGGAAGGTTTGCTCTGTGATGTGACACTTGTTCCTGGAGATGGAGATGAGGTGTTCCCTGTCCACAGAGCAATGATGGCTTCTGCAAGTGATTACTTCAAGGCCATGTTCACAGGTGGTGTTTTTATTAAAGCCATGTTCTGCTGTCTCCTGATTGCTCTCATTCAGACACTCAAACACAAGTTCAGTGCAGTGTGTGAATCAGTCCAGGATTGCAAACAACACTTGTGGACAAAATGTCTCTCTCTCTAGTGTTGAATATGAGGGTTTTAAATTAGATTTTAAAATGGTATTTTAATTATCTCTAAATCCATGAAATAATTTCAGCCCCATCAAAATGATCATATACATTTACCTGCATGTCTGTTTCAGGAGGAATGAAGGAACAAGATTTAATGTGCATTAAGCTTCATGGTGTGAACAAAATAGGCCTAAAGAAGATCATTGATTTCATCTATACTGCAAAACTTTCCCTTAACATGGACAACCTTCAGGACACTCTGGAAGCTGCCAGTTTTTTGCAGATTTTGCCTGTTTTGGACTTCTGTAAAGTATTTCTTATCTCTGGGGTAAGACTATTTGTTTCCCATTTACAGTGTTTAAGGCCTTGGTATGTGGTTCTGTTTTTTCTTCTGTAATGACACTGACCTATGTAATAGTCAAAGTTATGTCTGAAAATTGCCATTATTCATAGTTTAGATTCACAGAGAATGAATTTGCTTTATAGTTTCCTTGAATAACTTGGTTTTCTTCTGAGTATTATGTACAGTATGAGTTTGATGCAAGCATTTTACCACATTAAAATTCTTCCCTTACATGTCTGATGTGAGAAGTTTCAGGGTCTCCCTGCATGACTGCACTCACTCTAGCATTAGTCTGCTTGCTGCATTCATTAGGTGTGCTTCAGTTACCTTCACTTTATTCCTGTATTTACAGCCCTTCCATCTCAGTGGGGGTGCAGTTATCTGTTTTCTGACTCAAACACAGGACAAAAGCAATACCCTGACAGGATCCCTCAGTACCTTTCCTTGCCCTCCTGTCCTGGCAGCAGTGAGGAGCCCCTGTCCTGTGGGGCTGTGGAACAACAGTGGTGCAAGAGCTGTGCTGTCAAAGCAGTTCTGCCTGGAGAGACACTCTGCAGTTATTTTTAATGTTTCCTGGAGGTTTTCTAATGTTGATGCGAAATGCTTATATGCCTCACTAGAACCCTGACTTTAACAGGGAGACTGGCGTGTTCCACATGAATTACAAAATTATTTGGAATTCAGCTTTTCGATTCTGTAAAGAGAAATAAAGAAGCAGATATTCCTGTAGCTCTGCAGAGTACAGGCTTAGAAACGTGACCTCCCTAACTGAAAATATGTATCAGGATTTATGGAAACCAGAGGACTCCAAGCTGGTAATAACAGCAATCTGTTTCATATGCTGTGTTAAAGATATTTAGGCTTGATCATGCCATTTTGCTTTTAATTTGGAAATATTTCCTAACTGACCAGTTGTCTGTCAATGTTGTGATAATGTTTCATTAAGCTTAATACTCTTCAATCATACCCCACCTATTTTACATTGCTCAGGGATTTTTTTTTCCCTCCAAAATGATGCCTCTCCAGGTTTGACATTACTGTAAATACCAACTCGGAAAAAGGTCTTGGTGGTGTTTTGAAAAGGGCTCCCTCTGATGGGAGCTGAGCCCTGGGGACGTCGTGTTGCCCTTTCCCCTTTCTGGGTAGGGCAGCTGCTTGTTTATTTTGTTTTGTTAAGGAAAGAACATTTTTCATATTGAATTGTGTTATGTTTTAAAATGCTCATTGTCTGAAAGTATGTTCACTTGTGATGTTGACTCAGTTACTATTTTTGTTCTAATAAGAAATATCTTGTTTACTGCATTTTCAAAGAATGAGGAAATTTTATTAATTTTCTTAATTTTATTGGGTTTTTTTGGGGAACACTTTGATTTAGACCAATGTCTAAGGGGACATAATCTCATTTATGAGGTGGTTCTGATAGCCTAGTTATGTTCTGAGCATCTGTATATAAAGAATTTTTGAATGACCTTACTTCTAAATTTGTTGAAACAGGAATTGGTGAGCAAATGAGCTTTTCGAAAGAGCATTTCTGTAATTTAAATGAATATTCTAAGCAAGTATTGAGCTTATTTCTACTGAAGTTAGCTGGCTTGAGAGCTGAGGTAACCATTCCCAGACAAATGCCTAATTGTCTTTGGATTGTCTGGGGAGTCCATTATTAAAGAGATTATAGAAGTCAGTTTATGTAAGGCATAATGTAGTTTTGTACTTCATAAGAGGGTATTGGAAATATTTACGAAGAAAAACCGAAGCTTGAGGTAACAGCTTAATTTGTGTAACAAAACTAATGAGACCTTCAAAGAATACAATCTGCTGTAGCTGACTTGAAACTGGTTTTTTATTTGCTCTGCATTTACACCCCTCTTGTCAAGTAGCCCAGTGTTCTGAATATCTTTGCTCTGCAACCAGACAGACTCTCAGAGAAACAATGGAATATTTCCTAAGATGTTTTCAGTCTTACTGTTACTGTTGGCTTTTAATAATTATAGCTATACAACTGACTAGGGCTACTCTCATGTTCACATCTAACTGAGCTGTAATGTAATTAAAATTCATAGAAGTGCTGTGTAAATGTTTTCAGAGTAGTGAGTTTTAGACACAATACTGATTTTGCACAAAAGCAGCAGCAGTGTACAAAATGGAGAAAGGTGAGAAACTTACCCAAGTGAATTACAGCACTTTGGAGAATCACAGGGCAATGGGGAAAGGGTTGTTACACTGTAATTAAAGAAAACATTCCCAAACATTGAAAATTAATATGTGGATGTACTTGCAAAAAAAATTTATTCCTTCTATAATTTGGTGCTTTATCCTTTTGTAACTGACAGGAAATAGTCAAATATTGAGGGATTAATACTTGGAAATCATGTCTTGTCAAAAGAACTTGGTTATCTGAGGGTGAAGCAAGTTTTGTGGGAATGTGGGATTTAACCCTGGGACCAGCTCTGACAGCCACCAGAAATTTGACTTTGTACTGTAGGGGTACAATGGATTCTGTTTTCTGAGCTGGTCAAGTTTCTGTGCTGTTTTTTCCTGGGCTTCTGTCAGTGGGAGCCCAGAGGAAAATTGAGGGTTTCAGGACTGTGTTTGCTCTTTTAAACTTTGACCCTTTGAAGCCCTGCATTAAATGCCTCAGTGTCTAACAGCCATTGAAACAAAACAAAGTTTAGACACCTGATGGTTTTGTGCTACTGGGTTTGAGGGCTTGAATTTTTAATGCATGTTACTTTTCCTGAGCTGTTCTCTGAGGCTGTCATACTTGCAATCATTTTGCTGTGTCCAGTTTTATAGTATTTTATAGTCAGTTAAGTTTTTATGACAGCTTGGGAAGCGGTTGCTTCAAAATCTCAAAGAATTAAGTGAACTGTTTTCTCAAGAAAGTACTTCGGCTTTTGCTTTGGGTTTTTCAGGCTGTCATTGCACGGTGCTGTGCTTGACCTTTCTTTTTTGAAAAGCTTTTTAGTATTTTCTGCAACTTCTGCTTTGTAATGAGCAATTACAATGAGTAATGTGAGTGAGCAGCTCTGCTCAGTAGTCAAAGTCTGTGTAAAATAGGATTTATTTAAATGAAATTCTCAACTCCTTATGGAGCTGCTTAGCTGTTTGAACGTTTTGTGCTTTTAGCTCTTTCCTTGTATTTTTGTTAGTTATTGGATACACTGTACAGTCACTCTTATATTTTCACCTGATATTTCCATTCCTCCTGTTCACTTCAGTGGAATTTCCAGAGTAGCAGTTCCTTCTCTTTGTTGAAGAACTCCTGGTTGACTGACTTCCGCACAGAACCATAGCATAAGTCAAACTTCTACAAAAAACAAAAAAACCCCAATTTTTTAGTAATTGGAGTATTTATTTAAATAATATTATTTTACTGAACTTTTTCCAGTTTTGATTATTCAAAATATATAGAAGTAAAATAAATAGAAGTAGCTATAGCATTTCTTTCTGTTGAAGGATTATTTTGTGGCTCAGGATTTAAGAATCTCTAGAATATATATTTTTTTATGACTTTTAAGTCTTTGCAATATAATTTAGCCTGGTACATTTATTATCTTAGAGCACAATAAAGAGGGGAATAGTAATTTTGCAAGAAAAGTAACCTTTAAGACAATATTTAATATGGCACCCTGATTTGAGGTGAGTGGTGGAATTTGTTAGTGAGTCAAACATTGTGCACAATTTCGTAAGCATCATAATGGGAAGTACTTGCAATCATATATGAAAAAAAGAACCCTGAGTGCAGTACAGTACCAGTGGATAAATAAAGGCAGTATAAAGTAAATTTTCTGAGAATCAGGGGTTGACTGGAAACTGCTGATGTCATGTTCATTAGTCATTAGCAGTGTGTAATGTGTCAATAAATTTCTCAAACATAAGAAGTCCGGGAATATGCTCAGTTGCATAGATTTATTTACAGTGTAACATCATTATGGTAATACATAAATCCATGCATGCCACTTGATAACTGGCAGCCAGTCAGCAATAGCTCCAAATACTTCACTGCATCCTGAACATGTGCCAGTGGTACAGAACCTGTACAGGTTTTGCTTTGATCTTTTAAGTTCAAGCGTGCCTTTCCTGTGTGCAGTAATTTCTGTCTGCCTACTTTGATGTGGGGGAAGTGCTGCATCTCTCTAGTTTGGTGCCAGTCCATGTATTCCAAAGTGATTTTTAAATACAGTAACTATATAGCAAGAGTTAAGATTTGTGGTATACTGCAAGCCAGCTGTTTGTTAAGGGGTGATTTTTCCATTGCTTTATTTTGTAATACAACTCGAAAGAAATTTTAGAAGTAAGAATGTTCTGTTTCATTTACTTACTTTATGGTATGCTGTTATTTCCATTATACAATTAATTTAAGTAAATTAAAGTACCTAAAAGGAAATGTACAGAAATTAGAATCATAGAAGGGACCTTAAAGATCATCCAGTTCCAACCCCCTGCTGTAGACAGAGACCTTCCTTTAGAGCAGGTTGCTCAGAACCCCATCCAGCCTGGCCTTGAACATTTCAGCAACAGAGCAGCCACAGCTTCTCTGGGCAACCTGTTTGATGCTGATCCTCAGAATCAATCAGAGAATATTTTATAGGCTGTTGCTAGTTGGTGTGATTATGTTTTGACATAAACAATGTGGTCTGTCTTGTAATACAAAAATTATTTCCATGTCTATAAAGCACAAATATTTTCATAATGGAACTGACAGTCTGCTGCACATTCATTTTATAGATAAGACCTGATTACAGGATTAGTAGGCATTTCAGGATGTGTGAATGAAGACTTTGGATGACTGTAGATCTTAACTCTAGGGCAAGTTAGATCAGTTTCTAGTGAATTAAGAAAATCTCCTATTCCTGTGCTCATTAGACATTTGAATTATCTGGTATTTAAGGACAATGATCAGATTAAGTTATACAGTACATGACCATTTCATGGTTTTTGAATTCTTAGGCTCCAGTCGGGTCACACTCCTCAATCTTTATAATCTTTTTAAAAATAACTGTGAGATTCGTAAGCTTAAATTCTTCTGGCACTACAAATGTAATGAGAATCACAAAATGGTTGACATTGAGTAGGACTGACATGCACAGAGACTACAACATGTGTAAACAAAGATTTATTAAAGATCCATTTTTGTTTGTTTTGAAGAAATGTATTCATGAGAGTGAGCCCTGTAAATATAACTTGTCCAGAATATGTGGCATGCAGAGGTTAGCTGTGCCATTCTCTTTGGTTTTATTATGCCAATACAATTTTAATAGTGTCAGAAAATGTCTAATGGTAAGACTTCCATTTTGCTCTCTGTAACCTTGGGCTGATCACCTCTCCCTTAGCTTTATTTTCCACATATCCTTCTTACAAAGATGTTTTCAGAGCTTTTCAAAGATGAAGTGCTATATAACTGCTATGCCTCATCATTGTATAAGGTATTTGACATAATATATGCCATCTGCTTGTTACTTGTCTCATTTCTTCCTTCAAAATAAGGAATAAATTGGGTCTCCCCTTGCAGTCATGAATATATATACTGCATTGAATATTTGCTCATGTGTAAATTACCTTGAGCACTGCAAAATGCTGAAATATTGCTGATTCTACAGTATTCATTACATTTTACATTATCATTTAGACACCAAATTAAGAAAGTGTTTTGATTCCTTCTTCTGTTTACTTAATAGGTTTCGTTGGAAAACTGTGTTGAGGTTGGGCGAATTGCCAACACATACAATCTCACAGAAGTGGATAAATATGTTAATAATTTCATCCTGAAGAACTTCCCTGCATTATTAAGTACTGGTGAATTTGTGAAACTCCCCTTTGAACGTCTTGCCTTCGTGCTTTCAAGTAATAGCCTTAAGCACTGCACTGAACTTGAACTCTTCAAGGCGGCATGTCGCTGGCTGCGCTACGAGGAGCCGCGCATGGAGTACGCTGCAAAGCTCATGAAGAACATCAGGTTCCCCCTGATGACACCCCAGGATCTTATTAACTACGTTCAGACAGTGGACTTCATGAGAACTGACAACACCTGCGTCAACTTGCTTCTGGAAGCCAGCAATTACCAAATGATGCCGTACATGCAGCCGGTGATGCAGTCGGAGCGGACGGCCATCCGCTCGGACAGTACGCACCTGGTGACCCTGGGGGGAGTGCTCAGGCAGCAGCTGGTCGTCAGCAAGGAGCTGCGGATGTACGACGAGAAGGCCCACGAGTGGAAGTCCCTGGCCCCCATGGACGCGCCCAGGTACCAGCACGGCATCGCCGTGATCGGGAACTTCCTCTACGTGGTGGGAGGCCAGAGCAATTACGACACAAAGGGCAAGACGGCGGTCGACACGGTCTTCAGGTTTGACCCTCGCTACAACAAGTGGATGCAAGTGGCATCTTTAAATGAGAAACGGACCTTCTTCCACCTAAGTGCCCTCAAAGGACATTTGTACGCAGTCGGAGGTCGGAATGCAGCGGGTGAGCTAGGTGAGTGCTGCTGGAGCCCCCCTGCCTTTGGCTGGGCCTGGAAATGCCTTGCTGCCCAGGGAGAGGGTAGAGAGAAGCAAGCTGAAGTCATTGGAGTGCTGCTGCTTTCTGGAAATAATGCAAATGCAGAGAGAAATTTGTCTGGATGTTATTGGAAGTTAATTTTAGAAGGGATCCCACAAAAAAAATTCTAGATACGTATATTATAATATCCAATGTCTTAGCCTTTACCATAAAATATGAAGTAAGCATGTATGTCTGCCTGTGTAAGCGTGGCGGAATATAAATGCAGTTTTAAAAGGAAAAAACTAATCATTACTTCAGCTGAGAAACAAAATTCATTCCTAAAGGATACATGACTCTAGCTGAAACTCACTGTTGAATGAGCATTACATTTTAAAAGACACAAATTTTCTGGAATAGTATTTGAAATGCAATGAGTTTCTTGACTTTTTTTGTTTGTTTGTTTTTGGGGTGTTTTTTTGGTTTTTTGGTTTTTTTTTTTTTGTTTTAGTCTAATGACTGTGATTTGTTTCACTTACAGATTAGTCAGATTCAGATATTCTGATGTTCTGGGCTTTTTAATTATTAAAAATGTTATATTTCACCTATGATCTTGTGAGTACGCAGGTAACTTATTTGTACAAGTGGCTGAATGACTTGCTCTTGGTGCATCTTCTTTTCCCCCCTTGCAAGTGATATTTAATTTAGCTTGACCAAAAAAACCCCTCCAACCCAAACAAATCAAAACAAAACAACCCCAAACAAAATCCCCAAACAAAACAAAAAAAAAGAAACCAGGAGAAAAAGAACCCATAACAATTTGCAGGAAACAAGATAGAAACAAAGCATGAATACATGGTAAGTTTTAATTTAACAGAAATCTGGAGAGGATGACCCCTGTTAATCCACTGCGTTGTGCAAAGCCATAGTGATCAGCATTTAGTCTAGTTTGGGATAGGAGACTCAACTGTAAATTTCTCTGTACTTTAAAACCAAAATGTCACTGAGATTATGCTTGGAAATTTAGCATAATATTATATCTAAACCAGATGTAACATCTCATTATTGAGTTTGCTGCTTTCAGCCCAATCCTCAACTGTGCCTTGTTCCTTTGTGGCTTCTACCTCTTGCTACCAAGATTTGCTTTTCAGAAATGCACAGATGCCTGTAAGTGCAGTGAGAAACATTTTTAATTGAAACAATACAAAACTTGAGGATCTGTGGCTTCTTAAAATTACTGCATCTCAGTTACTCACATACACAGGTTTAAATTCATTGTCATGTTGCAAATTTTCATGGGAAACTCTCAGTACGCTGCTTCCACCGTACAAAAGTGGCCTGCCTTTGCTAGAAATTTAAAATCCATTCCAGTGTTTGATGAAATGTGACATTTAAAAATGCCTCCTCTTCCAAAAAGATGAGAAACTGCTTAGCAATAACTTGTTTTCCCTAGACAGCCATTTTCTGTTGCAGATCCTGAGTTTTTCAGAATTTTTTATTACTTATCCTTTTATTTACCTGAAAATACATCCTAAACAATCTCAAGATCCTCTAAAAGACTAAGTGTACAAATTAACATGTATTGAGTATCAAAAACCTGATACATAGCTTCAGTGAGCTATTTTCTAACAGTAGGAATGAATAGCAGATAATCAGATTGCTGACCTTGTGCACTGTACAATCTGAACAGAGCAGGGTTATAGAAATGTCAGTGAAAAAGTTGCAAGTCTGACAAAATCAATATGAAATAATATTGTCACTAAGCCAGTCCAACCTGTGTGTGAGGGAGGCTCTGAGTGCAGCATTACCTTAAATTAGATCCAGCAGTGTCATTCTGCTGACCTCAACTCTTCTGCTTTCTTTAATTAAAATACAAAATTTATCACCTATCTAAAATTCTTTTGTAAAGATATCATTAAAATGCTGTAGTAATTTCCACACAGACCTGAAAAATGCCACTGGATCAGTCTGTGGGAAGAGCACTCTAAATGCTAAATATTGTAGCTGTCTGATGCTTTGATTTGGGGCTTCAGGTTCTTTCCTTGTTAATTGCAAGGTGAGTCACTTTTCATTTTCATATTTCTTTCATAAGCCTTGATAACTGGAAGATGCAATCCAGCTTAAACTTCCCATTCTGTTCAGAAGAGAAAAACTCTCAGATTTTTCATAGAAGAGAAGGTCAAATGTGTGCTGGACAGATATTAAAGAAGTTGCCCTTGGGTTCAAACTAATTTCAGTCTGTTGTTAGAGAGGAAAAATTCCCAAAACCTGACTTGAGCTTTCTGAAGATTGGCTCTTATGGAAAAGGGCCAAAGGATTAAAGTTACTAAAATGAATTTTTTTTTCTTTTTATCCCTGACATTCATGGGAATAAAAACTATACTTTTTGAGGCTTTCTATCAAACCTTCTCAGAACAGTTTTCAGATGTTTCATCTTCTGAGAACTTTGTAAATGCCACTCTCTACATCTGCAATACTTCCTTTAGTGTAATAACAAGCTGTTGTTTTACCAGCACGTGCCACTGAGAAAAGTTTGGTTCACTGGACAGAAGGAGTGAATTTTCATGTATGTGGTAAATGTATGCTTTAAATGTCCTGTATTATGATATTATAATTTAGGTTTTTCAACCCAGTGACAGCTTAGGGCTGTGCAGAATGAAGCACCACTCCTGGAAGGATTGTAGGTAATTCTGGTCAGCTCCCTTTAAATGTTAAGGCAGGCACCTGCCAGAGGTGTTCCCAGAAGGCAGAAACAGCACGTGGGCTCGGGAGGAGCCCAGCCTGGAGAAGGCAGGTGTGCAAAAACCAAGACTTTTGGGAAAAGGAGACAAAGGGAAAACCAGGTGTGGCTCACAAAGATACTCGTGAAGCCCAGCACATCAGCACATTCCAGCTGAACACTGGAGACCGTTTTCTCTTCTGACAAGTAGATTTTTGTAGCTCATTGTAAGAGTTCAGTTGTGGTGCTTGATGATGGCAGAAGCTATCTGTGTAAGTACTAGAAAACTTGTGCATTTAGGTATTTTCCAGATACTTCAGACTCTGCTGTTGATAGGCTTGAGTAGAGTTTGGGGGGTTTATATTATGGGCTTTTCCTAAGTGCTTTAGGGGATGTTGGGTTGTGACTAAACCACAGATTCGTTCATCACGCTGCAATAAAGACAGAAAGAGAAAACCAGGCCAGTTACCTTTTCTTTTGACCCTCTGCCCACCAAGTTGGGAGGTATTTATTTTCTAGATGCCCTCTGTGATGTTGAACCCTCCTTGTTTATGTAAAAACTTCCCCTGTGAGTGTGTGTGTGTACATATATATGTATCTATGTGTATAAAGATATAGCCAATATATTTTAAATGTTGTTGATTGATATGCACTAGTACCTAGCTGGGCTGTTTACTGTTAGAGTAGTATTATGAATATCAGATCACAGTGTGAACTAGAGGACCTCTTGTACAGGGGCTTATTTTGGAGTGGCTCCTTGCTATGCCAGGACAAAATTAGTCAGGACTAATTAACCAAGTCAGCTTAGAGTTGTACAGGAACAAGCTGTATTATAGAAATAATATAAGAAAATTAGGAGCCTGGGTCTTGGGACATCTCACAGAGTTGCTAAGTGCTGCTGTAGCAGACCTCAAGACACTTTAGAAGCTACTGACAGAGAAGTGTTAAATATCTGAATGCTCCTCAAATAGGATCACAGATGGCACTATAAAATGAGTGCAGGCTGAACACCCCTTGGGACTGCCAAAACTTTGTCTTTTTGAGATTGCTTAATTCTGTTAAAATGAGGCCTGTCTTCCCTGGTTTATGGTAATGAACACATCAGAAGTTCTTCTGTTAAACATAAATAAAGCCTGGTCTGAATCATTCATGGTGTTGGAAGAATGAATCCATCACTCTCACTTAGGTACATTAAAGTAACAGTTTTAAGATATTTTGTGAACTCTGCGCTGTCTGGAGATTTTCTAGAGATGTCTCTTAAATTATGGGCACCTTTAATAGCTAGAATTCTGAGTATTTTTTTCAGTGCAGAGGAATATCTTGCTTAAAAGGGAGAAGTTGAATAACATTGCAAGGTAACAGGGAAAGAAGTATACAGCTCAATCTAACAGAAGAGTAGGGTTTTTCAGCTGGAAAGTGATTAGCTTTGTTTTAGAGTGCAGTGGATGTGAGACTTGAGTTGGAATAGTTTGTCTGAAATAGTGTCAGACAGTACTTCAGCTGTACTAGGAATGTTCAAGACAGTTTTGAAGCCCCATCAGAAAGTGACTGGTCTTGGACTCATAAATAATGTCTTTACAACATGGTGATAGTGGGTGCCAGTTCTGCATGTTTTGTCTTCTCTTGCTGGAGGGATATTTTGGTAATGGCTTCTCTCTTAAATGCAGTTTGTAGCTCAGAGTGAGATGAAACTGGCCAGTGTTGAATGTCACATTCATCTGGGTGCTGCTGGCTCTGCAGCTCCTTTGCACATCCTCCGCTCTTCCTGTCCTTGGAGTGTGTTAGGAATACAAGTTCCTCACATTGGTGCAGGGTGGAAGCACTTTGGGAAGGAGATGCAGTTTCTGTGGAAGCAGTAGAGCGATGGTTTCAGTGCAGAGCTGGAAGGGGCTGCTCTAGGGGTGGAACTGGGACAGCTATAATTGCTTACACTTCAAATCTGTTTCTGGTTCTGAAATTTCTGCACATCTTTGCTTCTGGTTGCTAAAGAGAGCAGAGTAGAAAGGAGCTTTTCTTTTAAAAAAAGTATTGGAATGGACAAATATGTTTACAAGAGTGAGCATGGGTTTATTTGGGATTGGCCAAAAACTGCATGTGATGTCAAGGTGGCACTGCACAGAAACATAGTTCACAGATTTAATTTTAGGTGTCATTTGTGGAACCATTTCCTTGTGCCTGTACCATTCATTGAGCAAGAGAGTGTCTCCAGCATTCAATGGATTTATGGCTAAGTCCTTGATGGCATACAGAAGGCTCGCAGCATATCGAATGGAAAAGAGCACAATTTTTTTTTTTAAGAGGAGTTAAGAAGACTCAAACAACCAAGGCAGATCTCTTAGAGTAGACTTGGGAACTTGCCCATCTATTGGGCAGATTTTTAAAATCAAAATTTGGTACCAGTACTGCAGACACAAGTGACTTCAGTTCCTTTGTATTGTTATTTTTTTGTCTATCTTACACATCCCTGGATGGCAGAACTGGGAGTCCTTGTGCAAGGCACTCTCACGGAACCAGATGCATTTCAAGATTTCATTACTATCTTGAAACAGTTTCAAGAATATGAAATTAATAATTTTATACATGCAAATCAACATATGTAATTTCTTTAGAAAAACCCAGAAATTTAGTGTGTTTTGCCTTTTGTCATGAACTTAATGTTCTGGACTGGCACTTCTGTGCATCTCATAAATTTAAAGTTCAGCTCCTGGTTGGGGAAAAGCTGAAGCAAATCCAGTGTGCTGTAACAATTTTACAATTCTTATGTGCAAAATAATTTTTTTTATTTTTCACTTCCAGCCTTAGTTGATATTGAACTGGCTGTCAAACAGTGTTTCTGGCATTGGAACTGGAAGCTTCTATTTTCAGTGCATGTAGTTGAGACACTAATTGCATGGAATTATGTATTATCACCCTGTTTTACAACAAGGAGGTTATGCAGCAACTACAAGAGAATTCAGAAGGTCACTCTAATGAGCTCTATACTAATATTTTCATGACAAGGGATTTTTTTTTGTAGTCCCAGACCATAGCTATACTCTTCCAAAATGATCCAGAGGATCTTTCTAAAACAGCTTTGGAGTTAGGGTGAGGTGCCTGATATTCACTATGTAAGGGTTACTGTCTGATGTTCTTTACTGGCCTGGTCTCTAATTCTGTAATTAAGCTTAAACTAACACTAGCTAGATTCTGCCTTTATAAAGGCAAGTTTCTCAGATTCTAAGGGTATTTTTTTGTCTAAGTGAAAGTGTAATTCTGCACTATTAAGTCACCATCACTGATTCCATAGAGCTGACTCAGATTTTCTACCCTTGATTCAATCAAAACCTTGATCTAAAGCAAGCAAAATGCCCCTTTTAAAGACATATTCAATTTTTTCTATGTATAGTCCATAAACATCCAACAGAGATTAATCAGTCTTTAGTTATTTAAAATGAGATCTAATTTGTCTTTAAGACAAATTAAGTACTGACAATTGCTCTGTGTATCATAAAGTCACTATATTATGGGGTTTTTGAGGATCTTGTGCCCCTCTGATCATACTGTAGTATTCAAGCTACCAATACCTACAGCTGCCTTCTATTTGTATTCCCTGTGCTTGTTGCACACCCTTTTCCTGCCACCTGCATCTCTCCCATCCCACGCTGGAGAGAGGTTTCCTCCTCAGGAATCCATTCTGCACTGACTCCTGGGGACTGAGTTTCTTCTTAACTTGGCACTGTCCTCTGTGATTTCTGATCTGATAAAGCCCTTGATCGTTTTAACATTCCAACTCGCAGAGAAAACTGCACAAATGGAATTGTACATCAACACAGGTACTGCTTATCTCCTTTCCAGATTCAGGAATGTTTCATCTTTTCTTTTCTTTGATGTAGTGAGTTGCATATGCTGTGCTGTTTGTTGCTGTGCAAATCCTTAATAAAACACTGCAATGCAATAGAAAATCAGTCAGCAAGGGCCAGAGTGTTCTCTCAGTGAGTTTGCTGATGGTACAACCCAGCTGGACAATCCTGTGCAACCTGTTCTTGGTGACCCTGCTTTAGCAGATGAGTTGGACTAGATGATTTCCAGAGGCCCTTCCCAAGCCCTGGTCTGTGTTTCTGTGATTCAAGTACTCAAAAAATCCCTTGAGACTTCCTCAGCTGAAGAGTGTTACTTGTTGGCACTTCCTCTGTGAGTGTTTCTGAGCTCAACGCCAAACTGCCATGCTGGTTTCAACACTTTTCTGCTCTCATTTGTCCCCAACAGCCACTGTGGAATGTTACAATCCCCGGATGAACGAGTGGAGCTACGTGGCAAAAATGAATGAACCTCACTACGGTCACGCTGGAACTGTGTATGGGGGTTTAATGTATATTTCAGGTAAATCATGCCTGTGTGATCATCCCTGTGAAACAATTACTTATCTAACTTTTTCTGTTTCAGCAGCAGACAGTACAAATTAGCCTGTGCTTGCAGTAGGATTGCCAAGGTGTCTCTAGTGATGCAATTTCATATGAAGTCAAACAGCATGTGCGCTGCAGGCTCTGATAAAATTATTGTAGATAATATTATGCTTAGTAACTGAATAGCTCTGAATTCCAAAGCAGATACTCACTTTACCAATCAGAATAAAGTTTTCTGTAGCCACATCTATAAATTTATATAGCAGTATAATTAAATATAACATTGTTATAATATATAATTATAATTGTGTATAACAGTATTAAATAATTATAACGTGTATCATGATATAATATAACAATGTAATTAAACACTCCCTCCCTATAAACTCTGGAATGCATTGGAAATTTTATTACTTCAAAAAACAACATTTGCTTTCATTGAGGTAATGGAAAGGGCTAAGTTTTCATGTAAATCATAGTATATAAGTGATATCTGTACTTTCACCAGTTTTTTATTTGGAATATGCTTGGTCCTATATGTCACTGAGGTAGTAGTTTCAATACATTTTTTTTCCCAAATGGGTTGTCTGAAAATCTGCTATTAGCTCTATTTTTAAAGAAGACTCAATCTGTCTGTCAGTGATCATTGCAGAGATCACAGGCCTATATTCTCCTCCTGAAATTTTAAAGGATGTCCTCTTAAGAACTAAGCTGACATTCAGAGCTGGAGGTTACTTAGCTGACAAGAACTGGTGGGGAAATGTCCTGGAGCTGCTTAATTTAGGGGCCCTTGTGCCAGTAGGCTAGGAGGAATTGGCTTTAGAATTTACTTTAAGGTACGGGGGCTTATTTTTCTGTGAGCAAATCCACTGAGCTCCTAATTGCTGTGCTGTTTTCAGTTGTGTTTTGCTCATTTTGCTTGTTTTACTGCACGTGCAGGTGGCACGTGCATATGCTATCTGCTGTGGGTTTTTCATGTAGATCCCACAGATTTTTCTCTTCCTGTTGTCCTGAAGCCTCTCCAAATGCCTTTGCTGGGAGCTATGGAGAAGGTAAATGTAGAGGGAGCCATAGGTAACCATTAACTGAAGAATATTTGAAATTAGTGTCCTCTCTCTATTCACTTGGAGTTGATGAAAAAAGTTTTCTGATGAAAATTTTACTATGTGATACTTGAAACAAAGTGGCATGGTACCAAAATTGGAAAGGGAAATGGATTCTTGATGGTGAGAAGCAAAACTAGCAAACTGAATGAATATAAGCAAAAAAATAATTTAGCAAAATAGAAGCATAGGTAAGTGTTTTTGTTCTTTTAATCTACCAGTATCAATTTTGCAATGAGGTGCAGTGTGATATGTGGCTTCTGCCCATATTCTCTTTTAAAGGAACAAATGTCATTTGAAATGGAGCACTTCGGTGATAGGATTCTAAGCTAGAGTGAAGAAGTTTTAAGGAAGATGGAATTCTTTCAGTAAAAATGTATTTTTTGTTATTTAATGCTTATTAGGGTGAGCACTACTCTAACATGTGTCTTGTTTCTTTAGGGGGAATTACCCATGATACTTTCCAAAAGGAACTCATGTGTTTTGACCCTGACACAGACAAATGGACTCAGAAAGCTCCAATGACGACAGTCAGAGGTCTGCATTGCATGTGTACTGTAGGAGACAAGCTGTATGTTATTGGTGGAAATCACTTCAGAGGAACAAGTGATTATGATGATGTTCTAAGCTGTGAATATTACTCGCCAACTCTAGACCAGTGGACTCCAATTGCCGCCATGTTACGTGGGCAAAGTGATGTTGGGGTTGCTGTCTTTGAAAATAAAATCTATGTTGTTGGAGGATATTCTTGGAATAACCGGTGTATGGTGGAAATAGTTCAGAAGTATGATCCAGAAAAAGATGAGTGGCATAAAGTATTTGACCTTCCAGAATCCCTTGGTGGCATTCGAGCCTGCACTCTCACTGTTTTCCCTCCGGAGGACAATACAGGGTCACCGTCCAGAGAGTCTCCTCTCTCAGCACCTTAGAACCATCCCTGGACTCACGATGTTGTATTAACACCTCTGCACTGCATCATAGGGTCTGTTGTTTTTCTTCAGTAGTTTCTGTTAGGCTTAGCCTACAGCATTTCATAGAATTACTGGAAAAAAGAAAAGACTTCGACATTATTTGTGCTGTTTGTTTGGCCTAGAATGTCTCTCAAGTGGTTAACAAAAAAAGATGTACTCACCCGAGCCAAATGTTTAACAAATGAGAGGGTATTGTCTGTAAAATGTATGAACTAGGTACGTTATTAATGTTGTATGTTGGGTGTGAGGTACCTTATAGCTTACATTTGGGAGCCCAGTGAGTCAAATTTGTGTTGAACATGTCACTAAATTTCATGTTGAAATCCTTTTTCCTTTCGTTTTTGACTGCAGATACAAGGGTAGAGGTAGACCACATCAATGTGAACTGTCTGAAGGTTGCCAAGGGGCCTGAGCTACCTCCCTCTTTACACAGAGTATTTTTGACATATCTGTTTACCCACCTGACTTTGTGGGTGCTTTCAGAGCATATGAAGTTTCTTAGGCAGAGGGAAGAAATAAAATAATTTTAAAATATTAGCACTGTACAGGAGTGGACCTTGTAGAGGCCGGAGTTTTTTATAAAATATATCAAGTGTTTTTCCTGAGTCAGTTGAATGATGCTACAAACAAAACATCCTAAACATGTTTGTGTTTTTTAATTTGGTTTTCTTTTTCAGGAATTGGCTTCCACTTTCATGGGAGCACACACTATAAACAAACGGGAATTCAGTGCAGTTGTGTATTCTGCTGTATGGCTGTATTGACTATGGGTAGTTAAGGGCTAGAAACATTAACTTAAGCCACTGAATTTGACCAATGGTTCCATCCGATCAAATTTAATCTCCTTTTCTCCTTTGCTGTTGAGATAACTTGCATAATGTGTCCTCCATATAGTCTCAGTTAAGGTTATTTAGCACAAAGTGCAGCTTCAGTGAGAGAGCTGCTTTTGCTCAGTGAACCTGGACTACCACGTTTTACCTTCTTTTGTTCAATAAAACTTTCAACTGCAGTTACCCAGTCTAAGCTACCTCATTAATGTATTTGGTTTTCTTCCTCTGCCTCACTGTCTCCAGGATACGCATTACGTATATCCATGCGGGTAGATGAATTTGCTAGGAAACCAATGCAGAAGTGATCATGAATGGGTATTTTTGACCTACTTTTAAGAAACTATTTTGGTCTGATGTGTTCATTTTATTGTTAGGGACTGATGAAAAAACAGTCTTACTGTTTTTTCCTTGGAGAACTGCTCATGTGTGCAGCCATGCAAATTCACAGGAATCATTACCTGCTCCAAAATTCAGTGCCCTGCTGACAAACTGCAGCTCTGATTATGCCATTGTGCTGGTTCTGAACTTCCCATCATGTTACAAGTCATTTTGCTAATGAACACAGTCACAGGAGCATCCTCTGGGGAAAACTCTTTAAACCAGCTTATTGTGTTACCTATTAATGATAACCAAGTAAAGCTTAATAGACTTTGGTTGGGAGTTTGCTATTTGTGTTTTGTCCCTGCTTGGTGCATCAAGCAGCAGGATTACTGTGTTGTCAGTTTTGGAAGTACTGATATTTATTCTTTGTGCAGTTTACTAGTAATGGTCACTACCAAAATCTATATGTGAGCTTTAGGTTTCATAATTGTTTTGGTTAAATATCAGAAGCAATCCTTCCTCTTTAAAAAATTGAAGTCTCAATTCCATGTGGCTGTGCAAGGTTGTTGCAGGTGGAATAGTGGCACCAGTGGATACTCCTGGAAATGGAACAGTGAAGATAAATTGACTCATCACCCTAAGAATACTCTTCTTATGCTGTGCAAAGCACTGGATAGAAAATGTTGCTCTGTCATTTAATGATTTGTCAGTCATTTAAGTGTCATATGCTACTAATTCTTTTTCCAGTTTGGAGACCAGATTTTAGACCCTGCTTGAGTTTAAATCCCCTGAAATCCATATTCATGGTCTCTCTTATTAATTAAACTGAAAAGTACTTGAAGGAGTTGCAATTCCTTTAGGATAATGTAAATATATCCTGCTCTTTGTATGTTGGGGACGAGGGGCACAGTGTTTAAAAGTGGATATCTTCACTGCTGTTCTCTGTTTGGAAGAAGCCCAGGAAGAACCTGGGCTCTGATTGTTCTGAGGTGGTTTAAAGCCAGGATGTCAATTTTGTGTCTGAGCCTTGAATAGCCAGGAGCTGGTATATGGACACAATGTTGACTTTGGGTTTTTTTTTTTTTCCTTTTTTTTTAAGTGACTCATTATCTGTTAAACGTAAAGCGGAAGAATTATTTTTGAACATTTTGTCATCTGTGGATTAAATGTAGTGCTTCAATCAAATTAATCTTTGGTTTTTGGTTTTTTTTTTTAAATCTCCCTCTGGATTAAAGTGTTTATAATTACATTGGTTAACATTTACTCACTAGGATTGAAAAGAAAACATCAAAGACTTGCCCAAAACTTCAAACTGGTTTCTTCTGTAATGTAGTATAAAATGACTTGATGCTTGTTGAGTCTTTCTTAACCATAGCATAAGAGCCCCTTTCCATCTCTGAATCCACAGCTGTATGCACATGGATGCAGCAAATACCCATCTTCATTCCCAGTCAGGCTGCCTCTTCATAAATCTTGGATTCTCACATGTTGCAGTTGTAGTATCTAAATCAGAAAAGCATCTGGATAAAAAGCAATTATAGCCATTGGACTTGAATGAAATTAAGACTGCATGGTGTGGCAGCTGGGAGAGCCACGGGAGCTGTCTGCCCTCTCTCAGTGATGCAGACACACATGGCAAAATTCATTCAGACTTTGCTTTTTTGGTGCCCAATTAGCAGCAAATGCCAGAAGTGCTCACTTCCATATACAATTTGCCCAAAGGCTCATATGATATCTCGGCAAAACCCAGCACTGATTCCAGACATCTGAGATGACAGATGATGTTCTGTGTTTTGAGATAGGACAAGAACAATGGGGAAGAAGACCTGGGAAAATCCAGGTTATGTAAAGTTTCTTTGCCCTGTTAACATCGGAGAGTTCATCATTTGCAGATATCCATTTTTCTGTGATTCCCGTCCCCTTAGAAAGTTGATAAATGTATTTGTAATTCAGCTTGTGCATTCTTGGAAATATATAAGCAGTTTTAAGCTAGTGGAAGATATGTGCATGTTGCAGGAGTAATGTGTGTCCCGTTTCCTCCTGGCTTGCACCTTACTTGGTGTGTGGAGGGTTGTGTGTAGTGGTTACCCAGAGATCTGGAGGGTGAGACAAGCTCTCATGTGGCACTTTATGCTTTCCATGCTCTGTGAAAGTGTTCTTTACTTGCACACAGTATGTAGCTTATCGGCTATGTTTTCTTTTGTGTTTTAGTTTAAATGTGAATAATGATTCTTTGTGTGCAAATGTGATCAGAAAAAAACAGTCTTAAAGGGCAGAGTTATACTTTGCTTAATTGATAAAGTTTTTAGTCCCGTGAGTATTGCAGGACCCGTTCAGCTGTGAAATGGTGATTGCAGTTTGAGAGCAAGCTAGGAAATCCGGATGGCTTTCCTGCCTGTCCCCAGTTCACTGTTCTGTTGCCAGTCTTTTACAGGTCATTAAGTGAACTTTTCTCAGTCCATAGGCTCCGTATTTTGATATCCAGCTCTGTTGGACCTGCTGATTACGCACTCTGGGGAAAACATGGTGGAATATGTTTTCATAACCTGTCTTACTGAAACAACATGGCTTGTTATTTTCAGGAATTCCACCACCATCGACACCCAGGAGTCTCCAGAATTCTTTAATGACCTGTTAATTTGTATAGATGATGTAGCCCAGATAACCTGGGAGTGGTGCTACAGCAGGAGCCGTAAGTGGCTGACATTCCTGAGGGGATGGTCTCCTACTCTAAGTATTACTTTGGCTCGAGTGCTGGTTTTTTCTCCATCTTTGGGAGTATTTATTGCTGCTGTTTGAGTTTTTAACTTTTTATTCATGAAATGAGTAATGCGTCTCTGAGTCTGCAGTGGGAGCAAAAGGTTCAGGTGGCTCTCAGAGTTTCATGCTCTCAGGCTATCCACATGGCTATTAAACCCTTTCTATTCGGAGCTCTGTTTCCTAAGCATTTAGGAGAAATCATTTTGCAATGTGAAAAGATCTCAGATAAAAATGTCTTTGGGACTGAAACAGAAATGCATATTGTTTTAGAATTTTTTTTCTCATGGTTCAGAAGTTAGTTTGAACTTTGTGCTTTCACAGACTGAATAGGGAGTGAGATATATATTTTTTTTTTAATTTTGTTTTTTAGTAACTTATAGTTGGCTTAAGTGAGTCAAAGCTCAGTTATTTGTATCTGCTTGCACTCTTGGCTGGCTTGTTGCTGTATTCTCCCTCAGACCACAGCATTCTGTGCTGTCTGGCATCTGTTTCCTTGTGTAAGAGCACCTCCTGTCTTCCCTGCTGCCTGTTGATTGAGTTCCAAGATAAATCTGAGTTTGGATTCTTACATCTAAAGTACCTGTGGAGCTAAAGACCATGTGGAGCTGTGGATTGAGGGCCATGGCTTTGACATTTAGTTCCCCAGCAGCCCCTCACTGCTTTGCAAGGTGTTCCCAAACGCAGCTAAAATCTGTGTGCAGGAGGCAAACCTTTCAGGCGGAAAATTTTAGTAATGTGGGCATCTTAAGACCACCAGAGCGTCCTTGTCCCCTTTGCAAGGAGAGTTGTACACGCTGAGTGCTCTGGAAGGGGGCAGACACAGGAACTCCTTGGGTAGCTATACTTTTTGTTGGCCTTTGATTCTGTTCTTTCTTCTGTGCCCAGATGGAGATCGTGGGAGGGAAGGTCAGGGTTGGGTGACACTTTCTAGTTCTCAGTAGACAGCAAGTTTGTTTATTCTCATCTGTCTGCACAACACTACAGGAAAAAGAACTGTAGAAACATTTCAGATTTTAAATGTTGTTTCACAGAACAGTAGTCATTAATAAAGGAAAAATTAATCTGTTTTAACCTGTGTTCCTCATAACCAGGATTGTTCCAAAATACTTGGTTTCTGTTGAATTAACGACTTTGCCTTTACCTCCCTTGTTCAACATTACTGTAAAAAAAAAATTCTTGGTTTCTTTTCCATTTGTTTTTCATTGCTTGTAACCTTTTCTTAGAAATGTGGAAATAATTTTCCTTATATGTTTTATGCACCGAAATAAACACACCACTGATCACCTGAGTCCCCTCCCCATGTTTTTTACTCAGTGCCTGCCAGTGTATCTTTCCATAATTTTACCCAAATGTTTGACAGCTGTCAATAAATACCATCACAGAATCATAAAATTCCTGCTGATGGGTGCTGCATTGTTAGTTGGGGTAACGAGGGGTAATCTCTTTTCTTAAATACTTCTGGAAAAAAAATTGCTTTGAAGAACAGGCCTGCTCTGTTTGATCCATTGAAGTGCAGACTCTTTTGGCCTGTGCTTGTTAACTTTAGTTTCGAATATTTGACTCTTTCAGATATGTAATTGCAGCGAGTGCCTACAGTAGCTGTTTACAGAGTGTGTATTCCCTGCTCCTCCCTGGGTGAGGCACTGGGTGCTGAGGTTTCCTTGGCCCCTGCTGCGAGCTTCCCTTCCTACCCACAAAGACCCACTGGGACTGATGTTCTTCCATCTTCAGGGGAACAACCTCGTGGGACTCAAGAACCTCTGCCAGGGTCAGGAGCAGAGAACTTAGAAGGAAAATCAAAGCAGCTTCCTAATTGCAGTTAAAGCACAGCCCAAGCTTCCAGAAAAGGGAAGAGAAAGCTGCTGTCCCTTAGGGATGTTTTGTCAGGAGTTGAGGATATTAGCAATGAAAGGATTGTTGCTGCAAATAAAGACAATAAAATAAATCCCTATATCTGTCCCCAAAACAGAGGAGAGATTGCTTCTGTTGATATACCATGCTATTAATATTTGACTCTGTGTGTATATGAGATGTCTCCAGTGCTCATATCACATAAGTGATGCCCTAGTTCCCATAAGTCAGTGTTTTCTATCTAGTCAATTCTGAATAATGTTTTACAATTACATAGAATATTAGAGGATACACTTTTCTGGGGTTTTTTTTCCTAAGCCTTTTTAAAAGAGATTTTATGTATCTAGTTATTTCAGCTTTACTGCATTTAGTCAAACCCAGGAAACATGAAATGTCAGGTTTTGGTTCATCATTCAGGTCTTTTTGGGGTTTTGCTTCTCTTTTTCACATTTTTGAGTTTTAAGGAGGAGATGTTTCTTCCTGTGGCAAGAAGAAACAAAGAAAAGGAAACATCAGATGCAACTGAATGATAATGTCTGCTGTCAGCAGCTCTGCCATTTGGGACAATTTTATGATTTACAGTCCTGTCAAATTTATCTTGTGTAATAACCCAGGAGGTTTCCATTTGGCCTGCAGTGACACAGTGCTGGGAAAGGAAAAACCAAACCTCTTTGCATTATTCCTTGCTCTGTGACTTTGGTCTTACATCATGGAATTACAACATGTACTCGCCTGCACTGAGGCACTGGAGCCTCAAATCCCATCCCTGCTCCTGATCAGGGGTCCGGTCCCCACCGTGTCAGAGCTGCCCAGAGCCAGGGGCTATCTGTGGCCACCTCTGCCCCAGCTGGGCTCCTGCCCGTGGCTCTGGGAGGCTGAAGATGACTTTGGGAAGGCAGTGCTGCTGTGCCCCTCTGAGCAGGGACCAACAGGGCTCTGCCGTGGACAGAAAGCCATAAAAATACCTTCAGCCAGCTGCAGGGAGGAAGGATTTTCTCTTATATCTTTGATTGCTCACCAGAACACTTTGAATCTTGGCTCACCAAAGTGTAGGACAAATTTGAGCTGCAATCATTGCATGTAGAGGTCACTAAGAGCACATCTGAGCGATCTCATCTAGTTTTAGTACTCAGCAGCCACTGACTTTGGAGAGAGTGGGAGTTCTTTCCCCCCCTCCCCCAGTTTTCTGCCAAGGCCCTAAATATTTCTCAGAGATTTTGTGAGTCTGATTCCAGGCAGGCTAGGCCATGCAGAGGTTGAAGTAGTTAGGGACATGACTGAGACCTCTTCTTGTAACCAAACATGTGTCCTGTATGTAGGGATGGTAATGAGAAAAAAGCTGTGAGCATGTTTGCTCTCCTTATCCTTACTTCCTTCCCAAAGAAAACTCATCCTCATTGTAAACCAGCATCTTCATTAGACCAGGCATCTGATTGGGCACTTCAAAGGATGCCTCACATTCTTCATCTCACTCTTCATTTTTGCTGTCTTTTTGAAATTAAGGTGATTTTTTTTGTCTTAACATCATGTGGCATGAGAGATCAATGCCATTCAATAAACAGCTGCAGCTTGGAATTTAGGATTATAGCAGAAACTACGCTTCTTAAAGAATCCCATTTCATTTTCTCTTCCATATTTGCATACTGATAAATGTGGACTTTCTGGAATTTATAACTTGATAGAGATGACGTGCCATATGGTCTTTAGGACAAATTCCAGCTTCATTAACAGTTCACTGGCTGAAAGGAATAGCAGTCTTTCGTGCAGTCTAAATTCAGCTTTTCAATTAGCAAACACACTAAAAATTACTGGAGTTTCTTTTCACAGAAGCCTCTGCTCTGAGCCTTTTCCCTACATCCCATGTGGAACTGACTTTGCAGCATCAAACCATTACACCCTGTGTTCATTGTTACTGCTTTGGCACTGGAAATAGGTCAGGAATAAGCAGAAGAATCTCACTCTGTGTGATGCAAATATGAAAGCCAAGATGCAAGTGAAACCTCTGTGTTGCTAAATCTTATCTACACAGTGCTGGGAGTGGAGGGAGGGACCTGCTGAAGAAGCCCTGAATGTTGTAGCTGATGGGCAGAACCAGTGCCCTGAGAGCAGGAGTGCCATGAACCTCCAGGGAGAGGTGATGTCCAGCAGGGCGACTCCTCAGCTTCCCTGTAACCAGCACTGCCATTTGTTCAGGTTCTGGACGGGAATGTGGGGAAAGCAAGGCTGGAGTCTGAGAGGGGCTGCCTTGGCCTGGCCTACCCAGGGGCTGGGTCTTGGTCAGAGGGTATGGTACATCTTTATTTTGCTAGTTCCATTTGCTGGAGGAAGACCTTTCTCTTTCCTGTGTCTTTTCTAAGCCATCTGGGAAGCCTGTATTCCCTTATGCATAAAATGCGAACAAATAATTTATTACACTTGTCTGAAGCCGCTTATCAGCTAAGGTTTGAAAGATTTTCTTCAACTGTTAATTGATACTACTTTTTGGTTTTTCTCAAAAGCCCTAACATCTTGTGAGATCTACCTGAAGGAGGATGGGGGAGGTCAGGTGACATTTTTGATGTCAACAGCAAAGATTGTGCTGTTAATTGTATTGGCCACCCACGGAAGGCACAGGAGAACCTCATGACCACTGGTTATTTATATGGCAACAGCTCTTGAACTGCTGCAAGTAACTTCACATCACAAGAGTAAGTGAAGGAAAGTCTGCTGTGATCAAGAATCTAGTGCAGGCTGCCTCTCCTGGCTCTGAACTTAAGCCTGTTGGTTAATGCCTCTGCAAAATGCTGAGAATGGCTGCTGTGATGGGAACCATCAGCCCCTGAACCCACCTGTGCTGTTCTTGCTGAAGGTGGGATGCCCCTTGTTCAGCTTCTAGTTTCTACTCTCTAACTGTGGACTTCATCCATCTGATTTGACAGCCTGCAGTGAAAACACTTCACCAGAGTAATAAATAAAACCATCTGCAGAGGCTTGTGACCCCATAGTCTGTAGATCCTGGACAGCACATTCTCAGATATGTGGTACTGAGGGGATATTGGACATTGGATGGCCTTGGGTGCCTTTCAAAACTGGGGAATGTTTTGGAAAGACCACATCAAAAGACTGTAAAGTAGCTTCTCCTCTGGATGTGTTACCTGTTGCTTGATTGGGGGTTTGGGTTTGGGAAGTTTGGGAAGCCAAAGAATTGTAATGTAAAGACCCTGGCAAGAGAGACCCCAGATTTCTGAATTTGCCAGTAACAGAAATGCTCATTTGGTTGTGTTAGACAGTTCCTCAGTTTTCTCTTTACCCTCCCAGTCCTGACCCCTTTGCTTGGAAAACACACAGATGACTCCACGTCTGGCAGCTCTGAATACTGGAGGGGAGGGTTTCCCCACAGGCCGCTCTGCTCCTGCAACTCTGAGCACCTGTGGGGCTCTGCTCCTGTTCCCATAGCACTGCTGAGGTGGCACCAAGGACAAGGTCACAGCACACAAGCTGAACTTCAAAAATTATTTTAGTAACTCTGCTAATGATAGTGGAACTGAGCTGGAAATGTTCCTGTCTGAAAGAGCTGGGCTGCAGAAAGCCACCTACTTTTTCTCTATAATTGAACAGAAACTGGGTTTTCTCCTAAGTGCAGCCTGTTTTGTAAGCAACCCTTGTGTGGGCTTGCAGGAGTTAATGCCCATCTCCACTGTCAAATGGAAACTTTCAGGGCTGGTAGGGACGATGGAGCGTGCAGAGGAGCTCGCAGGCCCCTTGCGTGTTGTCTGCTGTGCTGTCTGCTCTGTATTTAGGCTGTCTTGTCTTGCTAATCACATCACATCTGTCAGCTCTCTGTGGCTAGAAACAAATTGTAAACAAGATGTCAAGGTGGAGTGGGATGAATTGTTTTAAAAAAGGGACAAAAAAATCAAGCTATCTTGAATGGCTAAAAAATAATGGGTAAAAAGCAGCTGAATGTTCCTTTTTAAAATTATTTTTAGTGCATGTTTTATCATAGCTAATGGATGATGGTTTATACATGAACATTTGTTTGTAAAGAAGTGCACCACAGAGGCAAATCTAAAGCAGTGTCATCCCTTCTCCTTCTCAAGGCCTGTAGCAGGTGCTTTACCATTTTTCTACCATTAAGCCCCTGGAAAGGGCTGCAGCTGTTTAATAGCAACTTTTCTTGCTAACAGTACAACCCCACCAACCAACACCAGCAGCATTTGCCCTGCTCACACCTTGCACAATGGCTAATATTTCTGTGCTTCCTTTACCAGGTTTGCCCAGTAGCAGGACTCTGGTAATATGCTCAGGCAATATAAAAAATAGGGCCTGTAGGCACAGAGGAGGTTTACAGTTTTCTTATTCAGTAAAAGCTACTTTGGTTACTAACTAGAACCAATTTTATTTACTTCTTAGAATTTCTATCACAAATAATTGCATGTTTTCATCTGAAAAAATTGATGAACAGGAAGGATGTAACAGAGGAACTGCTTTTCCTCAGTTGAAGAAGATGCAATGTTAAATACTCAGATTCTATGGTTTATGCTCATTTAAGGTCCGTTTTCCTTCCAGCTCTAGTGAATGATGTGGAACTAGGTGAAATGCGTGTGTGTGGGTCACAGATCAGATTTATATGTCTTGATGGAAAGTTATTTCAAATAATTTTAGGCTTAGAAAACAAATCTGGAGCATGTTCCCAGCATTACTATGGGAATATGAACAAGTTTTGGTTGTGGCCATCACCAAGTAGGGAATTAACAGTTTTCACCAAAATTCGATAAAATTACAGGTAAAACGAGTTTTATGAAAGCTACAGTGATTTTAAAGAAAAGTTAGGAAAAGTATTGCTTATCTTTCAGCCTGTTTGTAAGATTCTAAGGGTTCTGCTGCTTAAGGATGGTGAAGGCCAGGGGAGCACTCAGTTCTTTAAATGCCCTTTAGCAAAGCTGCTGGTACCTGAGAGCTTCATGCCCCTCTTGGACACAGCTTGTCCCAGGTAGGGGAGCATCTTGCCCACAGGCTCTGCTTCCAGCCTGGATTCAGCAATTTTGAGTTGTCTCTGGTTTACCAGCTGTTCCTCACTGAGCTGTGCTTTTGGGTTGGGTGATGGACAGAGAGGGAAAAAGGGAGATCCTGACCAGCCCTGTGGCCAGCACACTCACAAGAAATACTTTGTATAGTCTTAAGAATTTCCAGTTGTTTGCTTTAACACTTCTGTAAGCATATTTTCTTAGCAAATTGGGCCTTTATGTGGAAGGGCAATGCAGGGCTTATGCTGCATTTCATAGGCTGGAAAACTTCTGCAGGATTGATGCGAGAGCATGTAAAAATTCAACACAAAACTTCCTGTAATTCAGGGCCGGCATCTTGTGATGAAGGGACATTAGAAAGCTGTGACTTAAACCAGAACTGAGCCTGACACAGGTGTAGAGCTCTTCAGCGAGGTGGTGCTTCCAGGTGGCACAACCCTGCCAGGTCAGTGCAGCTCCTGACAAGGACCTACAAGGTGTGCCACGAAGGGAATAAAAGAGTGTAGCTGTGGGTATGATGCATGGTTTGAGCACAGGGAGGTGTAGGGGCTAATTTATACCTGCACAAGATTTTTGCTGGGTTTGCATGTAGTGGTCTGGTGGTTCTTTTGTATTGTCACAAGAAAACAACTGATTGCTCTGACTGTCTTTACCCTTCAGGAAGGCAGAAAGGCATAATTTAGTTTCTTTGATGTATTTTTCATGTATATTAGTCTGTGCTGTTGTATTAAATAAGAGTAACCATGATTTGCTAATGAGAATCACTGTGTTCCCAGGGACAAACCAAGAGTATTTTTAGCAAAGGGATAGGCTAATGAGGTCACTGAGAGGATACAAGGTTGAATTAACTTTTGCTATTTAGTATAGAGACATTTTGCAAAGGATTAGACATTGTAAATCCAGTGGCCTTCCCAAGTAGAATAACTATCACTTCGAAATTATATTTAATTGTCCACACTTGACTTTTATGTCATTAAGTGTGTCTAGCCATGCTATTAGTGACTTACGTCAGTAAAGGCCTGCTGTGACCTTACAACACACAAACCTCTTGAGCGTTCCTCTTTATCCTTCTCTCTGGGCAGTCTGTTGTTCAGGAATAAAGGCTTGGCATAAAGGAAAATAAAATTTATCTGTACCAGTGGTGCAGGAAGGGGCAAAATCTAAGGCTATTTTTATGTGTAGGAGAGCCCTTGAGGCTGATGGTTTTGGAGTACCTGGATGTGTCTGACGGCCTGGAACCCCCTGAGCTCAGGATCCAGCCTATCTCAGACAAGGTTCTGAAGCTGCCATAGAAGAAATGAACCTGCTTTAAGGCCAAGAGCCCTCTGGGGAAAAAACCCTAGGAATGGGGATTAAAATACTTAAAAATAATTAAACCCAGAGGTTTAGCAGTAACTGCAAAATGGGTTAATTCCCAATTGGAGTTGCTTCTCACTAGGCATCTGACGGCGTGAGAGCGGAAACACAGCTCTCCCATCGAACTGCACTAAATGAACTCCTGATGGCTTTTCTCCTCCAGCAGGATTAAAGCTGCCTCCCCCAAATTAAGGCTGCCTTTATTCATGTAAGGAATGCAGCAGCAGAATTTGCTGGCTTGGTGAGCAAGCCGATCAGATGACTAATGGCCTTCAGTCATGGAAATGATCCTTGCGGGCTGGTTGCAAGGGCTCAGTGGTGATGAGTGCATCTGCCTACAGCACAAAGACCAGCAGAGCCCTGGAGCACCATGACCTGGCATTCAAGAGTGAGGCCTCAGGATCCTCACTGTCTCTGGAAGGAACAGCTCTGTTCCTCTGAGGCTCCAGTCCTGGGGGAAGAGGCTGCAATTAAAGCATCCTTGTCCATGGGGAGCAAGAGTCCAGGCTCTGGGAGAGACTGGAATGTGGAGATCACTGGCATGGCAGACTCAAGGCAGCCACAGCTGCCATCATGAGGGGCACAAGCAAAGGGACCAAAGTCACTGGGAGCATGAATTTTCAATAATGTCAATATGTTCTCAAGGTGAAAGTCTGCTTTATGTAATTGCTCTGGGGCTCTTGTGGTCTTTTTGCTGAAGTTGGATGCACTTGTCATTGCTAATTAATTAGTAAATACCAGTACTATGATATTTTTTTTGTGTCTGCACAGGCACAAGCTGCTCTTCTGCAGCAGATGACTTGGATGGAGCCTGGGACTTCAGCAGGAAAAATGATGAAAGGACCTGCACTGCTCAAGCTGCTCTTCAGGTAGCTCATGGGTACACATTAAATCATGAAAATCCCAGCAAGCTGCCAGCTCAAGCAATGCCTGTGGGATCTCTGGGGGGAAAGTGCAGTGATCAGTCATTCATCATTTTGTAGGGTTTTGCTAAGATAATTTTAATTCTCCTTCCTCAGGTGAGAAGACCAGAGCTCGTGAGAGGGATGATGTGAGCAGGGTCACCCACTGCCTGTAGCAGGGAGAGCTGACCCAGCTCCACAGTGGGAGGCAAGATTGAGACTGCCTTGGTGGGAAGGAAAAACCAGAATATGTCAGAAATCTGAAAAAGTAAAGGGAAAAGGAGAGCAGTAACAGAAGAAAGGCAGCATTCAACAAAAGGGAAAGATGCGCAGGAGAAAAAGTCTTTGATATCTTTCCACGAGTGCCTCAGGTGATGCACACATCAGGCAGCATGCCCTTTGCCCTCGGATGCTCCCCCTCTGGCACGGCACCTGGTCCCAGATCATGCTTTGCAGAGTTTCAATGGTCTGGGATTTCTGATCTGTGTGTTGGCAATACTAGGGAGGACACTAGTGGCAGGTTGTGGGCAGGCTGCACCTTCCCAGTGCTGCTTCATCCTCCACCAGGGCTGTACTTGGCAGCGAGGTATTGAGGCCGGAGTATCAAGTTTCAAATGAGGCTTTAGACATCCTTTCTCTAATGGAGCACCCGATTGTGCTCCGTAATTAAAGATCACGGTCCCGGCGGCTCTGCCTGTGGAGAGAGAGGCAGACCCCGAGTGCCTCTGCTCACTGCCCTCTTATCTTCCTGGCGTGGCTGAGGAGGCTTCAGAGACCTGTCACAGCTCAGATAAGGACAGAAGCAAATTAAGACTTAGGAATTTCTTCTGGGACCTTCCTAGGCAAAAAGAGGTTTCTAATTGGTTTTCAATTCTGTGGCAGCCAAAGGTCTTTAATTAGGTTTTACATCATTCTCCATTATCACTCTCCTTTTCTATGTTTAGCCCACTGTGGTTTGGGTTTCTTTAAAAAGATAAAAATTCACTATTTGTCTTTTTTTCCAAAAATCAAGATGCTGAGTGACTTCATGTAGATGCTAATCAGAAAATGAATTGTTGAAACTTAAGCCTGCTAAAGACAACACTTTAGACTAATGCTGCTATATTTAGCTTGTCTGGTAAATGTAATATTGATAGCCTGATAACTTTATTTTTAATTATGCTTTTTCTCCTTGTACTATTTAGCTGGCAAACTGGCCTTAAAGTTGTCATCTGAAGCTCCCTTTCTTAACTCACTTACCCAGTTTTTAAAATATTTAAAACACCCTTACAAATACCCTGCTTTGCAGAGCTTTGCTGTAGCACTGACACTTTACAGAGTTAATTTTGGCAAAAATACAAAAAATAAAAGTAAGCTGGTATAAGCCTTAATCAATTGGATTTTTAAGTGGAGCTCCTGTTCTGCAGAGTGATATCTGGGAATGGTGGGTGCTGGTTTTCATCCAGGCTGGTGAATGGACTGGTTCCAAATCCCATTCCCTGTGCCTGGTGCCTGGGGCAGCACAGCCTCTGGGAGGTAAGCCCTGACCAACACCTTGCAAAATCAGTAAAAATGGTACTTCTGTCCTGAGCAGATTTAGGGTTGGACCAAAAATCCATCAACACTCTGCTAAGAGTCCAGCTGGTGGATGATTGCTCAACTCCAGACAATATATTTGGTAAAATCCAACCAACCAGTCAAGGGTGGAACCACACTGTCACTCATCCTGTCTGGCTGAATATGAACCAACTCCTGAGACTAAATTATTTTCTGGGTATTTCCACTGATTTAACTGGAATTACTGGGAGTGAATACTGCTCTGCTATATGCACGCTATCAGGAAATAAACTTATTGGTAGATGGGGAGATTTGTCTCTGTATATTGATTTTCTTTATTCCCAAAAGCATTTTTATGCCCCAAATCTGCAATGGTTCTGGAAGTTGCTCTCTCCTGCATTCACATCTGTATGTGGATGGTGTGATGATGTGTCTTAGTAGTGCAGTTGTTCATAATCATGGAACAGGCAAAAAATGTTGGTCAATGTGTGAGTGAAGATGAGCTTGGGGAGCTTCTCAGGACAAATGCCCTGCTCAGGGAACCATCTCATCTTCATCCAGAAGATGCAGCACCTACCTGTGGTGAAACTGCAGCTGCCAGCACCTCTCCAGCACCATCCATGGACACCATGGATGCTGTTTTCCTCTTTGTGACCAGCAGTGCCATTTTGGTAACACTTCCAGTCCCCACAGCTTACACAAAACCCTGGATTCCTTAGGCATGGGTCCCCTGTGCTGGACCCACATCCCCTGTGCCTGTTCAGCTCCCTGTGGTGCAAAACAGGAGGATAATCTGTGGGCAATAAGGGATTATGTTAATAAATAAATTATAGTATAAGGGCTTTATCCAGAGGAGGGGAAAAACCCAAACCTGTGGTTAAATCACATCAGTTCCACTATTTAAAGTTATTATTTAAAATTATTAATTGATCTGCATGGTAGAAGTTGCTGGCTTTGCTAGTAATTCTCTTCAAGAAAAGCCTTTACATGTGCCCCTGGATGCTGCAGGGTCTGAAGGGACACATTGCTGCCTCTGGCTTGTGGAATGGGACAGGTCTTATGCTTTAGCACTGCTGAACATTAGTTAGATAATGAATCTGTGTTCATTAGTCAGCATCTATGGCTATAAAGTTTGCTCCAGCCTCTTTCCAGGGTCTTGTTCTCCATGATGTCTGACGGGTTTTCTTTCAGGATAGCCCCAGTTCAGCACAGCTGCCTGCTATGCTCAACACATTTTGGGCAGCAGGAAAAAGTTCCCTGAATTTGTCTCCACTCCTGTTCCAAGGAGGAGTTCACATCCCACCAGTGCTCTCTGGGAGGTTCGGTGCTCCCCAACACCTTGAGAGGGGCTTTGTTGCTGCCTCCCTGCCTGTGTTTCAGCCACTCAATACTGCTTAGGGGCTGCAGGGAGGATCAGCATTAAAGGGGATAAAAATGTGTATTTGGCAAGGGAAAGGCTCTGGATTGGATGTGCAGTGTGTTGTACAAAGGGCTGATGGGTGACTGAAGTGTCTACACTGCTGTTGGTCTTCCTTGGGACTGCTCTGTCTAAGATAAGAAGGGATCAGTTTGGAGGGTAGATTTCCTTGGACAAAATTAGCAAATTGAGTGTGCTGAGAAGTTCTGGGTACTTTGCTTTCTATCCTGGGAAATGTTTCCAGAGGAGCGGATGCTCAGCAAAATCTGTTGCTCGATGCTGACTCCACAGCTGATCCAAAATAGAGTAATCTTTCCATAGATATTTATAAAAAGGTTTTCATGCTTAAAAAATCCTGTGGAAATACTTCTATTAATTTCTGTTTATGCCCTGTCTTGTAATTTTTTTTCTTTTTGGCCTACTTTGAAAATTGTTGTATTTTCAGTTTTAAAATTCAATGGGAAAGAGTGGAAAATGCCACTTATTTTTCTTTTTCTCTGTGAAAACTGCAGTTTCTGATGAGCAGATGTTCTCCACCAGATGAGAGAGGGTGGGTGGCTCTGCCTGCTCTTGGAAGAGCTCAGGAGTCTCTGCATCCCAGATCCCAGTTCAGGATCCTGCTCAGGTCCCTCAGCTTGCCTTGAAGTTGCAGAGGGATTGGGATGGTTTTGGAGGCAAAACCATCACCTCCCCTCAGCCAGGCACTAAATCCTGCTCTGGAGAAGTCCTGCAGTGGCAATGAGTAGCGTGTCTGCATCCCCTGTGATGTATCTGGGTATCAGGGAACTCCTGTCTGAGCTTTGGTCCCCCAGCCCAGGGCTCATGGGGTACAGAGGTGCTGCTGCTTTAGGAATGAGCTCCTGTTTGTCTCAGTGGGCACTGTCAGCTGAAGGGAGTGTGGGAACACAATGACCCCAGCATAAATGACAGAGCATTAAAATTAATAGGGTTTATTTCTGTAATAGGTAGCTCATCAGGGTGAGTGCTAAGCTTGTCTCACTGTGGTGCTCTGGTCACAGTGACCAGAGATTTCCTGGCACTGGGGCAGGACCTGCATCAGCCCCAGGTGCCTGTCCTGGCTGTGCCACTGCTCCTGCTCACCCTGTCCCAGCTGAGATGAAGAAATCCTGCAAAATTCCAAGGGTTTGGTGACCACAGAAAGGTCACTGCAGGACCTCCTGGCTTGGTGCAGGAGTTGCTGTAAATCCCGAGTGGATTAAACCCTTTGTATCATCTGAATTTTTTTGGTGCACCTTGTGAGAGACAGCCTTGAAGATGTAGGCTTCAGCATCTGCATTATAAATCCCCTTTTTCCTCCACTGCTTGATTATTTAGGGGTGGAGTGTTTCTGGGAGGCAAATGAGAGCATCTCATACTCCTTCTCCTGCACAGAGAAGCTCAAAAGTCACCTGGGGCCCAGGCTCAGCCCCACCAACAGTGATACACTGACCTGTGCAGGGCTGGTTAGCAGGGCATCAGCCTGGGCAGTGATTGAATGCTAAGTCATGTGCACTGAGGACACTTCAGCAACAATTCTGATGGCTCTTCAAGAGTGTTCTGATAGAGTGGTTTTTGATTTATTCCTGGCCCATACATCTCTCCTCTTCAGCGTGGTGGTAAAAATTGCTTCATTATGAACTATTTCACTGCAGCAGACTTCAAAAGTTCGGGAATTAGAATCAAATTGCACTGTTGATTGCTTTTCTTTTCCCCCAGATCTTGAGTCTTCAGGAGCTGAAGTACATTTTTTATTCTTCCTTCACATGGCCTGTGTCAGTGATCACCTGCTCGATGTAGAGCAGAGCTGAGCCAAGCTGTACCTCTTTGCAAGGCATTCTCTTTTTTATCTGTACCAGTCCCTCTGATGTCACCTTTTCTCTGACTCTCAGCCTGTCCGTTTCAAGGTTTTAGAAAAAGAAAAAGAAAAGCCTGGTAATACAGTGCAGTTTTATACAGGTTTGATGTTGTGTCTCCCTCTGTAAGACAGATTTTGCCTTGAACATGAGCCTGGCATGTTCCTTGAACACCACAACTGCTTCATGGACCAGGATCCTTAATTTCAGCCATGAACTGGATTATCATCACTGATAATGCCCTTGCTCTGAGAAGTCTCATTTCAGCACAGCCTGCTGGTAATCCCAATGAAACTGATTCCTGCTCTTAATTCCCGACCACTCCATCTTCAAACGGTAACTCATTCAAGGAGATTTCAGTGGCTGCCATGCTCTGGATAGGTGAGGACAAGTGTGTTTCCCCCATCAAACAAGGAAGCTTTATTTTAAGGAATCATGTGCTGTTGGTCAGGCATGATTTCCCATGGATGAAAACACATAGCATTTTATTTTGTTTCTCACTTGTTTTTATCCTACAGCTGATCATTACATTCTGACACAACAACACAAATGCTATTCTCCTAACCAGACTTATCACAAATGTCCAGCCTCCCTAGTACTGACAATTAGCAAGTGTTCTTCAGATGAAGGTGATTGTCCAATATGGGAACATCGATAAAGCAATAGGATGATTAACAAAACACTGAAAATGTATGGATAAATCTGAAGCTGTCTGATCTGGCTCTTCACGAAGCAAGCAAGCAAATAATAAGGTTAGTCAGAGGACAGATTCATCACCGTCATGAAACCAAATTGTTTTTTATAGGATTGTGTGATTGAAAAGATTCTTATGGGATGATCTGGCTGGAAGCCAATGAGATGTGACCGAAGGTGTTTTGGAGACTGCAGCTTCTTCACTGTAGCCTGCAGCAATTACTTGGAGCAAGAAAGGTAGTCAATACCCATGTATGTCTGTTGTTCATGCTGCCTGTAAGTCATCCAATCTCATATATGCATCTCTTCAAGGGTATTTTTTGGTTCTGGGCACTGTGGCAGAGGAACAACAGAAAAAGGTGTGCCTTAATAGGAGTTTGCATTGATTCCTGCACCAGAGAACTGCTGAGAGGATGGCAAGCTGTGCTGTGCAAGCACTGCTGTCCATGAAGAGTGACTTGGGCTGTCTGGGAGAGGTGATGTTAGTCAGCAATAGGAAAAGGATTACAAGGAAACCTGGATTAGACTTCTCCCAGGATAAAGCTAATGATTGTATCTTAGCATAGTGGAATTTCACTGTGCAATTTTGCCTTGTTACCGGCTACTTTATGTGATCCTGTATCAGGTATCTTTGGCCTCTGGAGAGTTGGGCATCTTCCCTTAGAACCTGTTACTTTTCTGCAACTCCCTATTTCAGCTGTGTTTCTGGATCTAGCTACCTATCTCTGAGCAGTTCTTGTATTTCTGTCTATAAGATTTCCTAGATAACTTCCTGGCACAAATGAGAAATTTGATGATACACAGACCACATGGGTTGTCTGATCCTAAGCTGTCTCACTCCAGAAAGCAGGGAGGTGATTTCAGGTATCAGCTATTCTTGCTGTTGTCTGTTTCAATTTGTTTCTTGCCGAGGGCTGGAAAGTGGGTTGCTATTGTCTTGGGCTGTTCCATACCTAATTATGTATGAAATCAGACTGGTTTTTTAGACACTTTGAAGTTTTTACAAGCATGACATAGAGTAAGAATAGTACAGAAATAGACCAATATTTCCCTTTACTTTGAAGTTACTAAATGTACATCTAATTACAAAGTGATTAAGACAGAGTCACCACAATATGTCTCTTCTGAACATAGTTTTCAAGCAGTATAAATACTCTTAAATATAAAGCATTTCACAAATAGGAGAGCAGAAGCTGTGAAGTTGGGCTCTCTGTGTAGTCTGAATTTCATACTGAACTTCAAGTGAGTGACAGCATTACATAAAACATCAAAGCCTTTCTGTGTGCTGCACAGAAAGAAAGATCTACCTGCTTTAAAAAGCAGAATCAATGATGGAAGACATTGCTTAGTTGTCTGTTTCTACAACTTTTCCTAGTCTTTTTTTAATAATCATTTATTTATAAGTTGTAGGATTAATCCTGAGCTGCTTTAAAATGAGGACCTGGGAATGCTCCAAGGTTAACAATCACATATTTTTCATTTTCGTAATGTTCTATTTCAGTTAATAAAAGCTATTGCACCCAGTGATAACAGTTACCCAGAACAACAGATAATTGAATAGGTTTAATGGAGCTTTGATTTCAAAATACTTGCCTTGAATGACAATATGCAAAGTTAAATAAATGATGGATGAGCAAGATTAAATGGAACAGAACTCTAATCTGCCTTACATAATATAGGAGACATTAATATAATTCTAAATACCTGTAGCTAAAGGCTATGAATGTCATAGTCAAGGAGAACACAATGCCACTGGCAGACCTTAATTTGTGGTTTGGGCACAGTTTTGCACAAGCAGGAGCCCCTGAGCAAGCTGGATTTGGAAGCTGAACACCTGGACACATCCATAGGAAAGCACATGCCTGTTCTGACACAATGACTCCTGGACATGTGGGTTAATTTTGGGTTAAAACTCAGGTCTTGTTGGGTTCCTCTAGACTTTTCCTCTGCCCTCCAGTCCACTGGGCCCTCAGTGTACAGGACCTGTGTCCTTCATAATCACCACTTTTGGAAGATGGATGAGATTTCTGCAGAAATCCTTAAACTACCTTTTCAGAGCCCTTCAGCTGTGAAGAGAGCTGCTGGGACAAGGTGCTCTTACCCCACCACTGATTTAGGCAAAGGCTCTCAGCATCATTTTGGAAATGATGCAAGGTTGGTGAACCTGGCAGTGCTTCAAAACTATTTCAAAGATATCCATGAAGGTCATTCAGGGATTTATAAATCTAAGAAATGTTAGCTAAGACTTCCTGCTTGTGTACAGCCCGGACAGGGGAGGAAGCTGATCACTGCTCTCCTCCAGCAAATCTGTCTGCAGCGCTGGCTCAAACGACAGACCTGTCCCAGGTTACTCTCATCTCAGAGAGGTGTTTTCATTCTATCTCTGCCAGGAGATACTATAGAAAAACAGGCAATCTCTCCATATAAAATTTGTCCTTTCCAGTACTGGACAGTGGGTAACTGTTCAGTAGGTACAACTGAAGCAATTAGCAGAATAACACGGGGTTAGAAAGGCATTCCTGTTATCTAACAATCCAGAAGAAAATAGTATCAAAATAATAATATGGTTAATTTAAAAAGTCACAAGTCTGCCCTGATCTGATTATACACTGTTAAAAAGAGACTGAGAAATCGAGAGCAGTTGCTTCCCGACATTTTTCAACATGAAATCCCAAGTGAGCATTCAGTTAGGAGTGAACCTGGAAGTGCTGGGGAATGGAGAGCTGTAAAAAGGGAACAGTATTGCCAAGCAATATGTTCATTGTGATCTGAGACCAAGGGAGAGGCCATGGCTTTATGCATTAGGAGCTGTGTTTGTTCAGGATGTGGAGATAATGCTTGCAGGAAACCTATTTATTTTGTCCTGATTCCCCCAGACTCTCCATGCATCTCTGCAGGAGCATCGTGAACTTGGTGTGACCAGGGAATTATGTATCAATGCCTCCTAGTAATTTTGTTTATTTTAGCATTCCCTGTTTGTATAAGATTGACTTGAATCAGAGAAGAAAGCTATCCTATAGGTTCATCCTATGGACCCATTTTTCCTCCTAGACTGAACAGGGCTATCCATGCTCATACACACTTGGGACAGTTTCTTTCAGACTCAGATTCAGTTCAGAGATGTATTGCTTCTGCTCTGAGTCTTCTGGAACAAGAAAAGGACTTTTTTCAGCCACCAGACTAGGATGATAATCGAGTCTCACCAGACAATATCAAAGTCCTGGGTTAGTAAAACTGTAAATCCCAGGGTAATTTTTCTGAAAGCTGTGGTGAAGTCATAGTCTTTGGCAAAAAATGTCAGCTGTATTGTTCCAACCTTATTTATCTGAGAAACGCAGTTATAGGTAATTTGTGAATTGTGCAAAAACATGAACTCATGCATAATTATCTTAATGGAGCTTGTTTACATCTTCTGCTTATGCATAATTGGCAAAACACATGATCTGAGTTGTTCTCCTCGTTTAGAGCGCCGTTTTGGCCGGTTGACACAGCGGAGTTGGTGTTGCCAAGAGCTATAGTGAGTAATGTTTTCTGATAGATTTAGTGTGGGATGTCTGTGCACAGCAGTAGAGTCTGTAAATGTACAACAAAAAGATCAAGGCCATCATAAACAGTAATATCTGCTGCAAACCAGAGCTACGGGTCCAGCACTGGCATTTCCTCCATGCCCTGCACAAGGGAGTGTCATCAGGTGCATCTCATATAAAAGCCTAATGCTGAGTGACTGATTGTATCACAGCCTTGAGACTGTGCCTTCTAATTAGATATGCAGAGTAAATAATTTTAGTTCAATTAGGTGTTGCTGGCTGGACAACCAGAGGTGTAATGCATATCTACACTAAATGTTATTATTAACCTGCTTCATGCCCTTGATTACTGACTCTTGGGCACTGGAAATCGATATTTTGGATTGTTTGGAATTTTGTGGGTTTTTCCCTATTCTGGCATTGTTTTACAGCATCCAGCTAAATTGACACCAACATTAGGTGTTATTTAACATCTTTCGACAAACTTTATAGGAGAGCAGCATCGCTTACTGGAGGTTAGGACTGCTCCTTTTGTTTTCTTTCTCTCAGGGAATTTTCTCGCATCTGTTGCTAAGAGACAATAATGACCACTACTTACGAGAGACCAAAGAAGTCGCCACAGTTCAGGGGAAGGGTTTCTCTTCAAGAGGCAGAGATACCATGAGATTTGGGCTGGTGGAAGGGGCTGGGTGCAGCTCCATCTCTCTCACTGTTGAGGGAAGAGAAGATAAGCTGCAGTCACTGTGGGGAGAATTTGCCGCCACCACTACGGGGTTCTGTCTTCTAATGATGCCTTAGGTTATAGCTGTTATATTTTTTAGACTCTGTGCTGTTTCAGTGAGTAGTTTTAGGTTTCATATTAAGTGCTACTAAGCTCTCTTCGCAGTGTAGATGGATAAAACAATTCCTTCTCTAGTTTGATATCAAGGACAATTTTCAGGCCCAAGAAGGAAACCAACGGTGAAGTGAGAAGAAAAAACGAGGAGGATGGAGCTTCGTAACCTGAAGCTGTGGTTGGACAATTGATTCTAATATGCTAATAGACCAGAACTTATTAAAATGTGAGACCTCATGACCTGGGTGTCCATTTTTGTGACCACTTTGGGGTGCATCTTGGGTGTGGCCCGGCTGGACTCCTGTGCAGCTCAAGATTACCCATTGAGACCTTTTAATAAATCCCTACTTCATCCTTTTGGCCTGTCTAGTCCCTGTTCCCGGTCAGCCTCAAGAAGGCATCACTACCATGAGTGAGGCTCTGCTTGTGGGATCGGCCATTGAACTGGGACCTTAACAACACCCGATCTCACTGGAAGGCACCTTCACATCTACTCGGGTACCTCAGGTCAAACCTGGCTCCCTGAACCCCTTCCCCTCCGAGGGAGCCTCTCCCAATCGTGTTCAGGAGCCAGGCTGCCACTGCCCAGCCCTGCCATTCCTCTGCCATTGCTCTGGGTTTTTCACTGCACTGTAACCGCACACCCTGCCCTCAGAGACACCCCGCGGCTCCGGCTACAGCTAAGGAGCTTCTGATACATTTCGTTTGCTACTCCGGGGTGTGCCCATCTCTGCTGTCCCACCTTCACTCCAAGGTTCCTGCTGCAGTCCATTTCTCCATGCAGAGGGGCACTGACACCGGCTGTCCCTGGGGTTTGCAGAGGAAGCCGCTTTTGTCTCTGTGCCGCCGCCGCCATCACGGCCTGAGGGAGACGGGGCCGAGCCCGCGCCACAGCGCCCCCTGCAGGCGCGGGGAATCCCCGCCCGGCCGGCCGGGAGCCAGCAGCGCCCCTGGCGGCCGTGCCCGGAACTGCAGCGCAGGGAAGGGGCTGCCCCGAGCGCGGCTGTGCCGGGGTTTGTGTTCTGTTCCTGGGCAAAAAACTGCTGCTGCTGCTGCTGCTGCTGCTGCTCTGCAGGGTTACACATGCACATTGCAGCAAAAAACTGCTGCTGCTGCTGCTGCTGCTGCCGCTGCTGCTACTGCTGCTGCTGCTGCTGCTGCTGCTCTGCAGGGTTACACATGCACATTGCAGCAAAAAACTGCTGCTGCTGCTGCTGCTGCTACTGCTACTGCTGCTGCTGCTGCTGCTAGCGCTGCTGCTGCTCTGCAGTGTTACACATGCACATTGCAGCAAAGAGCTTCTGCTTCTTGTCCCATAGTTTTGCCAGAAAGCCCCATAATTCCAAAGTTAAAATAATTTGGAGGGGAGGGGTCATATTTTCCGTTCCAAGGGAGGTTCCTGCCTTCCTTGGCTGACACCTGTTTTTCAAACCAAGACAAGTTGTTATACTAGTTCTGAGGCTGATCACATGTTTGTTGCCAGTTGGGATTCACTGAACTCTTACCTTTTTTTGCGGCTTTCAAGCCAGTGGTGACTCATGCAGATGTAAGAAGTTTCTGACTAGTTGTTTATGTCGCCTGCTCCAATGGGAGACTTATTTGAAGATAGATCTCAACCTCTCCTATTCACTCTTCATCATGTTGCAGTGTGTAATTTGCTTGCTAATTACACTGTTTGCTCCCTTCTTGGATTTATGAAGCTCTTTTAGAAATCAGTAGGTTTTTATAATAATGCAGGTGGATGTGCTCTCTTGGAAAAGGGTAGGAGGGAGAAGCATTTTTGGGTATCACATACTTGCTCATTGTTTGAGAGTGCTGGTGAAAGGTGAAAATGTAGCAGGAAAAGCCTACGCAGAATAGATGAAGAGAGTACAGCTGAAAGGTAGGAGAAGATTGAACTTCACAGCCCCAGGATGACCCCAGTTTAAACCCCTATACTCAGTGCCACCAGTTGTATTCTCTCCCACTGCCCGGAGTTGGTGAGATCCTCTGCTCAAGGCAGAGCTGAGACAGGGAATAGGAAATGCTGGGTTGTAGCCGTTCCATCTCCAGCTCATCCACTTCCTCAGTACCTTCAATGGTAGCTATCATTTCAGCTGCTTTGCAGGATATGCTGTGGCAGCCTTAGTGTGAGAGTACCCTAATTCTGAAGGTGAGGTAATCATGCTTTTCCCTGATACCTCTGTATGTTTTCACCCTGCTCCAGGATGTCCCTCCTTTGTCTTTGATGCTTCAAATAATTACTGCTCATTAGCACAGCAGAGCCAAGCCTTAATTTCCCTATACCAAAAGCTTCTGGCTCTGCAGTTTGTATGAGCCATCCAGAAGGCACATGTGTTGGAGCTGTAGAAAACAGGTCTGCCTCACCTGCATCAAAGTTCTTTGTGTGTTGGCAGAGAAATTGCTTATCATGTCTTTGCTAGATATGAGCTTTTGCAACTAGCAAGTGAGCTTAGCATTTACTCTTTCAGAAGCATGTTTTCTTTCAGAAACAGTATCTCATATGAAACCTTTCACTTTTGGAACTTGTTCATCCCATTGAGCCTTAATGATGCTGTCCTGTAGTATCTGCAGCACAGGCTGCTCCCATCCTGCAGCTTTGCTTCAGGTACTGCTTGGAGCAGGTATCTGAACCCCTTAGATGGGCTGCACACTGTGGGGTTTTGGTACCTTATCAGTTCCTTAAAATAAGATAATTTTCCTTGGTACTTCAGATATAGGGCCAAAATTTTGCCAGTGAGGCACAGTTCAGTTAGAGATGCTCTGACATTACTGCATTGTTACTGTCCATGAGAATGGAATTCTGGAATTCTAGTTGGATTCCTTATGCTGCAGTTCAGTGGCACAAACCTTGTTTTGGCTTATCTCCTCAGCCCATCTCTAGGACCTGCAACACGTGGTGCTGCTGCAGGACTGTCCCTGTGTCCATCCACCACCTCTGCTTCCTCCAGGAGCATCATGATCCCTGGGGTCCGATGCTCATGGATCTAGCAGGCAAGTCTCCCAGAGCAGAACAAGTGATGAGGAGTATAGTGTGGGATTTTCATTCAGATATCCCACGGGAGGATGAGATTTCCCCAGCATGGAACCATCAATACTCTCACTTTGTGCTACCACCCTTCTCCATCCTAAAATTGCCTGTGTCCAATCCTGCAGTGTATTTCAGGAGATGCCAGGCTGTTTCTTTGTGGTTGTTTATGGCTTCAAATGTTTTTCCTTTTACTGCATACTTCAGATGCAGTAAAAGAGAAATGAAGGGGCATTAAAGGAAAATGCTCTTCCCTGGCATTATCTACTCTGTGGGATGTTTCCAGAATTGCTCCTGAATGAATGCTGCCTGTACCCCTGCATCATTTGTCTTGTTATTTACAGGATACTCTCTTTGCTAGCTGGTGTTCTTTTTCTGGGCTGGTTTCCCATCCCTCCAGCCTGCAGTGAACTGAAGTCCTGCCCACAGGCTGCAAAAGCTGCTGCTCTGGGTACTTCTACATCCTTTTTGAGCCAGGCCAGCTGGTCTCAGCCCTTGCTGAAAAGCTTGCAAGGTGCTGCTCATTCCTTAGCTTTCTGTATTGCTGCTAAAGATTGGATACTGTAGGAAGTAGGACCAGAGCATAAACCTTATCCTTATGGTTTATGAATAAAGCTCCTTCTAAATGTGTAAATCATGAACCAGCTCTGCAGTATGTCCTGCATAAGTCTGAGAATCTGAGAGAAAAAAAGAATCAAATTAAAGATTAAAATTGGTCTGACTCATATGCACATGGAGCATTTGCTGGAGTGCAGGGTTTCTGCATATGCTCTCCTGAGTGTTAGGGAAATTCTGGGCTGAGCCTGGTAACTCATCAGGGGGATGCAAAAGGCACAATCCCACTATTAGTGCCCTTTCCCTGCCAATCTTCATGAATCAGCTTCAAAAGGCATTAAAGAAAAGCAATTGGGAACTTATTAGCAGGCAAAGTGACACATCTTCCACTTTCCTTGGTCGTGGAAACAGCTGGATACTTTGGAGACTTCCCAAACAATTTAAGTTGATGTTACAATACTCTGTGGAGGCCAGGGACAAGGAGCATCAAACTGCAAAATGGGTACCCTCAGCACCAACAAACAGACCCCCTCTTTTTCTCTCCAGCACTGATGTAGAAGGCAATAAATGATGAGATCGCCATTGATTTTCTAATTACAGCTCTTGCCTTGTGACTTCTGCCATCTGCTAGGGGTGAAGCTACCTTGAAGGCATCATTATTTTAAATCCTACTTCATAATGAAAAAAATATTAAAGGAGGGCAAGATGACCTTGTCAGACAAATTTGATACTGGTTTTCTGATTGTTTTCTTCATAACATTTATAACCGGTTTATAGCAAACGTGATGGATTAAGGTAAAAGGTTTGTAGAAGAGTCTCTCCCAGCCTTGTGGATCTTTCCTACTTTGAAAATAACATATGAAGAATTTATAATCATGAGCAGTACACTTTGTAGTCAGCACTGGACTGATGTAGAATAAGCTGATTTTAATACAGCTAAATACAAGGCAAGGTACAAGGCAAAATAAATATAGGCTGCTTAGGAAAGATAGTGAATTTGTTGCTTTAACAGAGTGCTTCAGAGGAATGGTTTACCATTACCAGATGCTTTAGTGTTTGCAGTGGCCCTGGGTGTGTAACTTGGGGTCTGGTGTCTGCTCAATGAGAGCCAAAAAACTGAACTGCTCTCTGTCATCCATGCTGCAGAAGTGAGAGGTAGCTGAACAGCTCCTGACACCACTGGTGCTCCCACAGCATCATCCTGCACCTCCTCTGGGCCTTACAGATGCAAAAACTTCATCCCTGGCTCTTCCTTAGCCCAAAGGTCACTGTCGCCATGTGTTGTTTTTGTTTTCAATCTAGCAAAGATTTACAAAGCCTTCTGCTGGCAGGAACATCTCTTTTCATGCTGGTGCTCAGGATGTCAGTGGGGACTTAATTTGTCTTCTACAATTTGCAGCTCTGTGGTCTTGCCACTCCACATGTCACCCTATGGCAGTCAATACTTTTAATGGGTGGAATTGGCAGCGCTCTTGCTTAGGCAAGGAAAAATCTGTCTCTGAGACTGTCATTAGGAGACAGTTTTAATAATGCTACAGGTGAGCTCACAGTAGAGAAAGGTCTTGCACTCTATGAAAAATCCTGTGTGAGCCTGGGGGCTGCAAGCACAAGACTGAGTAGCAGCTGTGGGTGCTCACAGCAGAGCTCTCCTGATGGGCTGCACTTCACTGGGAAGGGACCACTGGTCAGAATTTGCCTTTTTATTCATCCATTTGAGCCAGCCCTGGAACATCATGGTGACAGCAAAACCTGACATTCTCTGTCCGATAATGGCAGAGCAGTGGCCCTGGGCTGTAGAGATGTGTTTGGCTCTCCAGCATTTTCTGTGATCTGTCAGCATATTTCTGTGGGGGGAAAAAACACAAACCCACAAAAGTTTTGTTCATTTTTGGCAGGTGTCTGTTGCTTATAGGAAAAGCAACAAAGGAAGAAGCCTCCCTCCTCCCTTTCTTCCTTCTCTTCTTTCTCTGCCTTCTCTTCCTTGCCTTCCCATCTGCCTTCTTTGGGATACATTGCAGATGCAAGTAGATACAGTTGGGGTAATTTGTGAAATGATTGAATAGCAGGATTGGCAGACAACGCAGAAAGTCATTTTGCCCTGTGTTTGCTCCAAGGCAGGGACCAGTTAGGTGCAGATCTTTGTCTGCCCTTGTCCCAGGAGCCCATCCCAGGAACTCTGATGGATCAATTTCCAGAGGTCACAACTATTCCGCTCTGTGATCCTGTCAGATCCTCTTTTCCTCTATGAGATACAGGCATCAGAAGTGCTAATCCTTATCAGGTTCCTCAAGGTCTGTCTCACTGACTTTTAATTTGCATTTTCCACCCTTTCCTTTTTTTGGTTGTTTGCTTGAAGTCAGATTTCATCTCAGTGCTTCTCCCAGGCTCCTGCCAAGCTCATCTGAGATGAACGCTTGAATTCATGAGCACAGAATCACTGCTGATGTTCCCTCCTTGCCTTGCACTTCTGGTTCCTGCCCTGAAGTCATTAATTTTCAAGCTGAGGCTTCTGTGGGTTAACTGGAAAAAGAAACCAGCATCTTCCACAGCTTGTGCCCACTGCAGGAATTTCTGCTTTCATTCCTTCCCCTCCAGCACCTTCAGCTACCTTAAAAGCTGGCAGTGGAAGCTGTGCTGCAGCTTGGAGCAGTGTTTCCAGCTGCCATTGTGTCACTTGTGGACATGGAAGTCATGGAGTGATCCCAAATTGTCCCATTTTCACCCTGTCCTCAGCTTCAGAGAAACAGGGAAAGCAAGGCACTAATCACTTGGGGCGACAGGCACTCAGACTTGTCTCAGCAGCTTCCAGCACAGGCTGTTATATCACAGGATAAAATTAGACTCTGACCTTGAAACCTATATGTGGCAGAGCAGGAGCTGTAGCCTTGAAGCCACCCACATCCCATGTAATTCTCGGGAAATTATGCACTTTGAAAATGCTTGTCTTTCATTCTGACAAGCTTAAATCTTTTCTTATGGCACAAAGTGCTCCTGCCTTCTTTTCCAGACTTTGTCTCCCTCCCTTTCTCTCCACTGTGCACCATGCTTAGAACATTTTCTCCTAAAGCATCTTCACTAGAAAAAAATCCTTTTTATCATGCATACAGCAGCGTGAAAGCGAGCGCTGTGCCAAGCCTCGGCTCTGCTCAAGAGTTACTGCAGCTGATATATTTATCTCCCAGGCTCAGCTCCCCTTGGCAGTCCATTCACGGGGAAAAAACCCAACACCCCCCGCCCCCCCCAAAAAAAAAACCCAAGAGGAAAGCAAGACTGAAATCTTGATTATAAATAGGTTTTGTGGAGAGGCAATATTATCTGCTTAAGAAGCAAGCAAACAAGCAGGAATGCACACAAAGAAAGCCTGTCTCTCCTTTCGTCCTCTGAAAGCCACTTTGCTGCTCTTGGTGTGACAGTAGAAATGAGCAAACCACAGAATAATCAAAATAATGAATGTTTTGGTACCTGCATTTAGTGAGGGTGTGACTGCCCCTTCATTAACAATCGGTGTGTTTGCAGTGCAGTGAAAGTATAATAAATCCACAGTAAGTCTGGGGAGTTCCCACTGATTTCCACTTCAGTGGAAGCAGATAGCAAAGTCAAGGCTTTTAGGACACCTAATCAATGGCAAACCACACAATAATGTGTACAAAAAGCACTAGAAATTCCAATAGCCCCCAGGAGCCCTGACTAGTCTGGCTTCAGTCTAGCAGGAGTTACTACCAGGTGTGTACCATTATCACTTTATTTAATTTTATGCCAATTGTAATGTGCACAAAGCAATGGGTTAATGCACTATAAATCAGGATAGGAACTGTCCTTTCTAATTTGCATTTGCACTATTCCATGCTCAAGTTTTTCATTTGCAGTTATCTCTAAAAAGTCAAGTTTTTAAAATCAAATATTGAAAAAAAACTTTTAAAAGCATATTCTTACAATAGTTTTTGTAATCTTTCTCAGAGGTTTTTGTTAAGATGTATATAGTAACTACTTATACCTGTGGTTTGGTAGAAATATTATTTACATATAACACATTAAAAAGGAAGCACATTAATTGTGAATCTTGAAAGCTAGAAATATTTACATTTTAAAGCTCAAGGTAATAGTAATGAAGTCTGCATATTTAAAAAGAAAGAATTTATTCTCAGCAAACACCTTTGATAGTTTTTCCTTGCAAAGAGAATTCATTCAGTAAGAGTTGTGTCTCTCCAGTGGATGCAACAATCACTGCAAAATGATGGAATGAATACAGGGCTGGAGTTCAGCATGTGAAACCATTTCTCCCTTTCTTCCTCAGTGAATATCATGTTGCTGACAAGCATTCTTAGTAATATAGAGTGTTTTTGCAGTTGCTGGAGGTGAGGACCCTATCTCCCTCATAGACCCCAGGATAAGAGTGAAAGAGACTTGAATGAAACTGGGAAATATTTGCTCTTGTGTTGAAATTATTAAGATAATCTCACCATACATAATGAAAGTGCAGGTATACTCCTGGGACAGCCAAAGAGCCCTTTAATAATGAAACATTTCAGCTCTGACAATGATGGGCCTTTTGAATTACTAGGTCTTGGAAGAACTAATTTCTGGTTTGATTGGAATGATCTGATTTACACCCAGATAAACCCTGGGCCACACTGAAAATGTGCCCTTGCTTGATGGAAGGTTTTGGACTGAAATACAGGAGAGAAGAGGCTCCTGGGGCTGTGCTCAAAGGTGGTTTAGTGTCTTTTGTCATGCACAACAGTCCAGGGAAACTTCTGAAAGTTCATTAGAGGATATATTCCACTCCCACTTTCTCTCTCTCCTCGTCTCATGATGTCTTCTTGTCTATTCTCTTTTCTTTCATTAGCACTTTATATCATTTGACACTTCATCAGGATGATGGCCTGTTTACTGTATGCAAATAATCCCTGAATTATGCATGAATAATTATGAATTTGCGTATCAGTTTCCTGAACTGGCATATTGCCATGTAAAATTAGCTTCACTTTAACGTGAGCACAAAAACACACCGACATGTCCAATTAAACTTGAAGGAAGAGCTCACCTTGAAGGGAACACAAAATATTGAGCCACTGCTGGGAAAGAACAAAGTACAGGTAACCAGGAAACAGGTAGGTGCCCCCAGAACTGGGGCAATGGTGTACAATGGAATGGGTCTTGTTGCCTTGTAGCACCTCTTCTGGATCCAAGGCACCTTCTAGGCATCACCTTCACATGTGGCACTCCCTGAGCTGACTCAGCCATCTGTGCCAGTGCAGGGATTTGGTGCATTGCTTGAGGTCAAAGCTGACTGCAGGACCCAACCTGCCCAGCACAGCCCTTGTGAACAGCCTGTGGTGTTCAGACTGTGAGATGAGAAGTTTGGGAGTTCTCCCACTCCCACAAGTCTCTCCCCTGATAGGGGAGGCCTTTTAGAAAGTCCTTGTTAAGAAGGCAAACTGGACTCTTGGTGTTTCTCGGTCTCCAGGTAGTTTATTATTTTCTGATCAGCACTTTCTGCACACCAGGCTTTACACCAGCCTGGCCCGCAGGAGAAAAGGCACCACAAAGCCTCCAAAACATAGAATCAAGGCTCTCTTAAAGATAATTCACCCAATTATCACCAATTATTTCTCTTTGTCTTCCAATAACTAACTATATTTTTATTCACATGATTCTACACTGTGGCAAGTTCTAACCAATAGTTCTGTGTCACCAACACTGCACAATATGGAGCAGATGAAGAAGAAGAAGAAGCCTAAAACCAACAAGGATCCTCCATCTTGTCTTCATCTACTTACTGTGCTAACAAATCCAGAAATCTAAAATTCTCACCCTGTGATAAACCACAGATTATCTAATTTATATTCTTGAAAGTTCTGCTATGTCCCAGAGCCTAGGAAGCCCTTTCCATGGACAAAGGTTAAAAATAATGTTTGTCAGAGGGTTTGGATCCCTTAAAACATGCAGAGAAATACTTCTCATCTCAGCATTCTGCATTCCAACAGGAAGGAGCCACACTGAGGATTTGAACTCTTCTGCATTTCAAGATTTGTGTTCTTCAGGACTGGGTCCAATTTGTGTCTCTGGGGCTGACTGGGTCAGTGTGGGCACTCCTGAGGTCACACATGTCTGTCTCTGGTCTGCCAAGACACCCTCTGTGCCATCTTGGCAGAGCTGTGGTTGAAATACCCTGCATAATTGCAAATCAATTAATTAAACTTAAAGGTGGTATTTAAATTTTATTTCTCTGCCATTTTTATTGTCTATAAAAATCTACTCCTGAGTAGCCAGCCCGCCTCTGATCAGATGAACCTACCTGCTTAAAAGAAGACTTCAAAAGCTGAAGGCACCTTGTTTTCTCTTGCTGCCAAGCAAAGGCCAGGGGTGAGCCCACTGCACTCATGCTCTGGCATCATCATCTTAAGAAGTTTTGCTATGCAAACCCCCTCAGTGGGGCCACTTTGTGTAGCAGATCTAAGAAGAGGGCTGGAGGTGGTAGCAGCCCTTTCACAAGAAAGAGTACAAATACTGAAGATCTTTTTGCCTTTCTAGTATTTCTCCCAAGATGACATGGAATATATTTAGAGAAGGGCTGAGGACAGACATTCAGTAGGCACAGAGAAACTATTGAAGAGCTGTTTTCAATTGGCAGTAATTCTGGTTTGAATCTCTGGTGCCCGTTTGAGTAAGCTCTTTGACAGGTTTGTATTTAATAGCTGCAAGCTCACGTGTCTCTGCATAGATGTTCTTTCTAGTTGTCCTCTTCTCTTTGAATTTCCTGCCAGGACAAAGCTGTTGATTGAACCTGTTTGAGCAGATCTTAAAACATCTGCACCAGTCTTGGTGTTACAGTACTTCGTTCTGTCATGTTTGACAAGGGCTAATTAAAACCATTGTTATTAGCTATTCTATCTGAAATATTATCTGAATTACTCCATCTGAAGTGTTTTGTGTGTATTTCAGTACAGGAACCCTAGGACAGAGGAATATTGCTGCCCTGTAATTGCAGGCATTCTTGGCTCTGCTCCACGTTTGGTGAACGTTATTTTAGATCAAAGTTTGATTATTGGTGGGGATCTGTCTAAACTCATGACAGCAGTGAGCAAAATGACCAGTTAACCTAAAAGCCCATGTCCTGTCTCTCAAAATCTAATCAATGGACACACTATTCTCTCAATAAATCTGTTATTCATCAAAGACAGATGGAATAGTTCACTAAAGTAATTTCTTTTATTCTATTAAAAAGAGAAACTAAACAAATCATAATACTTTTATTACATTTTAATGTGAATCTGATTTATTAGCAAATGAAGGCATAATATTTTCTTTGTGTGCCTTGCCTTCTGAGCACATGGAGTCATACAGTCAGTGACATCTATAAAAAGGTGAGTTGGTGTTCCTTGTTCCATCCAGCAAGCAACAAAAATGATTAAATGAATCCAAACAAATCCCTATCTATGGACAAAGTTAAAGGAGAATATAATGACTAATTTTTCAGAATCAGCAGAGATAAGGCTCCTATATGAGTTCTTTTCATTGTGCAGTATCACATTTCCTTCAGATTCAAAAATCTGAGTAATTCCAGAATGCTTCCTCTTGTCTCTCTCCTTTTTTAACTAGACTCTTTTACTGTGTTTTGGGGGGCAGACCATCTTCTGTGGTGTTTGCTGGAGTCTTTCCATCTTCCATCTTCCCTCTTTAAATCCATTCCTCACTCTCTGCCTGGTTCAGGCTTGGGGGATGCTGACCAGTAATGAACCTTTCCTCAACACTGAGTTGTGCTGGTTTCTAGGAAGGTGATCTGATCCATGTTCCTCCCGTGGCAGCTCCATGGGCATTGCACAGGGCTGGTGCTGTGCTGCCAGAAGCAGGCAGAGGTGTGTCTACACTGGGGCAGGAAAACAGGCTGGGGAGCTGGCAGGGCTGTGTAAATAATATCTATGGGGTGGTACTGAACTGGTGACAATGGGGAACGTGGATGCTGAGCCTGCAGCACTGTGTCATTGCATCATCTTCACCCGTGTGATTACTTACCTCCTCAGTGGTTAATATCCCCTTGATTCCAGCTCAGAGAGCGATTACTGGGGCCTGTGATCAAGCTGCTGTTTCTACTCACCTTCCTCTCTCTGCAATTTATCCTTTGACTCCTGATAATCCCTGTGTCTGAGGCTGGTGGGGCTGGAGCAGGGCTGTGGATTCAGGAGGGCTTTGGCCACCCACCCAGACCTGGCTCACCCCCCCATTCCCCATCTCCCTTCCTGCCAATTCATGTTTCACCTCTGCCAAGTCCTCTGGGTGCTCTGGGCCAGCATTACAACCTCACCTCTTCATCTTTGCCGTGGTTTCATTAACAGAATCTCGGGATGATCCTCTCAGTGCAGACATGTCTAATCTTCTCCTTGGGGATTTGAACTGGACAAACACAGACATCTGGCACCAGATCCAACCCACAGAGCTTAGTGGGTCCTGAGAGGGAGAGAGCAGAGGAACAAAAGGGAATTTCTGTTCCAGCTATCTAAGGATGGAGGAAACAGGCAGGCTGAGAGAGGCTTCCTCCACCAGTGCCAATGGGCACAGCTCGCTGGAGGGCTGAGTCTTCACCTGCTGACTGTCTATGCCTCTCTGCCAAAGCAATAGGATTTAATTGGTGTGGAAATAAGCCAGCAACATCCTACATCTTCTTTTCTCTTCCTGGAAGCTCATAGGGAGGGTGATTGGGGATTTTAGCTTTGCAGAGATCTGAGGTATTTTTCCCCAAAATGCACATTTCACCCTACACCACTCTGTTTTTTTAATTTTCCCTGTTTTTCATCTGCTTTCCATGTTTTTCTTATCATGACAATGGTGGTAAAAAATAAACACGGCAACCAACAATGATGTTCTAATAAAGCTGCAGTTAAAATAGCGAAGAGAATGTAAATTAAATACCATAACTATTTAGAAACGGTACTTTTTATTGAATATGAGTACTTTCCATCTCAGCATTAAAACGTGGGTGGATTCTATTAAATTTAATCATTTTCCTGGAGGATTGCAGGGTAAAGGTGTTGCACAAATGCACAGATAACAAATGAGTGTGATTTTTAAATACAGCACAGAAAAATGCAGTTGTTAAATATATGGATCATAAAGATGCTCTGTTATTGACTCAACCTCTCCCTTCTCTTTTAAAGACTGCTTTCTTCTGATGTTGCTGTTCTCCATGGCTCCCTGAATGAATTTTTCAGAAACATTAATTATATATTTATAAACATAAACACCAGTAAACTTGACTTTTTTAGTGCATTGCAGAGAGCTCTCCTAGCTTTCCTTCTGGCTTCAGTCAGAGCAGGATTGAGCATCCAGGAGTTGGGCCTTTGGGCTTAGACTTCGGTGCTGACATGCAGCCCCTGCTCAGCTGCTCTCCAGGGGCTGGAGATCCAACATTTTTCAATATTTACGGCTTGCACCTGGACATGTGAGTGTTGTGGCCAAGTCTTGGCTAACAGGAGATGTCTGCTTTTCTTTCAGGTTCTTGCAGGCAGCTCCTGTGTGTAACCACCCAGCTTCTGCAGAAACTATCCTGTGCCCACCTGCTCTACCCAGGTGTCAGCTTATACTGCAGTCAGTACTCAAATCCTTCTGTGGATCTGGGCTTTGGTGACCATTCCCCAGGTTATTCCAGGAAATTGCCAACCTGGGGCCTCTTCACAGCCAGTAGCAAAATGGCACTGCTTTACAGCAGCACTGAGCAATGCTGCAGTTTTGTGAGTGTGGCTCAAGGTTGAATGCAGTACACCACAGCTTCGTGCTGCCTTCGTGCCAGCTGGTTGCTGATTGTTCCAGAACCATTCTTTTCTTGTCATTTTCTGTTGTCAGTCTATTCCTCTGGAGGAGTTGGGAAGCTCTAGCTGTGTACAAAAAGCTGATCTGACAAAAAGCTATGATGTTCCTGTAGTTTGCTTGCCGCCACTGGATCTGAATCACCTTTTCCCTTTAATTTGTTCTGAATTTCCCTTCTGAGAAAAAAATCAAGCAACAGGAGATGCCTGAGGGAATGCTCTTGCCTTTTCCTTTGTCTGGCTCACAGAGTTGTGAACGCTGCTCGTGAAGATGGGTTGTATCCAAGATCTCAGTGCTTATCCTTTTAGGCCTCGTGGAGTGCTCCAGTGCTGGGAATGGCTGCACTCCAGAAATGGCCATGCTGAGCTTGGGATTGCTGTAAAGCCTCTCATTTTGCAGGTGTTTGGTGCAGTGTGGGAAGGCACAGCATCACCTGTGCAGAAGAAACAACATACCAGGAATCAAAGAACACCACAGAGTGACATTTGCCATAGGTAGTTGTCTCCAGCCAGAACTGATTTTGAGACAAAAAATACACCAGACTGGATGGTGCAATAAAATTATGCATGATAGGGTGTGCTGGTTTAGCACAGCCTGGTTTTTGGTAGCTGGGGGCCACAGAAGTGGCTTCTGTGAGGAGCTTCTGGAAGCTTCCACCATGTCCTACAGAGCCAATCTCTGATGGCTCTCAAGAGGGACATGCTGCTGGCTCAGTTAGAGAAATTGGAAACACCTCTGTGATGACATATTTAAGAAGAAAATCAAAGCCACACAGGAGCAGGTTTTTTCTCAGGGTGGTGATGTGCTGCCACTGAGACCATCCCAGTGCCAGGTGTGTGGCCTTGTAGCCACCATGGCCACCACCATCTCGGCACAGCCCATGGTGAGCTTTGCCTTCCTGACTGCCTCTAGCCAGCTGGGCAGGGGTGGTGGCTTCTCCTTTTCAGCATCCCCATGAAGAGAGGTGTTGAATGGTGCCTCAGTGGCCAGCACCATCTGAAAGGTGATGGCCGGACCAGTGGCCAGCAGCGGGAATGTGGCAAGAAATTCTCCAACACAAATAAAATCAACTTCTCAGTGCTGCAAGATCCTGCAGAAATCTTTGAACTGGTGGAATTTGTTGGCAATGGTACTTTCAAGCAGCAGGATTTTTTTTCTCCTAATCGGAGAAAGAGGAGGAAGTGAGTGCATGTAGAAAAAGACAATATGGTGGCCCCAAGATCAGTGGAAAAAAAGAAGTAATCCAAGTGTCAGAGTTGAGATTTCTCTGCAAGCCATGGTGAAGACTATAATACAACAAACTGTCTCCCTGTAATCCGTGAAGTGCATGGGGGGATGCAGAGATCCCCTCACAGCCTGTGAGAAAAGGTGCTCACACTGGAGCGGGTGGGTGCTGAAAAGCTGTAATCTGATGGGAGACCTGAACAGAGAGAGAGAGCCCTTGTTTCCAGAGATAGAGAGCCCTTGCTTCCAAACTAGAGCAGCTTATGCTTAAAAGACTACACCCCATGAACTGAAATGACCCATGCCATGGCAGTTTTGGGAGCACTGTTTGCCCGTGGGAGGCACTCACACAATTACAGCAGATTGGGTGGGACTGCTACTCATGAAAATTAGTACCACACTGGAAAAGTTCACAGAGAACTGTCTCCTGTGGGAAGGATCCCACAGCATAGCAGAAGAAAGACTCCTCTTCCTAAGTGAATTGAAGAAGCATTTTGAGTGATGAGCTGACCAAAACCCCCACTCCCTGTCTCCCTGCACTGTTGGCGGGAAGGAAGGAGGGCCTGGGGGAAAAAAGGTGTTTTAAAGGCTTATTTTACTCCTTATTATCCTCTTCTGACTCTGTTAAAATAAATTGACTTTATACCTATAAGGTTGAGCCTGTCTTACCTTAGACTGCTTTTCTCCCAATCGTTATCTCAACTCATGAACCCTTTATTACAGTTCTTGTGGGTGCCTGGCATATTAACCAGTGTCAAACCATGACATCAGCAGAATAAATGAAAATAAAAGAAAATTTTCAAAGTGCTTCTCTCGGGCTTCAGCCCACCAGCTCAGCAGTACAGGCTGAAAAAAACTGTGAGTGTTTTATCCATGGTGGGTTTTGGAGTGTAAGGAGTTTAAAATCTGTGCCAGCTGTCTGATTGGAAATACCTGGTGGTATCCAAGTTTGGGAAGGGCTCCTGAATGCCTGAAAAAATTGTACACATATCTCAAACAAGGGCCCAAGTCCAGCACATACTTTGATTTAGTTTTTTTAACAGTCCACAGGTGCTGCACAGAGTAATTGCATCCGTGTTCTTTCTCAGTTGAGTTTAAATGAGGTACAGCAACTTTGCTGACACCAAGCCCAAGATAAACAGGGGAATGTGAGAAGAAAATTATCTTCCATATAACTTCATTCTCTGTAAGCAAAACAGTAAGAAGGCCTGAGGATATTTTTCACTGTTTTATGACAAAAATAGAGCAAAAAATCAGATAGTGGGAATTGTCAGTGCTAAACACCATCATCTGTGTATGTGAAGCTTGGAGAGTAGCTGTTAGTAGATCTTTCAAGGTTAATGTAACTGATCTTATTTTGTTGATTGAATAAATGATTATTTCCAGAGGGATTAGTTATAATCCAGAAGTTAACATGTCATTTCATCTTTGATTGTGCTCCTACAAATCTTCCATACAGCTTCTCAGGCAGACAGCTCTGCAAGCTCAGCACCTTTTATAGAGGGATTTGTTGCAAATCAAACTATGGTGGTGTTTCTTTATATGAGGTCTGAAGAGAAATATTGCAATGATGCATTTTCTCCTTTGAAAATGCCAATTAGTTGAAAATGAAAGGTTTCACAGAACTTTGGCCAAGACATATGACTTTCTTATTGCTCTTCTAGTTGTCATGATGCTGAAAGTCCTGGGTTTCTACACCCACTTTCCTTGGAACCCTGGCTTGCTTGTACCCTTTTAGATATATGTAGGAGGTGGTAAAGGGCAAATTCTGTAAATCTGGTGCTGAAATGTCCCCCTGTGGGACTTTGTACATAGATAAATATGACTTAGCAAGTGTAAAGAATGCAAAGTGGGGGCTGGAAGGGAAGTAAAATAAAGGGGGGCTGAAAGGGGTGTATCTTCTCCAGGGACACCTGTTGTGCTACCAGCCCACTCCTCTGGAGCTCAGCTGAAATATGCTGCAAAGTGGAGTCACCTTTGGCTCTATGCACAGGGACAAAGAAAATATTTTCAAAGCAAGGCATCTTTCCAAACTTAACCAGACAGAACATTTTTAAGCCTCACCAATCCAGCTTAAACAGCTTTTTAAATTTAATTGGTATTATTACATTTTTTCAGGAGAAAGATGCACCATAATACAAATATGCATATAGAGATAGCTTCAAGATATTTAGAAGTGCATCAAATTGCCTCTGAGTAGAAATATTAGTGAAAGAATGTAGCCTGCATAGAGCAAAATCTTTGCTTTCTCACCAGGTACTGCAAGAGTAATCACAAACATTAGAAGTTACGGCATCCCTTTTTGTTTTTCAACTTTGCAAAGTCCGTGTTTTCCAATGTTGTAATATAGTTTACTATATATTATCTTCCTATTTGTATTAATATAATTATATTTATATTAATATTTTCTATACTAATGCTTAATTTACTTATCGTGATGGGACCTTGGAGAGATAGTGAATACACCTGGTTTTTTGAGTGTTGCAAGAGAAAGGGGTGTGCTTCAGGTGATTTGTTTTCAAATGTACCTTGGCACAAGAGCAGCAGTGCAGAGTTCATGCACAAGCCCAAAGGGATCAGGGGATGCTTAGCACCCAGGGATGGGCTGCAAAATGCGCTGTGACTCTTGGAAAATAATTTGCCATGAATAGCATGTCCTGAAAGGCTGCTGAGTTGTGTTCTAGGATTTACAAGCTCCAGACCCTCCTGTTGATCCAGAGGTAATCATTGCCTCCCTAGTAGCAGGTTTTGCCTCTGCCTCCTGGTAAATCAGCATTTCTGTGAGTACTTCTCCCCCTGCACTGCCTTGTTATGCAGCCCACCCCACCCCACCCCATCCCCAAGCTACCAGCAGCATCTTGTCTCTCTCTCTCTGTGAAAAAGATTTATCTAGCAGATATATGCCTTCTCTCATCCCCTTGGGGATGCTGCCTTTGCTGCCACCCCTCTTCACATCTCAGACACTTTTTTGCAGAGGTGAGCTGGGAAATCTGCTTGTGCATGGCTGGGGCTCCTCTGCTGCACTCTGGATCAGGCAGGAATCCATAAAGAGGTGTGCAGCAGAGGGGAGGCTGAGGTGGCCATGCTCAATGTCCATGGAGAAGTGAGACCCTCATGTGGATTTGTTACTGCTGCAGGATAATCCACCTTTTCAAGGGGTGGGATGTGCTTCTGGGCTCTGTCCCCTCATCCTTCCCATCCCTCCCTGTGCAAGGTGCCTGCTGAAACCTTTGGCAGAGGCAGATCTGTCTGCCTCTGCTGCAGCTCTCTGGGGCTGCTGGGGCTGGCTTTAAATTGCAGTCTTGGATTTAATCACCGTTTTGACAGGCTGCAAAAAATATTGCTGTTGGCACCAGCAGCAGAAGGAATGAGCAGCCCCAAACAGAATGAACTGAAGGAAAAGAGCTTGTTTAGCTGGGGGCTTCTCTCCCTGCTAAATTTCAGCATCTGGCAGCAAGTGGCAGAGGTCTGAGACCTTCTCAAAAATAGGTGACAGGCATAATTTCTAATAGGAAGTATTAGACAAACCCCAGAAGTGGGTTCCAGGGAAAGGTGAGTGCTCTGGGCTGGTTTGCTTTCAAACACAGTGACCATAAATCACATCTTCCAAGGCATGAGGTGTAGTAATGATTCCTGTGTTCCTGTTAGGGACTAAATGAGTTGGCACCCCACAAGCTTCACTCCCTAGACTTGCATATCTAATATTTCGTGAGGTGTGGAGTTTTCTCCAGCCCTTTCTATTTACTTGTGCACATAAGTAAGCAATTATATTGAACCTGTTGTATCTGTCAAGACATGGTCCTTGTGGGGAAGATCCCCTTGTGTGTGTGAGTGAAGATGCACTGAAGGAAAGGGAGGCATTCCCAACAAGTGTTAGCTTGCTGCTTCTTATTTTCTCTACCAAAATTTATTATTTTTATGCTCAAATCTCTCTTTACTGTTCAGGGATATTTACCTAAACAAATCTATACATCTGCAATGCAGAAAAGAGTGGAAGCTGCACCCACGTCTGTGTTCAACAATATGTTGTACAGGATTTTCCATAATTAGCTTTTTTCAGCTGTAGTTTTTCCATACAGTTTTCTGTCATCCAAATGGCATTGAAAGTATCTTAACATTATTGTAGGTTATTAGATATTTTTTATACCAGTAGTAAAAATTCAGATCTGTAATTGTGCCTATAGATCCTTTTCTATGATGTGTTAACTTTTAATACCTGTTATGGAATTCATACATGGGGAAATAGATATTACAGATTACTTTTATTGCCACTGTGGTGTGTTCCATTCTTCTTAGCAAGCTTGTGGCCAGTTTTGTTTAGATATCTATTATTCATCACTTGCCTGATCCATGCAAATGTGGGCGATTTTCAAAAGCTCAGCCATTTAAAATCAACAGGTTTTAACATTTTGCTGTTGGTTTTCCAAAAGAAGCTGATTCAAGGAAAGTGTAAGGAACCAGCCAAATGATTAAAAATTCTTCCTGTGGTATGATCAATCTTTCTCAACTAGAATTGTGACCCTTGGCATGCTTAAATTACTATTGATTTAATGGTAAAAAATAGATTTTATTAGTTTTTATTTTATTTGTCCTTTGCACAGAGATCCCTCAAAACCATAAGTATTTACCCAAACCATTTATAGTCACGTAATAAATAGTCTTTACAATTTAATTAAAAAGTCAAGCAGCATAACTATTTTTCAAGCCCCATGAGTAAAGATCCTGCCATTTTTATGTCATAAATCAGGATACAGACTGTCAGTTTAATCTCTGTTCTCAGCTGATGTACCCGTGGCATAATACAGTGTTGATATGGGCACTTGAGCATTTTCTCAAATGCTTCAGGGTTAGCCCAGGAGCTGTAGTAAGACCATGTTGTGTTTGTATTTCTTATTGCCCTCAGGAGTGGATGATCCCTGCTCCTTGCTGGTGTGCTTCTAGGCTGAGCCATGTGTGGTGGCAGGTAGTGATGAGTGTGGCTGTGGTCCCTAAATGAACACCTCTGGCTCTTGCCACAGGAGGGTGACATTTCCTGGATGTGGACATGTTGTTCAGTGATGCAGAAACCCACCAGTGCCTGCTGGCACATTGCCATTTCACTTTAAAACTTTAAAGCATTCTATCATTTGTCACAGACAAATTCCTGGGTCCATTCTCCTGCTGTCCATGGAAGGGTCAGGGAGATGTGGCTGCCTCACCAGGGTGTGGTGAGGGGAATGCTGGCTCTTGCTCCTTCTGCCAGCACTCATTAGGGTGCTGTTTATTACACAAGGTTATGAAATTATCTTCTGCCTCAGGCCTGGGCAGACTGGCCCTTTCTGCAGAAAGAGTCTGTTAAATGCATCTGTCCTTTCCAAAGGGATCCACAGAACTCTGCAGAACTCCAGGAAAAGGGTGTTGGAACACAGGATCTGCCATGAGAGGTCATTAACTGGGGCAGAGGGGGACACTGCAGCCTCTCTAAGGGAAGAACATTTGTCACCTTGGCTGTGGGTGACATCTGTGCATCATTTCAGCTGTGATCACCGAGCTGGGTGCTGTGTGTGGCACTGGCAGTGCTGAGTGGCACCCAGCACTGTGGTTTTGCTGGGGAGTGCAGCTCTTCTGCCACTGTCAGATCCACATTCTGTTGCTCTCTGAATAGGTTCCCATTTAAATTCATTTCGATGGCTGTGGAAAGAAATTTGAAGAAAGACTTGTTGCATGGCCAGTCTTGCCTTAATCTCCTGTGCTGCACTCACCTGAATTCAAGGTTTCTTCCTAGCTGCAGCTGGGCCATGTAAATGCCTGGGTGTCCCTGCACTTACTTCTGCTGGTGTCCTGTTTAGCTTTATAATTTCAAGAGATTTTAAACTGAAAATAGGAATATGATTTCTAGGGTCAGTTACTGGGCTGAAAGTGGCACATGTGGGCACCTGCACATGGGCTCTGTGGGACCTGCTGGTGTACAGGTATCACTGACTACCTGGATCTAGCTCACATGGTGTGGTTTATAATGGGAGCTTCAAGAAGTTTTCCAGATTTCCCTTGAACTGCTGGAAAGTACCTTTCTGACTGCCCCTCAGCACAGGATTTAATCTGGAGAAGAAAAGAGTGATTTGGGATCTCATAAATGCACATAAATACCTCAAAGGCAGGTACCAGAGGATGGTGACAGACTCTTTTCTGTGATGTGACTGGACAAGGAGCGGTGCCCATAAACTAAAACATAAGAAATTTCACCTCAACATGAGGAAGAACTTCTTCAGATTGAAGGTGGCAGAGCACCAGAACAGGAGAGTCATGCAGTCTCCCTCCATAGAGACCTTCCAAACCCACCTGGAAGTGTTCCTGTGTCACCTGCCCCAGATGACCCTGCCTTGGTAGGGAGGTTAGACTATAAAATGTGTGTGAGCAGGTGAGAGATGCTGCCTAGAACCCTGCCAGCCTGATCATCAGAAAAATCCATAGCAGAAGCACTCAACGTGCAGGGAATTGAGATGAAGTTCAAGTTGAGGCTGAGTAGGTATTTGTTCAGCAGCTTGTTTAGACTTTAATTATGATTAAATCTTTTAGTTAGATAATTGTTCCATCAGCTGATAGTCTGAATTGTATTGAAGAACAATATGCTAAAACATCTTCAATGGGAAGCAGCGAAGGAGATGAGTTTGGATTCCTCCTTGTTCATTTCTTGCATATCGTGTCAGTTCCTCTGTTTTCTGGTTAATTGAGTTGTGTGGTGTGCATTTTCCTCTACAAACACTGACTCCAAATACACATTTACCAGCGCTGCCTGACACAACAGCTTGGGAAGCCAGGACTCATTATCAAAGGTCAAAGCCTCTGTGTAATTTGCCTTGGATCAGGAGCTGTTGTTTCACTTCCAGCTGTGCTGTGGGAATTGGAACTAATTTCCTAGTGATGGTATGCCTGTGTTTTCCATTTATATACTTTTAGGATTTGGGATCTGTGTTTCTCACAGGCTTTGCTCTACTAAAAGCCAAGTTGCTTGGTGGTTTCAAAGTCCTTGAAGTAAAGCTACATACAATTTTTTTAAGAAGAAATTAATTTAAGCTGTGCTTCGAGCTATGTTTTCTTCATTTTATGGCATTGCTGTGTGCTGGGACAAAGTGCATTACAAGTCTAATGGCTTTTGTGTGGTCTTTCTGTAGGACACAAGCCATCACAGAAGGCTGTGTCCCCTCAAAAGCTGTTCAGTTCATAGCAACGAGCCTTGGCCTGTACTGGGCTGGAGATGCTTGGATGCTGGTGGCAGCTGGAGGCTTTTCTGTTTCCAGCTGTTCCCTGCAGCTGCCTGGGCTGAAGCTACAGTGAGGAAGTCTGTGCACACTGCAAATCGTGAGATGTACCACGTTCTCTGTGTTGCCAGGGAAGCATCCAGTTATAGACACAGCCTTTAAACCTTTTGCTCAGTTTGCTCGGTCCCATGGACTGAGCAATCCTTCATGGACTGCCAGTCTGGCTGCTGTTGGTGGAAACTGGGAATGCTGGAAAATCTGAGGGGGAAAACTGACTTTGGAGACCTTGGCAAAGAAGACTCATACAAAGGAAATGGGAAACAAATAAGCAAAAAATGGTGCATTTTGTTGTTGGCATAAGAATGGAGGGCTTTGTTTTGGTTTGGGTATTTGTACGTTTGGGGATTGTGCTGTGCAGGTGCCAAAAATAGTGTGTTCCTGGACAGGGGATTGCAGGGATTTGGTGGCCTCCATCCAAGGCTCAGTAATTCACCACAGAGGCCTCCTGAGAGCTGGTCCAGGTAAGCACCAGGACATGAGCCAGAGTCCAGATGTGTGGGGCTGCCACAGGGCACACAGCCTGTGGCACAGCAAGCTTTGGGGAATTATAATGAGCTTCATGCTGAGCTGACAGCTGGGTCCTGCTGCCAATGAAGCCAATGGCAAAGCCCTGACTGTTTTCAGGAGCAGGCAAGCTGAGCCAAAATTGGCTGCTGCTACGTCTCATTTGCATGGGAATTAATTACCTACATTTTCAGGTTCACTTATCTTTATGGAGATGGGCATTAAATCTGGCCTCTGCTGGTTTCTCAGTCCCCTTTGGACTGGTTTCCATGGTCTCTGAGGCAGGACCCATTTCAGGTGCATTTTTGTCTTACCTCTGCAGAAAGAGCCTTGGCTGGTGACAGTCATGTTGTTGTCCCTGCTTTATTAGTCAACCTGTATGGAAGTGTGCTTAGAACATGGTAGTGAGGTGGAAAATCTGCTTGGACAGGTAATGCATCTGCCAGACATGAAACTTGTAAAGGCTTTTCTGAATGCAGCTCTGACAAGGGTTCTAAATGGAAATGTTCTCTCTAAGCATGCAAGGCCAGGACCTTTGTCCATCTCTGACTTTGGCCCTCCTTTGAGCAGGGGATGGACTAGAGAATTCCAAAAATTCCTTCCCTTTAAGTTATTATTGCAATCCATATTACAATACTATGAATTTAAATTAGTAATAATGGTATGACACATATGAACTCTGGGTGAATGTAATTGGAATATATCCCATAGCATCCTCATTTTTCCTCTCCTCAGCAAAGTGAGATGATGAGAGTTTGTGTGCACTTTGTATAGACAAATATTTGTGCAGAGCACTTGCCTAAATTGAAGTCTAAAAATCCAGTTTCTGGTAATTCTAAATGCAGCCTGCAGTGTCTGAGTTTTTTGTTTGGTTGGTTGTAGGGGTTTTGTGGTGTTTTTGTTATTTTTTTTCATTGCAATTTTTCATTTGTACTTGAATTCACTAATAAAGAGATAATTTTTTTAAAAAAAAGTCATATGACAAATCATGAATCTGGTAATGAACGTTTCAATAAATGATTGCTCATTGCCCATGGCTCTCTAAGCTTATTTCAAGCTGTCTGCAGCTGTGATTCTGCTGTGAAACTTTTAATCATCCAAGTAAAATGTGAAGTCTGATGTATGTCTTTAAGATGAAAGGGAAGCCCTCTCCTTGGATAAGCAGCTAATTTTCAATGTTGGTGTTTCCAGTGGTGAACAGCCAGTTAATCACATGGGTCAGTGCCTTGCAGTGGGGAAAACTGATGCCAACTATTTCTACAGTGTTATGGGATGTCACTGGAGTTAGTGGGGGCAGCAGGGCAGTACCTGGACTGAAATGGCTTCACCATACACAGAACCTCTGAAAGCAGCCCAAAACTGGAAACATTTTGTGGTTTTTAATGTATATCGTCTGAAAATATATTTTCCCCCCGCTTTTCCTCATTCATTTGTTGCTTAGCTAGTTTTATGGATTTAATATTAAAGATTTACCATGAAGAATCAAATGTGGTTTTCCTGGAAGATGAGGAAAATGATGTGTCCTGTAGTTTGCATTTGGACTGACTGTTTTCAGGTGCTCTGCTGTCCAGATTAATTAATGGATGACAGGTTTCTGCTTGCTATTTTCCTTAATTTGGCAATGGATGGGGACTAGAAAGGCAGATAAGAACCAAAGACTTCAAGCTATATTAACAGAAAGATTAAAGTTTTTAAAGGAGAGCTAACTCTGTGCGTATGCTAACTATTAGAAAATACATGTACAGATTAAAGAAAGCTGGATGAGTTGTAAAAAACTAGGGAGGCAGCTCCAGTGTTTTTATTTATAGAGGAAAATGCCTAGGGTGGCAAGGAGCAGCATTCCATGAATTGCTGTGAGTGTGGAAGAGGTTGATATTTAATCCTATAGGCAGGGGAATGCTGGAGAAACAAAAAGTCCACAGGGTGAGAAGTGAAAAACAAGATAGTAAAAACTGTCTGGAAGGAAATAGGTAATATGAGGGGAAACATGGTTAAACCTTTTCAGCCTACCCCAGGCTGATTTGTACTGAATGCTCCCTTTTTCCTCCCCTTTTTGTGGCTTTTACTAGCTTCTATCTATTTCAAAGTTTGAAAAATGTATATCAATTTATTTCCTAAGCACAGGAAGTCAAAGAGCTGCATTTTAGCTGTTAAGCTAAAGCAGCCTAAATAAATGATTGCTGCTACATCAGGCAGCAAGTGTGCACCCATCTATGCGGTCCTGAGAGGGGAAAATTACTTTTTTTTCATAGGAGGATTGAGTTGGTTAAAATATTTAGTAGTTCTTTCTGTTCAGGCTTTATTGTGAATATTTGCATCCTCCTCTCAGTAGGAAGACAGCACAGATTCCCTTCTTGGCAGAAATTTTAAAAATTACCCCTTTTACCTGCCTCCACATGTGATGGACAGCATATGCTGTGCTTGTGGCCAGAGGTTCATGCAGATGTTCATGCCTGTCCACTGTTTCATTCTGGCTCTATCCTGCTGTTGCTGTTTTGGTCAGGGCATCCATCTGTGGGGTTTAGCAAGGCTTCACTCACACTCTCAGGAAGGCACTGGATCCTCAATTTGACAGGAAGGTATCTTCAGCCACCCCCGGAGTGCATGGCTTTACTAGACCTGAGTGCCTCTGGACAAAGGCTGTTTTCCATAGGCCTGTCTTGCTCCCACGGACAGATGAGATTTACTTGAGAAGTTTTAGCCAGTCCCTCAAAGAACACACTCCTGACGGCCTGCAGGGGAGGTGCAAGAGAACAATTTCTGGCTTCAATTGTGATTCAATTTGACCAGTCAAAACACCCCTACCTTTTTGTCCTGGCAGACATATAGCTTAAGTGCCCTAACAGATTCAAAACACCTGAATGATCCCAGTATTAACACAGTATAAAGAGTTCTAGAATTCAGTGTCACCTCATTGTGGCTAGGAGAAGTGTAATGCCAAATGTAGTGCCAGTGACAAATGCAGAATAACTCCAGCTGTTGATGGTACAAATTGGATTCAGCTGCAGCTTCACACAGGCTCAAGAAGCTGGAGAGAATCAAAAGTCTGTTTAACATACTTGAGTGTTTTGGAGTAGTTATAAGGTAGATGGTATTTCATGTTCATTAATCAAGGGCTAGGGGGAAAATTCAATTGTTCTACATTGATTAAACCTGTCCTTGCTGCTCTAAATAAAATACATCTTCAGTTTGGAGTCTTCTTTAAAAAGATAATGCATCTAGGTTGTATTAAACAGGGAGTCATGTTTGGGTTTTGTTGGGTAATATTTTAATTTGCAAAATTGCAAGAAAGGCAATGCTTAGCTGATATAAACTGTGAGATGAAGTCTTTGGTGTGAGAACTCCTCTCTTGAATTGACACATCTGAGGTCAGTTCTCTCTTCTGGAATTAGCAGGGAAGCCATGGAACAGAGGAATCATGCAAGATCCAGGAGAGGGAGAGGCTCCCAGGCTGCTCCAGGGTCTGCAGAGGGAGAGCCCATTCCTGGCAGTGCTGGGAACTGGGAATCCAGCTTGTCTGTGCTGAGAAATTTGGCCACTGTAGCAAAACACAAGCACAGTTCCAAAACTGGTTTAGTGAGCAGAATAGACTCAGTTAGTAAATGGAATTTATGCTGGCACCACCTATCACTGCTATTGTATTTTGCCAGCAGAGAAATGTGGCAGATAGAAGCAAGTGTTTTGGTTTTTTTTTTAAATTCCACCACTAATAGAGCTTGACAGAGCCTGGTACAAACCTGGTGTGAGTTGCCAACCCCATGGCTCCAGGTGTGCTGAGGGAGGGATTGAAGCAAACACCAGATCTTTCCTGGACTCTCTGATAAGCTCCATGTGGGCTCTAAGCAGAGGTAAAACCTCTCTCAAAATTCCTGCCAAAGGACTCCTTGTTCCCACAGGCATCTGGGAGAGGAAATATTACACAAACTCCAATTCTCCAGAGTGGTTTTAGGAGTATATCTGCTAAATTCAGGGGCCTGGGGATGGGGGGAAGATCTCCACAAGCAAAATATGCCAGAAGAGCATCCAGAGCCAGTCACTGAATGCTTGTGTCTCTGTTGGGTTCACGTTGTTGCTGTGGCTGGATGGATCCAGGTGCTATCAGACTCCCCTGAGCCATGCATTTCAAGGGGAGAGAAAGGGTCTTAATTTTTTTTTTTTCCTAGATTTTCTGCATTTCTCCATGGATCTCCAAATCCCTTTGGAAAGGGAAATTGCATACTGGTTTTCATTGTTGGGCTTCATGAGTGGGGCATTTTTTCTGCTCTATGGTGCAGCATGCTCTGTTTCTCACAGCTATTGACCTTGTAAAGTGGGTGTTTGAGACTCAGCCACTTAAGCAATTTTAGTTCTTTCCTGGGGCTTGATATGTTTTTCCTGAAAATGCATCATTACAAAAGTTTATTTGGAGAAACTGCCATTGGCAGAGCTCTCTCCCACCATAGCCCAGATCGGATATGTGATGTGTTGAGGTTTATTCATCTCATTGCACACATTTTTAAAAGTCAGGCTCTGGACTGAGGAGGGACAGGTCTGCCCTCTTTTACCTGCTGAAATTAGTAATAGCTAGAAGCTGTCAAGTGGTGATGGGATAGGAATGAATTTGAGAAAGGAATAGAACGGGGCTACTGCACATCTGTGTGTTACCACAGCCAAACTCCCTTCACCTTCTTCAGGGACTTCTGGCATTAAAGTAGAAAACAATGAAAGCAAAGAAAAACAGCTCTAGGCTACTTAATTAGTGAGCCTCTGGCAAGTGCAGAAGGTCTGACCAGTCCTTGAGACATCAATGTTTATTTTTCAGGGGCAATTTTTCTTTACTACTCTGTTCCTTCCCAGGGGGATGTGTGGGTTAAAGCTCTCTCTGCGTTGTTTCTAGAAGAGAATAGCTGCAGCAGTTTGATTCAAACCTCCCAGAAAGCTGCAGTGCCACCCCGGCTCCGCAGGTAGTGGCTGTTGGGGCTGGTTTGGGGTGTGGATTGTGAGATCCCAGTGGAGGATTTTGCTGGGCTTCCTGCTGCTGTTGGAGTGGCTTCTCTGCCCACTGCCACATGGCATGGCTCTTCTTGTGCCATGAATACCACACCCAGCTCCTCCTTCAGTTTTCAATTTTTTCCTCTACTTTTCCTTGTCTTTCAAAATTTTTACAGGTATTCCTTAAAAATACGAAGAAAGAATGAGTACAATGGATAACTCTTCGTATATATCTCCCCATAATCCCCCAACAATTCAATAATCTAAAATGCTGTTTATTTGCCACATCCAGACCTTATCTACCAGCAAGCTTCCCTGCTGGACTCTGCCAGCAGCACACAGCAGTGAATGAGAGGGGTGTGAAAGTCAGAGGGATGTGAAAGAAAACACACAGAACCTTGTGCTTGTCTAAAAGCACGAAAGGAAATCCTACTGAGCAGAAAGAGTGTTGGATTGTCCTGGGCCATTCCCATTCCCAGGAGAAGTGCTTCAGAGAAAGCCAGAGGGGCTCTGACACCCAGGTATTCTCCAGAGTATCTGAGTTATTAACTTGATTGAAAATGGTCCATGGTGCAAGGGTTAAAACCCTCTGACCTGATGCACTGATGTGAAAACTGAAAGTTTTGCTTCATTGCTGAGGAAGGAAAATCAGAAAGAAATGTCAAAGGCTGAAAAGAAAGACAAATAATCTGCTTGCTTTACAAGAGAAGAAAGACTTGTGGGACCTTCAGTGGAGTTTGTTGGGTGAGATGCCACCTCCATGGCTCCGGGTAGCTCACTTTCCTTGTGAACAGTGCTGTGGTCCCTGGCAGATCAAAGCCATAGAGCACTGGTGCAGCCTTTGCTGTTCCCATCCCACTCAAGAGGCAGAATTTTCTTTTCCCGTTTTAATTTGTGCCACTGCTGACAGCAGCATTTGCCCAGGCAGAAGTTACTTTCACAAGAATTACATCCCTTCTCTAAAATTACTTCCACCACTGATTGCTTAAAAAGAAATTGAATGGCTGTCACGCCAGCTCTTAAATGAGAGCTGCTCAGGGAGCAGCTCAAGAGGTCTCCAGAGAAGCAGAAAATAAAAAGTCTCTTCTGTTTCTGGATTTCTATTCTGCTCTGAAGCAGGGCTGTGAGCCAGCAGGGTGTGGGGAGCCCTGTCTGTGGATACAGAGCTGAGGACTAGGCAGGCTGGCTGGGCTAGCTCATTTTGAGAGCTGGCTTGCTCCTTCTCTCTCCATGCTTGGCTTTCCTTTTGATTTCAAAAGCTCCATTTGGAGCCAGAGCAGCAAATTGGAGGCCAGTTGTGTGAAGAGAGGTGGGGAGAGACCTGGACCAGAGCAGCGGCTGTGAGCTGGAATGTGACTGGTGGAGATGAAGCCTGCAGGGGAGGGAGAAAAAAATAAATGCTTTGGGTTGGGAATAAGGTTGTTCTTTCCTGCCTTGGCTGCCAGAGGGATGCTGGGGGTTGTGAGCTACTGAAAAGCAGAGTTTTTCTGGCAGAGGGATGCAAACCTCCTGACTGCACCCCACTGTGAGGAGGATTTGGCACCCAAACAAAGTAATTCTGTGCTGAGGCGCTCTCTCCCAGAGATCTGTTTGAGGGGAGAAAAATAAAGTGAAGGAGAAGAAAAATAGCCAGCAGAAAACCCTTAGAAAGAGCAACTCCCGGTTAATGCTGCGCTGCAAGCTTTGAAAATCAATGGTGACAATTGGAAGGTGCTGCATGAGAAGGAGAGCAGCTTGAACTGTGGGCACAGAGCTCCAGGTTACTGCAGACACCTGGGCCAGGCTGCTGGAAGCTGGGTGAAAAGCCACGACTCAAAATGCAGAAGTAGAAATGTCATGGTGTGATTCATGGGACAGGTGGCAGCCCTCAAAATGTTTCAGTGACACTGCTGAATAGGAGGCCCAAAGTTTAAAGGTGCCTTGGGAGAGGCACCTGCTCCTGCCACAGGGGCTGTCACAAGGGCATGCAGTGCCAGGACAGGGGGGAATGGCTTCAAGCTGAAGGATGGTAGGTTTAGAGCAGATATTGGGAAGAAATTAGGGAGGTGTTGGCAAAAAAGGCTCCAGAGAGCCCATTTTTCTGCAGGAAACTCTTTGAATAGTTCTTTTCCACATCCATGCAGATTTTAATATAATTTCGTAAGTAAGGGGGTAGAATTAGCAAAATTAAATTTTTTACCTTGAATCCATCAGATTGTAGGAAATGGAAGCAAAAAATTAATTTTAAAAAAGGAATAGAATGGGTGTTTGCAAATACGTTGCTTAACAAACATTATTTTCTATTCTCAAAACCAGCATGTTGACTATATTATCAGCCAAGCAGACTATGCTGCCTGTAAGCCTAATAATGACTGCATATCCCACCCACTGCATATCTCCCAACAATTTTTGATTGCTGCTGAGAAGACATTGCTGGCAATTCAGGACGAGGATTTCAGAGAACACTGATTTTTCAGCAGAATATTATGAAGTGTTGAAGAGTTACTGAAAGCCACCAGTCTAAGACTGATGTTATTTATATCCTCCATGTCTGGTACAAGTGATAAATCTGTAAAGACAGTGAGGATCTTATCGTGCAGCCCATACTGTAAGGGCATTCCTTACCCATAAATTGAAATCTAATGTTTGTTTCTCTTTAATTAAATACTCCATTAGCCACAGACTGTGCTAAAATATTTAAAAGGAAGTAATGTAATCAATATATCAACTATGCCACTGTAAATATATCTCATCTACAGTAAGTGCCAGGTTTTCTTTCTTTGCTGAATTATGAGTGCTTTGAAAAGGATAGATGGAACACTGTGGGTTGACATGATCTGTAAATGCAAAAATAGTAATTTTTTTCCTGACTCTCATGAGGGCACTTCAGCAAGCTGGTGTCTTGGCAATTCTCAGTATATTAATTGATTTTTTTTTTTGATAGACACAATTTCTCCGAAAATCTTCATCCACTTCTAAGGTATGCTTGTGTGTGTGTATGTATATATAAATATACATAAAATTATTTTCTGAAGCAGAGGATTTTGTGCTCCCCTTGAATTTACTCTTCATGTTGATTACACTTTTTTTTGGTTTTTTGGGGGGGGTTTCCATGCTTGGGCTAGAAGCTGATGGGACCACTGTATAAGGTGTGGGTGCAGTGAGAGGTTCCCTCTTGCCTGAGTCCTGGGTGAGATGAATGAATGCCCAGCTGCTCCCTGCTCCCTTCCCATGGTGATGACAGGCTCCTGTTCCTGCTCCTGTGTGGCCACGGATGGCCACTCAGGCAGAAGAGACTTCACATCTCAGAGACACCAGGACCTTTCCAAAATATGCCCAAAATAGAAGGGAAGGGAGGAGAAGTCTGGTTGTAACCAGGTGGAGGAGTGCAAAGATTATTTTCTTCTTCAGTCCTTAGAGAACCAGGTTAAAATCAGGCTTTAAACCTCTGAGGAAATAAATGCTTTTATTTTTTCCAATAAAATTAATATTCTGCAGCCCCTCCTCTCCCTTACTGGTACCTGGATGAGCTCAACCAGAAGAATAAAGTGCCTGATTTACTGTGCACATGTTCTCACCTGGGACTTTCTCCTCTCTTGTTATTTATTGCCTTGCAAAGTGTCCATTGTACCGAGGTAATCAAGGGAAATTTTTGCAGCCACTTTCTTTCCTCAGAAAAATATTCCTAGTGGCGTGATGATAGAAAAAAAATGTCTTTTGTGAAGATAATCTATCAGCTGAATTAGTTTACATGTGCTTTTAATGCCAAGAACCTCAGACTACTTAAAAATAATAAAAATGAAATGTCAAGCAAATAAAAGTTAATTAAACACGCAGTGAGAGAAGCTTAATTTTAGTCCTGAAAGGAGTCGAAGCTTTTGCAGAACATCTCTACAAAGGTAACAAAATCCCTCACTGCAAGGTGTAAAACATCCCCCACTCCCTGGCAAGAAATGAGCACAGCACCTGAAGAGCATCTGTACTCCAGACACCACCAGATGTGGAAGAGGTCATTTGCTGGGGGGATTGGGGAAATAAGAAAGCAGTGAACTAACACAGACCCTCCATGAATTGTTGTATATTACTAATATTCTTGAGAATCTTCATAAAGGAAGAGCTCTCAGTTGTTCCAAGCCAAATGCAACGCAAGATTTAAAGGTCAGCTCCTTTTCTCGGGGCAGCCCATGGAGGTGTGTGTTTCACAGAAAGCCTGGCTGAGCTCCAGGTTCTTCCCAGCGTGGTTTTGGGGTTTTTTCACTCCAGCATATCAGCCATGCTGAAGCAAAGAGGAGAGCCAGAAGAGCAAATGAGACAAGGCAGCAAATACTGCAGCATGGGCAGGCAGGTTTTTACTGAAACAAGTGTTTGTCTGACTTGGGCACAACAGCAGAGGTTTTCTTAGGAATGTTCACTTCCCTTGCTGAGCCTCCTAATGAAGGTAATGAAACAGTAATTAAATACTTCTCTGTCCCCATGGCTCAATCAAGGATACAGACAGCAGGTGTGTGCTCTGGTCCAGGGCAGCTCCCCGGGTCACAGGGTTTGGGTGGGGAGCAGGGCTGCAAAAAGGGATGACATCCAATATCTGGGTCTGTGCCTGGCCCTTCAGGACCACAGGGGGCATGGAGAATGCCCTAAAAAAAATAAATTATGAAAGCCCGCAGAGCAAGGGCTATCAAACCAAAATGAAGGAATACCGAAGCAAAATTTTGCTTTGTATTTATATATATATTTATTTGGTATTTCACAATGGTGAGTGGGCTCTTCTGGTGGGAGACTTCCTGCCCTGGCCAGGACCCCAAGCCTGCTTAAATGCCTCCAACCAGTGGAGGAGGCTTGAGGCTGTACCCAAAATAAAGATGCCAGGACTTATTCACAAATACCCCCAAAACTCACCGTGAGGGTTGTATCTTCAGGCAGCACAAATGCCAGGAAGAGATGGAGGGAGAAGAGACGTTTGCTCCCCATTTTATTTATGTTAAGGGACTATATGCTACATTTCCTGATTAGTTTTGAAATGCTATAAGTTAGCAACAGAAGATGTGAGACATGCTGTATTTAATCTTGGAGTCTACAAGGCTTTCCTCACCCTTGACCCATCACTGATTTATGTGTGCTGTGGAATGTGCTGACTGTTTCAATGGATGGGTAACATCATTTCATATGCCACGGAGTGATAAGCTGCCCAAAATGTCAGAGCTTCAGACTGATGGGTTTGAGTCAGGCTCTTTTCTTCAGTCTTTCTCTGCACTTTCTGAATGCTTTTTCTTAGCACCTTCTAGGAACCATTTGCACAAAGTGGATGGTGTTTTGGTAAACGCTTCACATGTAATCTTTAACAATATAACAGCTTTGTTAATCACTGTAACAGATTAAATGCTCCTTCTCTGAGCTGGCCTAGTTTGGAGGTTAAAATTATACAGCCCAAAAGGAAAAAAAAAATGGGGGGGGGGGGGGGAGTGCTCTCATTCTGTTTGTATTATTTTGCAGCACAAAAAGAAGAGAAGATCAGCAACATCAGGAAAGCAGACTTCATCTGTAACTTTGTTTAGAAATGTAATTATTGTGCCAGTCTTGCAGCGTGGGTAACCCCTAAGGCTGTGCATCGTTGGAGCACGGGAGAAGGAGCAGGGATGAACAAGGGGTTAATAATGCAATGGCTGTTTTTCTCATTTTGCTTTCTCTCTACAAACAAAGGACTAGACCTTGTTGCTCTGTTGATGAGCTTGCAGTACAATGAAAAGAAAAAGAGCCAACATTTGCTGTTGGATGCACAGTGCATAAAATGCATGAAGACATCAGCATACAGATCCTTTGCTGAGTAGTGGCAGATAGCAAATACAGTCATATATCAAAATTTTTTTTGTGGAGGAGCTGTGGGATCACCTGTACATCTTTATATGATCACTCAGGTAAAAAAAGGAGCACTTTGGTGGCTTTCCCACCTGTGACAGATGGCATGGGCTGGCAGTGGGGATGTGCAGTGAGCCAGAGGCAACACTGTTGTGTGTGCCATCCTCTCCTCTCCATGACTGTCCTTTCTGTATCCCCTGACTGCTCATGGCTCTCAGCTTGCAGGAACCTGCACAGAGGTGTCAGTCAGCCCAGGGCAGGCAGGGGTGGCACTGATTAAATGCCTTTCCTAACAGCGTGCTATCCTGGGAAAGGACTTTTGGTTTGCTGTTGAACTAGTAAAGATTAGGTGGCATTTAAATTACTGCTTTGCCCCTTTCATTTGCAAAAACTGTGAACATTTGCATTATTTTCCCCACTCATGAGGTTTGTATACCCCATGTCTTGCCTGGCCATCAGTCTTTCCTGATGCTGTCTGTTGTCCCAGTATCTCCAGTGACTATGCAAAGTGCTGGCTGTTACATGCTCATTCCAGATTTATCAGTGCAATTTGCATATATTTAATATTTGTGCCTCACTGATATAAAACTTGAATATTAATGGGTTTTTAACTTTTTTTGGGGGGGAAGGTCATTATTCTGCTTTATTGAGGTATTTAAAATGTGCAGAACTTGATGTACATGCTTTAATTGCATGTATAAAACTTGTAGGAAATACTGTAATAAAGCTTATAGAGCAGATAGTAAATGTCTTCATGTTTGGAAGGAACTGGATGTGCTTTGTGTTTCCTGATGAGTGGTTCATCAGTATTAAGAAACACTTTTCCAATAATCAGAGTGTATTTCAGCTGCAACCTGCCCCACATGTCTGTGTGGGCTGGTAAAGGAGCAAGTGTCACTTTTTGTGAGCCTGGATCTGCTTCTGGGAGCCTTCCACCACTGCCCCTTTCAAGCCATGGTCTCTCTCTCATACACCATGCAATTCTTCAAATTTTCTCTTTCAGCAAATATAAAAACTGTCAAAAGTTTAGTATTGAAAATGCTTTCATTTTATATGCTGGTAGGATATAGTTGTGTCAAAAAGATAAAAAAAATAGGAATTGTGCTTGTTGGAGTAAGAGAACAAATCAGAAATAACATGCAGTAATACAGGGAAAATTTTCCTGCCAGGTGCAATATATCCATCCAAACAGACCTTTGTGTTTGGCCATGCAATGCTGAGGCTGCTGAGGGTGCAAGATGAGGAAGAATTATCAAGGACAAGATTAAACCATCTTTCAATCCTCCTTTGGTACTGAACTCTGAAATATCCTAAAAGATCTGTAGTTTATCTTTCATATATAGAGGTTTTTAATGACTTATTTTTAGTTTGTGTGTTCTGGACTAGTGAAAGGAATGAGTGTTGCACAATTAATTCATTTATCAATCACATTCAGTAAATGGATTGTCTGATCTGAAACTCAGAGGGAGAAATTAAACAGATTAATGTCTTTTCTCAACTGAAGCCAAAGCAGTGATCAAAGCTGGCTGAATTAATCTCAAAATGAATTGACATAATTTCTGCAGACACAAGTAGTTTCTGTCATGTTTAGGGTCATGTTATTCAATGTCCATGAAGTAGTCAGGCATTCTGGCAAAGCTGGGACTTTCTAGAACATCAGCCTGTGTGGTAATTCATGCCAGCCTGCCAACATCCATCTTTTATTGGCCTTTATCTTTTCAGGGGAGGAGGAATGACTTGGTGTTTTCATCCCTCTCTGTCAGTGCCCAGTCATTATGGGAGAAACTGATGATGGAGCCAAGGTGTTTAATTCACAGATCACAGGAGTGCAGCAGGGAAAACTCCCTCTTTCAGGAGGAGTCTCCCCCTGCTCTCAGTCAGGAACCCAAGCCCAAGTACTCCCTGCAGAGGCACCATTCCAGTGCTCAGGGAGTAACAGGAGGGGAGCTGACACCCCCTGCATTGACAGATCTGTGTTCGGAACTGGGGGCTCCATAAGGAAGGTGTTTTCTGAGCAAGCTGAACCAGGTATGGTCGTAGAAATAGACATTGCTGAAGGTAGCAGACATTCCATGAGCCAGGCAGATCTTGTCTTACCTTGTATCCCATCACTTATTGGAAGGGGCTGTCACCACTGAACTCACCTTCCTGGTGCCCTGCTGCTGGGAGAGGGGGTAAGACCCACTGTAGAAGAGGAAAGCAGTGGGGGTAGAGTGGCTGAGAATTTGGGAGGTGCAAACTGAAGGACTGGAGTTCCTGGTGAGCTCAGAAAATGCATTCAAATAGGCCAGTGGGGTGCAGGCTGCCTGCTCGTTTTCAGTTCCTGTGGTGGGGACCAAAATCTGTGGAGAGACCTGAATGGTCTGGTTTGGTTGATCTGTGTCTCTGAACTGGTGAAGGCAACAGGGAAAAACAGAGACATTTAGGAGAGAGAAACCTGAACTGGGCTGAGGCAGTGACTTCCCTGCCGTAGGCAAATGGTTCAACTGCTGCCCAGAACCTCTCGTGCCACCTCTCAGGAGCCAGGCAGAGGGCAGAGGAGCAGCCAAGCTGATCCACTTGGCCATCACCTTCTTTTTCCTCCTGAGTGAGCTCACAGCAAGAAGAGCTCCCAAAAGCAAGAGCCTGCCCAGAGCTGAGCAGAGTGTGGAGAGCTGCTCCCTGCCAGCCACGCTCCCATCCCTGCCTGGCTCCCAGGAACACTCTGCCAGTTGAGCTGCTCCTGGGGCCAAGCTCTGGCTTTACTTTTGTGCAAGCAAGTTACCTTCTGAGAACACAGAACTGCAGAGCTAATCTCTGTTCCTAATTTGCCATTAAAGTTTATTTTCTGCAAATTATTAAAAAAATCCACAGCACAGCTGTTCCACATTAATCTTTTCCTTCTTGCAATTTTTTTCCTTTGGCAGGAGGCAGTTTCTGTCTCTGTGTTTGTTACAGAGCCTTGTACAAGAGACAGGAGCCTGATGAGCACTTGGGGCAAGGAAAGAGTCTGTGGAGGTGGGTTTTACCTAACAGGAACTTGGAAAGAAGATGAGGAAGGGTAATCCATCACCTGAGACATCCCTGCCTCACTCCAGTGCAGGTTAGAGCAGGGATTTCTGGAGCACAGACCCACCAGGCTGCTCTGAGGTTTGGGGAGAGAGGACTCAATCTGAATTATCCTGCCAGCCCCATCACTAACAGCTGTAAAGGCTGTGCATGGACCAGCTCATTTCCTTTATTAATGACAAGAGAAGTTAAAGCTGAATGTTTCCTGAAAATCAGATTAGTGCTGTGTTAGTCAGTACAAAAGAGGGTTGCCTCTGGGTTACAGTGTAAGGTCAGAAATTTAGTTTTAACTTTTGAAATCACCCTTTGGGCAGCTAAAAAATGATGCTACAATAGCTCATTGATACTGCAGTTTTGAGAGTAAGTTCTCTTTGCATAGGTCCTTTAGACATTAAATAGGTGATTTGAATTAACCACTAAGTACTATTGAATTTCATTATTTAATATTTTATTAAATAATATTTTAAAATAATATTTATATATAATATTTAATATTTATTTAATTTTGTTATTGAATTAATTACTAACTGTAATAGAATATTATTAACTACTACTTGAGTTGACTACTAACGTAATACAAATTGATGCCTTTGAATAGCACAGGCCCAATTTGTAATGCAAAGTCAATTTGTCCAGGTACTTCTGAGCACATGGTTTGCAGTTGTCCCCTTTCTCAACCCAGTTACTCAGAAACATGCCTACATGACTATGATATATTTTAAAAAGTAATTTGTTTTTCTGAGTAGCTCTATCTTCCCTTGTTAACAGACCCTGAAACAGTTCAAAGCAGAAGGTGAATGGGCATTCAGTCACAGTGGGAAATGTCAAATGTGTAAGCGGGTAAATGTTGTGTATCTCAAGATGGAGAGTTTAACATGGACAAGAACTGGAAAATATGTACAGCATCATTTTTCCTACAAATTTAAGATTTAACCCTTCTGACCCATCCATTCTCTGATGCAGTACGATACTGGCAGTACCAGAACTGGAAGGGAAATATGTATCTTATTAGAAAATTAGGTTCATTTAATTGTTTTTTTTTAAATCATATGATCTTCAGCATTCAATTTGCATTTACCCCATTCAATAGTCTGAAAGCCATGGGGTGTTTCAAAAGGGTATTCTCCTGCTCATTAAATCCCACTGGAGTCTGAGACAGAGCACTGTGACTTTAAACCAGGAGCGTGTGGCAGTGCTGTTTGGGGAGTGGAAGTCATGTACAATAACATTGAATTAGGACAAAAAAATACATTTGAGCAAATTTCATGTCTGTTTGTTCAGACTCCTCTTAGGGCCAAAACACTCACAAGGTACTTGGATGGTAAAAAGGAGGTGAATCTTGATTTCTCCTCCCTCAATTGGCTGGGAAGACTGCACAGTAAAGGTTAAATTTTCTTCAGTTGCTTTGAAAAAGATGCAAAAGGAGAAGCGAAAGGAGAGGGCAGCAGATAAAGATACACAGCAGATGGGGCAACACGGTGCCTTGAAAATCATCTTCATAAAATACCTCTTAAATGGAGAAAGGATTAAATTAGGAGGATGGCATGTAAAAGCAGAGGAAAGAGTGATACTAGAGCAGGAAAATGTCAGTGCAGGAAGGCAGAGATATGGCCAATGTTTCAGGAAGAAAAAAATCTCCCAGGCTTATGGGAGTTTTTTTGTTGGATTCTTTGGAGCCAACTTTTCCACCTTTTAGCTGGTGGTGCCATGTTTTGAATCATGAGCAGGATGCTTTTCTCTATCTGAGCACAACTAGCAGTGAACAGTAACACACCTCCCACAACCAGAGGTGATGAAATCCTCTTTAATACATTTCTACTTTCCCTTTAGTTCAAAAGTTTCATCTTGGCCTCTGAACCCTCAGAATCTTGTCCTCCAAGTAGACTTAGTTCCTACATATTTAGGTCTGTGTGAATAGCTACAAAGAAAACCCACCTGATTTTCCCATCTGGTTCTGTGTTTGATATGGAGCTAAGAAGAGTGGTTGGTAAGCATAACCTAAGATAACAGTGTTGTAAAGGTTTTCTGATCTTAAATCTGTTCCAAAGATCAGAAAACAACTACCAGATGTCAATTTTGATAAAGTTAATGAAAAAACATGATTCAGGTACAATTTTCTGAAATATGTCTCTGCATCTGTTAGTCAAACAAAATTAATTCTTATATTAGAGGCAGTAAGAGAAGCTTTAAGAAAGACACAAAGTCAAATTTGAGCCACTGCAAATGAAAGAAACCTCAAAAATTTAAAATACATTGCATTCTTCCTGCAGTTTTAGTTATATCTCAGTGTTTTTGATTCATCTTGTTATTCTGAACTAAAGGGTTCATGGGCCTAGAAGGCTGTAAGCAAGGAGAGACCAGCTGGGGGAAAAGGTGGCTCTCCAGAGGGTTTGTAGGAAGGTGGATTTCCTGACATCAAGGTTGTTGTGGAGAACTGTTCTATCTCCCCACTACACCTCACTGACACCAGGGCTTTGTGTGCAAAGTCCAGCAACCAAATTTCTGCCCAAGTCACAAAGTGGTGGGTTGCTCTGGGGACACTTTGTGGCTTTTGCAAAAACACGTCCTGAAAGCATTTTTCTTTCATTTTGGTGAGGAATGGGAATGCTCTGAAATCTCAGAAAATGCTCAGGTTAAATCATACCCCACTGAGGGTACAGGAGCTCCCTGTAACACCTTATCAAACAGCACAGCAAGAATATGCCCTTTCTTTAGGCAATTGGACTCTTTCCTGAGCTGTCCTTCTCTGTACGTCAGAGCAGAGCTGGATCTCTCCAGGTAAAATGGAAATAATTTCCTCTTGACACAAGTTATCCTGATGTAAGGCTTAATTGATAGCTTGCAGGGCACTTGTGTTTTCCAGGCTGTTGGTTTTTCTCTAAGCACAAATTTACTCAGTGATGAGAATATTTTGACAACTCTGCCTATCTGTGCTCAGGAACTGCAGTTTGGTGTAAATTTTCAGGGTGTGTTGACCCAGTTTTAAAGCCTAAAATGAGCATGCTCTGGATTGATATGGAAATACTGTAGCTGGCAAATAAAACAAAGAAATTGTAAATAATCAGAAGTAGAGCACATTCTGCACAAGAACTTTTAGCAGAGTTTTTCTTGGCTGGCAGAGGTGTTTTTTTGTCATTAGACTTTCTCCAGAAGGTAATTTTTAAAAAATGGTGCAATTCAGCTTGAAGAAACTTGTCATTCTGACCCACTTGAATGTCCTCATGGACACCTTTCTTCAGCAAATCCCTGCCTAGCTGTAAATACACAAAAATCAACATGTCAAATCAAAGAGAACATGTCTCTAGACATGTTACTTCATTATTCCATTGCCATCCCAGGTCTAATAAATATCTCATATAGAATTCTCTCTCACTCATATTTGTGGTGTTTGTTTTTATGTGCTTATCAAAGCTTATTTTTACGCAACTCATGGCTCAATCTTAAAGAATAAAGAAATCCTTTTGGGTTTTATGTGTTGTTGTGTGAGTAGAGCTGGGAAGCCTGTGCTTGTTTTCTTTAGATGATGTAACAAATTAGCTTCTTCCAAAATATTATGCTCTGGGGACTGTGATTGCAGGAAGCATGAGGGAACTTTTGAATTCATTACCAGACCTCTGCAATACATATGTGTGTTTTTTGTGTGTAGAACAGAGGTTTAAGTAGAATTGCTACAAAATCTCCTGACAGTGTGTTTGTGCTGTCCATACAGTCAGAAAAACATGTACATGCTGGAAGATAGTTCATTTTGGTACATGATTTGAATGTGGAAAAACATTAGCACTAATTATATACACAGAAAAAAAATAGTAAGGAAGTTCTGTGTTCATCTCTTTTATTTTTGTGATCCAAAATCTGGCTATAAATAAGAGTGCATTTGCTTAATAAAGAAGTGTTATCACTTTGCTTCACCATTTCCCTCTTAGGTAAAATTAGCTGTGTTGCTAAGCCATCAAAATGCAGCTGAAAGGATAACAATGATGAGCCCAGCTGTGCCCCTTGTACTCCCACTGAGCTGCTCCTGGTCCTTGGTTCATCACTGCCTTTTGTCTCTCCTCATCAAGGAGCACACAAATTATGGTATTGCCATTAAATGTAAATTCTCCTTGGCCACTTTTTATTCCAGGAGCTGCTGGGAAGGTGACATGGAGATCTGCTCACAGTTCCTCCCCAGAGCCTTTTTGACTGGGGCAGAATGAGGAGTGATAACTAGATTATTTCTGCTGTATGAGGACAACCAATTGCTGGTTGAAGCAGGTAATTGTGATGCTGAACATAGTTAGGAAAGTTAACATCTTGGCAACAAGTTGAAATTTTAAATGAAACTTCACCCCCATTATGTTCTGTATGAAGAGGAACTGAGCAAATTGTGTTTGCTTAAGCCAAAATAACAAATTTGGATCAGACTTCCCTTGCATTGGGATAATAAGTGTGGGATTTCACATCTGGCCTTTCAGGCTGGGCTTGGTTTTAAAAAAGCATCATCAGTAAATTTATTTTTTTTACTGAAGCCATCAGAAATTGCTTACCAGGGTTTTGCAGTGTGGTGAATAGCTCTTACGACTTCTGACTTTGGCTTGATGAGTTTCCTGTTCACCCTGGTAGATTTCAAAATGGAAGGGAGAGTCTAAAATTACAAAAACCAGCAAGGAATAAAAACTGTGTTGGCAACTGCAAGCTGTGTGAACATTCAGACCGCCCCAAATGTGGGTGTCTGCAGAGTTACTGCAGAGAACGGCAATGTTCATAAGCAGATTACTGAGTCATGAGCATGTTTTGAATGTGATTACAAGCAGAGAGACAGAATTAGTCTTTGATTTCCATAAAAAATTAATGAGAGAGACAGACAGGGACAGACAAATTGGAGAGTTCACTTGGTTAATTTTCTACCCAGCAGCTATTGTAAATGTTCCTCTTATTTAGCAAAGAAAGATACAAAGTCTATATTGGTTATGCTGGCCAAGAAAAACTATTAGTGTGCTGGAGGTTTACCTGGGGGCAAACTGTCAGCAAATTAAAAAAGCGACAGCGTGCTCATTTTGGGACATTTTGATGCATCTTTCACAAGTGCAGTCAATTAAGAGCTCCTTTGGAAATGGTGTTTGGCTGCTGTGCTCCTGAAAAACAGCTCTGTCTTTGTGTGGGCACCAGTGGGCTGATTCCTTCCCTTGAAAGGAGAGACTCTAGTTGTGTTTTAAAAGGGTATTAGTGAAATTATGCCCTGCTAGGGATGGGATAAGACGGGGTGAAATCATCATTAATGCTACAGATGCAGCAAGTGCTACATCTCTGGGATGTCATTTTATTTCTTTTATTCATGGCTGCAGGGCAGCTTATAATTGTAATGATACAGCCCCAGCAGTGGGTCTCTGAAGCAGGGCTGTGAGGTTCACCCTTTTCCATGGATTCTGGTTTGAATCTGCCAAGGTCTAGTATTTAAGCACACTTTACCTCAGCCATGCTCCCTCAGCTTTGACTTAAGGCAGCCAAAATGCCACCATTTGGCAGAAACATCTACTGTTCCAGATAATTTGTGAGGAACAAAGAGTTCTGATGTTGCCTACAAAGTGGAGTTTGCCCTAATTTGCACTAAATACCAATGAACGTTTTTGCAGAGATTTCTTATCTATAACTAATGTCCTGTATTCAGACCATTTACAGATGGTTAAATGGTGAGATGATGAGTTCATTCTCTATTTAAATGCAACTCACAACAGAGCATTGAAAACTATACTTTAAAAGGAATAATTGCCCTGACTATAGAAGACTTTGTTCCCATGGAAAATCGCTATGAAACTTAGGTTCTTTAATTGTCTTCAACTTCTTTTTTCTCTTTTTTTTTTTTTTTTTTTACAGCCTTTTTTTTTTTTTTTTTTGGTTTTTTTTTTTGTTTGTTTGTTTCATTAAATCTTGCAAGATGCTGACTTTTCAGTGAGAGACAATAAATCTTATGATGGAAATGGGCATATCTGTCTGGATGTAATCAACAGATATTTTCTCTGTTTAATAACAATAATGAAGATTCAGCTTTAGAGCGCAAATATTAAGTATGAGTGTATAAGGTATTCTAGTTGACTTTGAGATGAAATATAGAAAAACTCATGTCCATTGTGTGTTGGGAGGAACAACCTGCTCTAGTAAACAAGGTATTATTTCTTTAGATGTCTTGCAGGATTATTGGCAGGTAAGACGCGTGTTTAGTTTCTGCTTTTATATTCTCTGTTATGAGAGTGTCTGCATCAGCATCTTTGTGTTACAGAAGTGCCATAAATAATTCATATCTTTATTTAAATCAATGTGGGTTTATTTCCAATTGTCATGGGAAAGGCCTTTATTTTCTGTATCATTGTGCACAGTTGTCATACCAGCCCCTTACTTCAACATGTTTGTGAGTCACTCACAACATTTCAGTAAATCAGATTGCAGCAAACTTAGCCCGAAATTTAATTAGGTGATCAACAATTGTAGTTCTGTACTTTCCTAATAAAATGTGTCTCATTACAGACCGTTTACAAGGCATTGGCACCTCACCTGAACCCATTACTCTTGAAACAACGTGGCAAAACCTTAGGCAATGCTGTTGATTGTGCTCTGTTGAGTAACAGGGGTCCCTGAGAGAAACTCTAGATTAGTTTTCAGCAAAACAGAAAGGAACACAACTCTGGCAGTCCTTGCTCCTGTGGGATGGGAACCACATTAAAAAATAATCTCCATGGTCAGCAAGCATGGCCTGGGTAGAGAAAGGATTCACTTAATTATGTGAAGGGAAACCAAATAGGTAAATTAAAGCAGTCAGATGTGGGAGGCAGCTCCTGCCACACACAGCACTATATAGCTGGAACACGGACTGTTCATATTCATTCACATTTGGTTTTGCTGAGCTAGAAAGACAGATATCTACGTGAGTTAGAAGATAATAAAAAATTCCAGATTAAGGCATGCAGAGTAGGTCAGAGCAGAATAGCAGCACAGGCAGGAAAAAGCAACACAGCCTAGAGGAATATGAAAAAAAAGTGGAGAGGAACACCTGCCTTGAATTCATATTGCAAAGTCCAAAAAGGGCACAAGAAAAAGTAAAAACCCTGCTGACCAACCCTTGAGGGAACAAATAGTCTTTCAGTATATTTAGTTTTCCTGTTTCCAGGGAAAAAGCAACACAGTGACTACGATTTTCCATAACCTTCTCTTCCATTTTTATGATCATGGGAAATGGTTTCACAGGTTTTCTTACAGGTCTTGCCAGACTTTAAGTCACTTTGTGAGTATTAGACTGTAAGCCTTTCCTTCTTATGGATAAGAGTGCTTCTGAAAAAATTTATCTCTGGTGGGATTACTCATATCCAGATATCAAGTCCTAACTCACTGGTAAGAAAAAGTAAAACCTGGGTCTTGTTGTGAATGGACCTGAAAACCTGCCAGGAGCAAGGTGTCAGAGAGGAGCCATTCCTTGGAGGTGTCTTGGAGACCATCCCTCCAGCTGGGGTGGAGCCCAAGCTGCAAATAAAGCAGGTATGGAAACAGGGAGCTGCTGCCTCACAGTGGATGCCTCTGAAATCATAATCTTTTGATCTATTGTGCACAGTCTCTCTGCATCTCCTTTCCTAGAAATATTCTTATTTCTCTTCCTCTGCTAAAACCCCTAGCCTAAAATATGTCAAATGGTCTAAGCCTTGATTATATATGTCATCAACCTTTCTTATTTAGAATAGAATATCAGTGTCCCTTGTTTGTCTAATGAAGGTTAAGTTTAACCTTCAGGGCACAGTGCAAAGAACATCTGTTTATTCAGACTTCTAGCCTGGGGTCTGAAAAGCACAGTTTGTATTTGGGACCTCTGGCTGACATTTGTTAACTCAGTTTGCACTCATTTTAATGTGGTTTCTTGTACCCCAAGGCACAAGAATTGTTTAGAATATAATATGATAGGATATAAATATATATATACACACACACACATATATATGCGGACAAATGAGGCCACATATATATGTGTGTATATATATATTTATAAGTGAGGCCAAATGATTATTTTCCAAAATATTCCTGCTGGAATATGAAGGAGAAAATGAATTTTTGAGATCTTAAAACCCTCAGAGGTCACCAAGATTTTAATCAGGATTAGGATCTGGCACTGGACACACTAGAATTCAGCAGCATATGAAGCAGAGAAAGGAAAACCACCAAATCTGACTGGTCTGAGCCTTTTGCCTCTGTGGGGAGAACCTGCTGTTGGGAAGCAATGGATGGTGACCTGTGTGCTGGGGCATGAAGGTGATGCCTTAGGTTATAGCTATTGTATTTTTTAGACTCTGTGCTGTTTCAGTGAGTAGTTTTAGGTTTCATATTAAGTGCTACTAAGCTCTCTTTGCGGTGTAGATAGACAAAACAATTCCTTCTCTAGTTTGATACTAAGGACAACTTTCAGGCCCAAGAATGAAAACAACAGTGAAGTGAGAAGAAAAAACAAGGAGAATGGAGCTTCATAATCTGAAGCTGTGGCTGGACAATTGATTCTAATATGCTAATGGACCAAAACTCATAAAAATGTGAGACCTCATGACCCAGATGTCCATTTTGTGACCACTTTGGGACATCTTGGGTGTGGTCCATCTGGAATCTTGCATGGCCCAAAAGTACCCATTGAGACCTTTTAATAAATCCCTACTTCATCCTTTTGGCCTGTCTAGTCTCTGTTCCAGATCAGCCTCCAGAAGGTATCAAAGGAGCTCAAACCTCTGTAAATGGAACCTCTCAGTCCCCAAACCTCCTCTGCCTGTGTGGCTCGGTGGCCACATCAGTGTGTCAGTGTCCACTAAACTCCACAGCATTGTGCCATGCACTGGCAGCAGTGCTCTGGGTGGGGACACGGCTGCCACACGTCACAGGCTGCATCCCTGCCTGGGGAGGACACCTGGCCCCACCAGGGTGGCCAAGTCCTGGGTCACCCTGTGAGGTCTCATCCTCGCTGGGTGTGGTTTCTTACCTGCCAGCACAATACTGCATGAAGACTGCAAAGAAATGTGGGTTTGCAGGAAAAGCCCATTTCTAGTAAAGGAATCATGCTAGAATTTTATTTTTTTTATTGTTGTTATGATTGCATAGAACTTCTCTTAATGACATTTAAATATGGGGCCAAATTTGAGCTGATGGCATCTCATTAAAGCCAAGGGAATAGAAATTCAAATGCGCGTCTTCCTCCAAGTGGTTTATCTAGCAGCAGGAGCTTATTATCCGGTGTGACGCTGTTACCTGCCAGGAACTGTGTATCTGTACCAAGCTGAAGACAGATACATTTAAACACGGAGGTTTCTGAGTGTTTCTGATGACTGAGATAATGAAAAACCTGTTTAAGGGTTCAGTACAGTTCACTTAATGACATCAAATATTCAAACATGCTTCTTTACTGGTAGGATTATTGCACTGCAGGAGCAAAATGGGACTTCTTATGATGCCTTAAGAAATCGAGAAATGAAACAACATATACTTTCAAGATAATATTAGTATAGCTGGTAATATAAAGCCTGGTCTTTATTGGAGGCCTCCAGGGGCAAATAGAGAAAATGTCTACAACACCCCCCCCCTCCATGGGGGTGCATACAATTTTATAAGTTTATTAAATTAGCATAATTAACAAAAATCACCAATTAGAAGCACAAGTTGTGATGCAACTCCCCCCCCAGTTAAAACCCTTTCTAAATTCTCCCCCCTCAGATACTGAACCTGTTGATGAGAATGTCTCAAAGAGCTGTTTTTCAGACTTGGGTCCCAGAGAGAACCAAGATTGAATAGAGGTTTTGGAATATATTTTGTCTTTCTGCCTATCAGGGCAGGGAGAAATACTGGGGAAGATATGAATGCAATAATAGGTTACAGAGCTACAAATGTATGTCTAAAGAATACAGAGAATATATTAAACAAAAAGGGAAAATCAGTGCAGCATCACTTAATGCCAGGATTTGCATACAGAGAGCTCAGATAGGAACGGATGTGTGTGTGCAGAACTGTGCCTCTACCACCCCTCTTGAAGCACTTCACTTTTCTGTAGCAGTGTTCCCCAAGGCAAAAAGGAAGCTATTCCTGTGCCCCTTCTCAGATGTTTTCATTCACAAAGATTTAAATGCCAAACTCTCAGTTCTGTTCCTTTGCAGGGTTGATCCCACTGGCGCTGGCAGCCCCCCACTCCCTAAATGGTGCCAGATTGGAGATGTACCTGCAGCTCCTCACGTGCTGCTTGCATTTCCCTGCACCCTCTCCTTAAACATCTCCCTGGCAGCAAAACGTCTCTGTTCCCTTTTGGTCAGGCCCCTGGAGACTGTTCTTGTGTTCTCCACTACCTTGTGGGCAAATAACTGTTTCCTTCTGAAGCTGGAGCACACTCATGATCTTCCTCCACAGCATTTCTCTGGGAAGAATCTCAGAAACAGGAAAGTCTTGTCTTTCTTTCTGATAGAGCCACCTCATGAAGCCCCAAACCATTTGCAAGGATACCTCTAATTTCCATACAATGACATGCTGTGGGAAAAGTCATCTGGATATTTCTCTTGAAGCAGTAATGAAGGTGCCTTTCAAGATGTCCTCTGAGCCTGTTACTGTAAATGTCAAAATCTCCTGATGAATATGCCCTCTCTGATCAGAAAGCAGTTTGCTTTCAGGTGTTACTGAACATTTTCCCCTGCAAGAAGGTCTTGTGCCTTCCTGGTCAGATGCAAGCAAGAACAAAAGCATTCGTCCTTGGCCTGGTATTTAAGCATATAAAATTATCACCTCCTGAGATGGAGTATTTGTGAGCCTTTCTTGGGAAAACCATGTTATTGCTTGGAAATCACACACCCACGTAGGGGTGATCATCTGCAGTGGAGCTGTCTATCCTCCAGCAGTAGATGCTTAGGGAAAAAACAAATCCACCCCTTCAGAGGGGAACAGAGGCAAAATATTCATCCTGGTGTGAAAGGGTCAGGAAGGATTTCCACAGAAGATATTGAAGTGCAGGAGGCACCTACAGCTGAATACCTCATCTAAGGAGGGTACTCCACTGCAGGGAGGGAGCTCTGGGGGCTGCTCCAAATTGAATGAGCACGGCCCTCCAGTGCTGCAGCTTTCCTGGTGTCCCTGGGGAATTGTGGCTCCTCTCTGTTGCCATTTCCCATTCCTGTTATGCTCAGGGAGTGGGTCAAGGGCATTGTCTTCACTCTCTATTACAGCTCAGAGGGATCTCTGCTTTCCAGGGCAGAAAATCTGCCTTCTTGGTCTTCTGTTTCACAGCATGCTTCTCTGCTGAGAGTTTCAAAAATGCACAGCTGAGCCAGTGTACTCACTGAGGCAGCATGTGAGTGTTGCACAGCCACTCAATGTGCCTCTGCCTTCAGGGTCCCATGGCCCTTGAGGTGCATTTCATCAGCTCTGTATGCATTTCACTATCACTCAATAGGGTGAAAGCTTATCATCATTAATTGCCAGGGTTTATGTTGGCAACCACTTAGTTCCTATGGTTACATCTCTAAGAAATTGTGAAATAGGCACTTCAAGGCTCTGGGCAGAGAAACAAATTGACTGTTACAGAATTCATGAATGATAATAACTCATTTACTTATAATGCTAATAAATAATTGGTGTAAAATCTTCTAGTACAGCTTTAAAATACTTAGGGTATTTAAGGGTCAGCACTGCTCTTAGCTCTCCATTAAAACCCCCATATTGCAGTAATGCAGCCCAGATGGCAATTACAGTGTTTCAGAGTGTTCACTTAGTGAATCCATAACCTGGTCCTGGTCTGCAGGGCTGCCCTGCCTGTGTTCCCCTGACACCACAGCAGAGCCTTCTAGTCTGTGCTAGGTCAGGGTTAGAAACCCTCCTGTTTCTGGACACACCAAAGCTGTGCCATGGGAACAATATCCACTGTTTTTTTTGTCTCATGCAGCCCTTTGTCTAGGCCACAGCAGGATCCCGAACGAAACAGTTTTTTGTGGCAAATAAATACTCTGCAATTTGTCTACAAGGTCACCCCTACAACCCCACCACATCAGGGAACCTGAATCTTTCTGGTCTTTGAGTTATTTTCCTTGCTGTGTTCCTCATTATCCCTATCTTCCAGTGTTACTGAGTCCTGGAGTATTTGCTTTGTGTTGCTGCTTTCCTAGCTCCTTTTCCCCGTTATTTTCTTCCAGCTTGTGTGCTTTCCCCTTTTGTCACCTGTCCTCTGTCTCATGTGCAAGCAGGCATGCACCAGGCTTTGCACTGTTTTAGGATGCTCTACCATGTCCTGTCCTGTTTGTCTCATCAGTGTATGTAGCAGTTCAGTTTTTGTCACTTTCCCTGCACAGATCTTGCTCTGCCTACAATAAATTTTTTATGCCTTTTCTCTACCTTATTTCTTTTTCTACCTTGTCCCCTTAGAGTCAGCTTTCCACAGTGAACCATTGGGAAAATCATCTGTTTCTGTAACTCTGCTTCCATTGTTTCAGTATTGCTCATCTGCAGTGGGATAGCCCCATGCTTTGCTTTTGTCCATCAGCAATGTGTACTAAGCACAGGCTTTCCCATGTAGAGCTTACAATATATTGAGTTGGCTTTAAATTATTCCTTCGTGATTCCTGGCATGGGATGAATCAAGATGAATAACACAGTGCTGAAGGTAATTCCTCCCATCAGCTGAACAATGAATCAGTCACTATTTTTCTCACAGTTAAGATGCCAATTTGCATGTGGTACTAAATAATGTTCCTTGTTAAAACCAAGAGGCTGAATAAAGTGGTCAGTTTGTTACAAGCGTACAGGCTAAGAGACAGAATGCATATCAGCTATACTGCCTTTAGTGTAAACAAACAGTGTTTAATCATTTGGAGGGGGAAGACTGGGGTGAGGCCTGAAAAAACCATCTTCTAGAAACATATGAACAAGGAGTTGCTACAGATAGAAAAACAAGCCCATCACAACCCACGTTTCCTGAAGTCTCTGTAGGTCCTGAAAGCAAATCCAGCACTTAGTTCAGCAGTGCATATCTGACAGCAAACAGTCCTGTCTGTTGGTGAAGCAGAATAATAAAAAAAATTAAAAAGGCAGAGGTTGATATTCCTTCAAAAATATTCATAGAAATCTAGTGATGCTGCTCATCGTAATTGTAGCCTGTGTGTTGTGTATGTAATGAATTAGAGCTGGGGAAAAAAGGTTCTTCTCTTTTCCTGTGGGCCAAAACCAGGAAGTAGACTCTCTTGAGAGAAGGATGAAAAGCCCAGAGATGCTCTGGGAAGCTGGTTGTTTGCTTTCTAGCACTTCAGATTAGCAGCTGTGATATGGAAGGAGGGGAGATACCAAAGCCATGTGGACAAGTTGTGCTGTTGGGAGAGTGGGGTAGCAGGAGATAACCTTGAAGATAAGACAAGGAGCAGAGTGCTAGAGTGGGTTTGCAGGCATTCAGCCCAGCACACAAACCCCTGGATCTCCTATAGCCAGCCAAAGATTTTCTGTGCTGCTGCTTTGTGGAACAGCAGAGGTCTGGCTGAATGTGCTCCGTGAGTGCTCTCCTGGCTGGGAGGCACTTGCACGGCAAGGCCAGCAGAATCTCCTGGCTTAGACAGGGCATGAAAAGTGAGGAGGAGGAGGAGATGGCCTAAGTCCTAAGGGCCTAAAGGGTCTGACAGGTCCCCTGTGTGCTACACACCTCTTCTTCTCTGGGTACAAACCAGCCAGATTAGCCTATGACCTGACCTGTTTTGGAAGTGCCTTCACCTTTTTCTAGGTTAAAAGCTGAAAGATTTGCAACGTAAACAAGGAGCTTGTGCCCTTTATTCATTATGCCACTTCCAGTGTTAGCTGAATAAAGAAAATCCTTGCTTTACTTGAATTTAAAATGAGACCAAGTTATGATTCAAACTTGCAGTGACATTTATCCAGTCAGCTGGTGTTTGCTATAGGTTGAAGGGACACATAAATACAGTTGTCTTCATGTCTCATGCACATTTCTCAGTGTTCTTTGGCAGTTATTAAGTGCATTAATTCTTCTGATGCTAATTTCTGTGCAGTACTGATGAAAAATGCATTTTTCCCAGGGAGCTGGCACTTGGCAAATGTCTCGATGGCAATAAATTACCGTAGGAACTAAGTTTCTGTTGCCATGGTTTTCTTCTCCACTGGTACTCGCAGTTACTCTATCTTTACTCTATCTTTACTCCAGCAAAGGTAGAGAAGCAAAGCCACATCCCAGATCACCTGGGTGCCCCAAATCCTCTCCTCTCCTGGCTCTCTCATGTGGTTTGCCCTGAGAGTGCTCTTGCTCTCTGCAGGGTTCTGTACAAGTCTCACTTTGCTCCCAGACCTGGGAGGCCTCCTGGCTCCTGAGGAGCCAGAAGAACAGCAGGGATGTTGCTGAGGAGTGTATAGGAACTGGAGCATTCCCCTGCACCCCTCCCCTGCCTCTCTGTGCTCTCACCCCACTGCAAACTTTGCCAACACCACTTCCCTCCTCTCCATCGGGTGATGAGGCTGAAAGCAAAGTGGTTGAACTCAAAACATCAAGGGACTGGGTTCAGTGCTTGGTGCCCTTACATTATTTAAGTTTCCTGAGGCTTCCCAGAGGCTTTTGAGTGGATGCAAATAAAATTCAATGGATCACCTGAGCTGTGCCCTGCAGCAGAGGTTCAGCTAATAGGCCCATTCTGCACAAATACATTTATATTTCCCAAGGCTGAGATGACACAGGGCTGTAAACCAGTGCTGCTCTTTCCAAAAGAGTAAGGAGAAGCCATGGAGATGGCAGTGGTCAGACTGTCCTCAGACTTGGTATGAAAGCAAAATACAGATTTGTCAGGACCTTCTGCTTCACCTGCAGTACTTCAGCTGTAGCATCATGCCAGCCCCACATGCCCCAGAAGAGCTTTTCTCTGACTGGTAAATGGTGGTTGAAGGAAATGTAAGTCCTCAGGACTGCTGCTGGGGTCTTACATCAAGCACTGAATGCTGCTATTGATGGCATGGATGATGAGCTCTGCCTTGTGTTTCACTCTTTGATGGTCTGGAAATAGTTCTGTTTTTTACAGCTGGAGGCAAAAATGTTTTTCTCCCTTAAAACATCAACTGCAAATAAATTAGGTGTTTTCTTTCTTTCAAATTATGAGTATATCCTTGCTGCTGTCTGTATAGAATCATAGTTCTACTTTTCCTTCAAATTTGTCTTACTTTGTCGGCTTTATTAGAGAAGAGCTTTTAAGTATTTTTGCTAATAATGCTAAATCTAGACAAGACCTTCTATCACCGTTTTAGCCCATCTCACTATGGTTAAGTATTTCTCTTTGAAAAGTACAGAGCTTGGTTTCTGAATCAAAGGGAGTAAAATCCCTGCTTTACCCTGATTCAGAGTTAGGTCCTCTCTCTGAAACAAACAAAAATGAGGGAGAGGCAAAATTTTCAGTCTTAAGATACATCAGTTTTACAAAATATTTGTATGCTTCCAGGAGAGAAAAATATTTCTAAGAAACAGGGCAGAACACAAGTATATCATAAATTATTCTGGGTGGTATTTTTGGGTGACTGTGCTGGGCTCCTTGGCAGTTCTCAGTGTAGCTGGAGCACTGCCTGCACCTCATCCTGTCACATTCCAGCATCTGTGGGCGGGAAGATGTGCTGCAGAGGGTGCTTTGTCTGTTTTCATAAGAAGTTCACATTAAGAAAATTTGCTTTGTGTGTTTACAACTTCAAAAAGAGGTAAATGCTCTCAGGAAAACCTGGGGTCTGCAACAAGTATCTGAGGTGCTGCTGCCATTCTTCTTTCCGTGGGTCAAATTGCCTGGTGTTAAATTGCTCATTACTCCAGCATCCTTCCAGACTTGGGCACTGTATTTATTGCTGTGTCTAAAGCAAGTGCTTTAGACCCAGCAATAAATACAGTGAGAGCAGAGATTGCTGCTCTTTGACAGCCTGGGCTGGTGCTGCTGCCACCACCCACTCTGTTCAGAGAGATTTGGGGTCGTGGCACCAAACAGCTCTTTCCTGAGATACTCCTGTTACTGCTCAGTGCTGCCAGGCCTTGCTTTGCCCCAGGGTCTCACGGGATGAAGAGTTTGCAGGATTAAGCCCTTGTAGAACTCCTGACCGTGTACTCTCCCTCTGTCATGACCCTCCCTGGAAAACAGTGTATGATAATATCACCAGGAGGGATCAAAGGGGCATAATCTACGTTAGCTGAAGCAAACAGGAGTCTTGCTCTAGCCAGCGCAAGAGCAGAAATACAAATCCTGGGTGCCAGGGTGCAATTGCTGCCAGGTTACTGATGGCAGCCTCCTCAGAGCCCTATCAGCATTACAGCACTCAGCTGCTGTGCAGTTTATATTTATTAATACACACAGGGCTTGATGTAAGCACAGCAGCTCAGCAGCAAAACTGCCTCTGATTTATGGTGCAGGCAAGAGGTGACATGGAGACGCACTCCCTGACACAGCTGTGCAGCCTAAATAGAAAGGAGAGGCAAGGGGAAATGATCTGCATGGTTGCAGGAAACTGGCAGTTCATTTATGATACCCAGATATTTCGTTCTATAGAATACATATTTAAAGGTTTGATCATAAAGATTTGATTATGATTTTTAAAAGAATATTAGTTAATAGACAGCACAAAATCCTTTCTTTCCCCTTGTATCCATTTGTCAGTGTAAAAGTAAAAAAAATTATTATTCCGGCTCTTTAACCAACGGCACATCTACGCTTTATACAATATTGAATGTTTCTATTTTTTCCAAGTGAGGTTTTTTACAAATTCTAATATCACCTGATCTTTGTGCAGTTAATTCCCTTGTCATCAAGCCATGTAAGTACTGACCTCAGAATCTCAGAATAGCCCTGCCAAAAAAATAATAAAATACGGTAATTTGCATCACTGTTGCTGAGGGCTCTGCATATTTCCATTATAAAGTCCCAGTTTCAGCAGGCTGGACAATACGGATTGGTGTGGCTGTTTTCAGCTTTCAGGAGGAAATTTATTTTTAGAAATTAGGTCAAAGAATTTGGTTTGGCAGGGCCGACTGAGAGTGGCTCCAGTTCAAAATAGAAACTTTGCAGAGCAGCTCATTAATTTAAACAATTAGGTTAAAACTTCCTTTATTTTAAAAGTGAGAATAAACTTTCAGCACCCAAGTTACCTAAAGCTGAACTGAGATGCTCAGGTGGAATAAACACATAGGAGGTGTGCAGAAGACAAAAACCAGCAAACTGATGCACTTCTTTTTTAATATTCTTTTCCTATCTTGCTTCCTTAATATTTCATAGTGTCAGTAAAGTTAGGTCTTTCTCAATATTGTATGTCCTTTATGTCGCTGGCTTTGACATTGAAGAAAGGGAGTTATAAATTACACATGTGGCTGGTGGAGATGGGTTCTGAGCCCCCATGGACACAGACCTTCTCGGAGAGCTTGTTGGAAGAGCAAGGTCTGAAAACAAACACGCACATTGAAATCCTGTTCATCTTCGCTTTCTTCTCATCTCGATCACAGAGATTTCCTGGGGGAAATTTTCCTGCAGGAAATGTGGAAGTCTGGCTTGTTTCTCCCACCATGACCAGAGCAGCTCTACCACAGGGCCCTTATTCCCTTGTGTGCCTTCCCCACCCCTTCTTCAATGTGTCAGAGACTCTTAACGATCTCGAATGCACTTGGCAGAGAGCCATTCCTCTGAGACGGTCAAGTACACAACATTCAGTCGTGAACACTTGTCAATTAACTTTTTCCATTCAAGGGCTAATGACTCTAAATAGCACCTTGAGCTCATCGCTGCCACCCTGGAGAAGGAGGGGGGACCCTGCAGACAGCACAGCTACAAATCTGAAAACGTACCTGCTAAGAAGATTAAGTCTGCAATGCTGAGCATTAAGCCCATCAATATTTATGCAGCAGGCAAAAGTCGTATCAAACCTGTCATGCAGAATCTGTCACGGTGGTGTTTCTAAAAGGTTACCAGCCTCAAGATACCTGTTTCTCACTTATAGACGGGGTTGAAAATTAATTGTTCTGCAATTTGAGTCTTAGTCTACTGGTAAACTGCAGGATTCATTATTGAATTAATACTTTGCTTGGGTCCATCTGCAGGCACTTCTCCAGTGCACAGGATGAATAACAATCTGAAAGATCAAGAGGGTAAGCTGAAAATGTTTTCACTTCAGAGAAAATGTCTGATTTATTCAAGTGCCCTTTATCAGAGTTTCCATATGAAAGGCAAACCCTCAGTGGGCAGTTCTGGCCTACACATTTGGGTCTCTGTTCAGTGCCACCTGGCCTTGACAGCAGCTACTGTGGGGAGCCTGGGAAAGAGCACAGGTACCTTGTGAAATGTACTGAAAATCTTAGTGGAGCATTACTTCAACAATTATCAACTGGCACATCTGCCCCCAGCATATCCCTGCACGTACTGTCTTCCCCCAGAACTGGGCTGAGGAGTGGAGCTATTATAGCTTTGAGAACAAAAAGAACCAGGAGATGAGCCTCTGCTCTCATCAAGCAGAAAGGGAAGATTCATAGCAAAAGAAGCAGCAGAGTACAGCAAGATCGGGTATGCAAAGGGTGCTAAACACAACTCCTCTTCTGATGCATTGTTATGTGATGGATACAAAACTGAGGAGGTTATGGAAGTTTATAGCACATGATCTGGTCAGTGTCGTTTTAATTCCTGCTACCTCTGACAGACACTTTCAGCTCACTGCTCAGCATCCTGCAGGGGTATCTGTCCTTTTCCTTTCACTGTTAAGACATGCAGACTAGGGAAGGGGAATTTTTCTGATGTATAAATGATACAGTGAGAGACGAAAATCAGCATGTGAGAAAACTATCTAGGTGATGTATTTTGGGGAGCAGAATCCCTCTGCCAGCTCATGCCCTCCCCACGCTGCTGCAGATCATTGCTGCAGTGTGCAGGCGGTGTGCTGGTGAGCAGGTGATGTGTGAGGACTGCAGGCAGTGATGATGCTGGCCATTTTCTCTTTTCTTCCCTTCAGCCTGCAATTCTGTAGTTCTGACTTATCTTCTGTTTGCAATAAAAGTTATTAACCAAACTGTGTTATCAGAGAATTACCTTATTAGTTTGGCACAAGAGTTTCCAGTCTCCTGACAATAATCTACTGTAAAGGCAGAATCCCACTGAGGCACTGCATGATAAACACCCTCAGGATGCTGAAAGCAATTGATATGAACTGCAGCTGTGGCTAAGGAGGATCCCTGCAGAGACTGTCAGGATTCTCTGTATCTCCTGCACAATGTGGCCCTGGAAAGACTGGTTTAGAAGCCACAGGTAGAGGAGTTCCAAAGGTCCTGGGGCTGTTTTCTGCTCCAGAAGCTGGGCAAGGAGGGGGCAAGGGCCCAGTGGGCTCCCTGATGCTCCAATGCCATGTTTTCTCTGCCAGCTGCAGCTTGGAGGGGCATGAACATGAGTCATGGTGCAAACATCAGCCTTGCTCTTTCCTCAGTGTAAAATTTCTGTATGAGTGGAAAAGGAAGAAAACATTGAAAAACCCAACACAGTGTTATCACTTGATATATCACTGAAGTGTTGCTTCCCTTTTGTAATCCTTCTGCTCTGTTACATAAAATTTGCTCTGCTTTTTTCCCCTGGCCTACAAAAAAACTAAAATACAGGGGAATTTTCCTCCTAATGGGAAATTAGTTGTACAGTAAAAATATTTATTGAAGCATGGACACCTTGATCCATTTCCTGTTTGAATCAATAGAAAGTTTGTTATTGATTTTGGTGGTTTTTTTGAGACAGGCTCTAAGTTTTATCCATTTTTCACTAGATGAATGCCCTGCTGATGCATGCTTTGTCCTGGTTAGTCCTCATAGTGGTTTTTTATGACTTTCAGGAAGGAATAGGAACATAGCAGAGAGTAAAAATGGCCATTTTATAAGTTAGAATCTGGAAATATGGCTTGCAGTTAGTGACTAGCATTGCTTTATCCTGAGTACCTACAGGTATGATGGTTGAACTTGGTATTTTTCATCTGTGGAATAAAAGCTGCCAAGTCTGTTAAAATCTGATTCAACGTGACATTTGTGTCACATTTTATCTGCATGCATTGGTTAAGATTATGTCAGCTGATGTGATGTAACCAGACACAGCTTAATAGCCAGTGACGTGCAAAACAGGCATTCCTCTTCTTCTTCCTATGCTTAGGAATAATGTAAGATAACACAAAAGGCAAAATTACCTTTGACTTCATGAATGTGACATTGTCAAGGGGTGGCTAACATGGGGGTCACCCCATGTGTCACCTCACAATGTTATCTATCAAAATAGGCAACTCACCTTCATCTTCAGAAGCGAGGATGAAGAACATGAAATCCCCTGTTGGCATTCATGATTCCCTGTATTCAGGAGTCTGCTGAAGTTGGTGCCTGGTGGTTTAGTTCAATGAATCTGTATTAAAGGACTTTTCCAGGCCAGTAAGTGTATAAAGAGGTGGAGCATGCAAAGGAACCACATCACAGCGCTGTGTTTGGGAAATGCCAAGTGACAGAGCAGTAGCCAAATCTGAAGGGAGATGGAGTCAGTATCCTGCTGGTGCTTTGATCCCAGCAAGTGTCCTGCATCCCAGGACTCCTCTGAACACAGCTTCAGTTGCAGGTTCTGTGTTTAAGTTCCTCTGTGAGAAAATCCTTCTCCAGGTGTTCAGGGGAAGGAAATATGCAGCACAGTCATCAATCTGACTGCTGAGGTGTGAGTGAATGTGGCCCTGTCAGGGAGGGTGCATGGGGCAGCTCTTGGGGCTAGTCATCCTCACCAGGCCAAACTCCAAAGGCATGATGTGACCTACTGAAATCCCTTTTCAGATTTAAATCAAATGAGTCTACATGCCACAACTCACCAGCACAGTATTTTTAAGTTTAAATTTTACCACTGTGAGCTGGTTTTGACAGTGATGGAGTTAATTTTCTCCACAGTAGCTGATACTGGGCTGTGGTTTGGATTTGTGCTGGAAGCAGTGCTGATAACTCAGAAGTGGTTTTTTTTCAGGGTTTACCCTGAGCCGAGGCCTTCTCTGCTCCTCACCACACCCCAGCAGCAAGAGGCTGGGGGTGCACAAGGAGTGGGACACAGCCAGGACAGCTGACCCCAACTGATCTGAGGGATTCCCAGACTATGTGACATCATGTTCCTGGCATAAAGTTGGGGAAGAAGAAGGAAGTGGGGATATTCAGAGTGATGGTGTTTGCCTGCCCAAGTCACTGTTACACGTGGCAAAGCCCTACTGTCCTGGGAATGGCTGAACACCTGCCTGCCCTGGGGAAAGACGAATTCCTTGGTTTGCTTTTGCTCCATGTGCAACTTTTGCTTTGCCTATTAAATTGTCTTTATCTAAACCCACAAGCTTTCTGAGTTTTACCCTTCCCATTCTCTCCTCCATCCCACTGGAGGGCGTGAGCAAGAGGCCATGTGGGGTTGCACCATGACATGCTGCCATAAAACAAATTACCTTGGTGTCCATTGCATTACGAACTTCAGGCACAATAAAAACAAGGGGCAGTCAGATATTCTTGAAAAGTGAGCCAAGGCAGAATGATCATTCTGAAACACCTACTTTCCTATGGGACTGCTTCTCCTGTAAGTGATGGGTTCAACCCAGTTGGCCATCACATTTTACCTCAAAGATTACACATTTTGTCAATATTCTGCTTTTTGCAAGATGAAATACTGCTGGAAGAAAGATCTCTAGGCACACTTAATACATACAATACCAAGTGATGTATTTATGCTGTTCAATAAAAGAGCTAGAAAAGGTATTTGTCAGGGAAGCGGTGGGCAAGGTAATTTATATTTTGTATGAAATGCCACTTAGGAGCACTTAAATAAAATCATCACAATACCGTTTTTTCTGCAGTAAGATGGTCCTTGTAATCATACAAACAGACTTCCAGCCCAACACAGAGGCAAAAGTAAACTGTCTCAGTGCTGCTGACAGGAAAACAGGAATATTTTCACTGTTGGAGCATGGCAGGAGCCTGGCTGCTCTTCCCCTTTGGTCCTTGGTGGGGAAGCTGAGGCTGTTGTCTGTTCAGGATAACCCTCAGCCTGGTGACAGGCTAAACTCAGAGCTAAAAGTGGCAGAGAAAATGAAGATTAAAGGAGCTGCAGTATCCAAACCTCAGCTGGGGCATTGGCACATCTGCTGCCTTGCTCAGCACTGTTATCATGAATTGATGGCATCTGAGTGCATCCGCAGTGCTGTCACCAGAGCTCTCCTGCACAGCTTCATCTGCTGCACATCTGCCTTTCCTTCATGAGTGACAACAGCATTTTATTAGACTAGAAGGTACTTGATAAAACCAGCCTTAGCAGTGGTTGTGGGAAATAAAATAAAATAAAAAAAAATAAAATAAAATTAAAATAAAATAAAATAAAATAAAATAAAATAAAATAAAATAAAATAAAATAAATAAAATCATCAGCTCTACTGGGAATTTCATGCACAGGCAAGGAAGGTAGGGTGGGTCACATAGACACCCCACTCCTCCAAGACCATGCCAAGGTTAGAGCTACTCTGCAGAAGCACAGCTGGGTAGGACCCTACAGCTGCTGCTCTTTGCATAGGCACAGCTTAACAAAGGTGGGGGAAACAGGTGCTCACCCTACTCACCCAGGTCTCTGGGTCTTGGTCAGGGTTGGAACTGAGATCTCCTAAAACTTGGTACCATCCCTCTCCGGAAACCTGTGAAGACCAGAGTGAGGGCAGTTGTTTTCTTATTTTTCCTCTGACTTGAGCTGCACACACATTTGCAAGCTCAAAGCCAGCTAAGGTAAATATGCTTTATAAATGGTGCTAGTCTGATTGGGCTGGAGGCAGAGCAGACAAACATAAATACTTCTACTAGTCAGTATTATCTCAAAAATGTGACATCTTAAAGGTCCTTTTTATTTTGGCTAGCTGCTTTCCCAGCACAAACCTATGATTAATTTCTGTGCACTGCTAATTTTTTTTTTTTTTTTTCAATTTGGAAACTTACAGGAAATGTTGTGATAACATTTAAATGGCAAGAGGGAGCTGAACTGTCCCAGCATTGGTCCCCACTCAACCTGCTGACATTTCAGGGGCTAGAACTCTTATTATCCATGTTGCTCAGCTGTTTCCAGCAAGGTCACTTCTGTAACATTTTCCTAGGGACATAATTTCTTCCCTGACACAATCTTGTGCTTCCTGTAACTCCAGCAACTCTGATGGCTAGATGCAATTTGGGCACAGCAAAGGTTGTAGTGCACTGGTAAATGAATTGTTCCAATTTCTCCTGACCGAGAAAATCCTGGCTGCTTTGAGATGGCTGCTGAGCAGATTGTGCAGGGTATAATTGGGATGTGATGGGATGGGTATGTTCAGTCACTAACAATATTTTTCTACTTACTACTTTTCTAATTACTGCAAAAAATTCTTACAAATGTGGCTTACTGCTTTTTTCAACCATTTATAGGCATATATGCCTCTCCCTGAATGTTTTCTCCTTGTGATATTTGTAGCTGCTAAAGCAGATGAAGCTACAAACCTGTCCCCTACTTTGTCTGATATCAATGGCTGCTTTCCTCTGGGGACAAACTGCTTCCTGTAGAGAACAGCACAAAGTACCTCACTGAGACACCATCACTCAGCAAGATAAAACATTGAAGGGAAGAGAAAGGCTTCGGAAACTCCCCCAAAGGAACAGGGAATCCAGTCAGTTCTCCCTCACATTAATATTTGCTGTTCCTCTGTATTACACCTCTAATATGTGAATATTTGGAAGTGCTGGTTCTCCATGTGTTCCATGCACTAGGGACAAGATTTTAAAACATCTGCAATACCAAGAGAGGTTGCCACTCTGTGTTGAAGCCCAAAATATTGTGCTAACCATGAAGGATAAATGATGAATAGCAATTGCCCCTTCTGAGCACTTTTGGGAATGATGCCTTTTCTGTGCTGAGAACTCTGCCAAAATGTTGCAAGGAAAAGAAATATGCTTTGCAGTCACCCATTTTCTCAGCTCTAAAAGCGTTGGCACAGTAATTTGCTTATTCCTTATAATTTTGGTCTGCAGTGGGGCAACTACACACTGGACACTGCACCTTCTGCAGGGAAGAGGACTGCAGCAAATACCCTGCAGCAAAATATCTGTGAGGAGAACCCACTGCTGACCATAAGGGTTTCTGGGCTCAGTGACCTGGTTATTCCAAACCTCTTCAATTTGAAGCTTGGATCCATCTGTTGAGCTGTGGGATCCAGAGGCTGAATCCTTGAATGCATTCCTGCTGTAGAGGAAGCTGGGGCCTCCCAAGATTCTGAGCAATTTAAGCTCTTCTGATTTCACTTGAAATTCAGTGATGGATTTTTATATACCATAAGGTGTTGGCTGTCATCTATGAGAACTGAATATTTGGAGGGAGTGAAAAAAGAAGGAGCATTTGGAAAAAAAGTGTTTAATAATATTTTAGTCAGACTTTGTTAAATAAAGGGCATATGTTTACACGAATTAAGCTATGTTAAAACACAGTATCCAGGACACTGTTTAAAGAAGAAAAAGTCAGGTTCTTTAACACTTCTAGTGTTGAACCAGGAATTAAATAAGTGAGCTCCCACTGCCCTGCAGTGACACTGTCACATCTATGCTGCTTCTTGCATGTGTGTCACTGGAGGGAGTTTCAATGGGGCAGATGTTATCATCTATAGATGATACAGATAAACAGATCATCTACAGATGATGCAGAGTCAATGTTGGACACAGCTATGGGGCTGTAGTTTCCAATTACCTTCTTCTGGATAACTGGAAACCAGACTCAGATTTCAAACTCCAAAGTCTGTAAATCCTTCCATTGTCATTATTTGTTTTTAGATCAAAGACAAATCTAAGAGTTTTGATAATGAAAGAGATGTATCTTTCTATCTACAAGTCCCTTTTGTTGTTTTGAAAATCGACTTGTGTGCTGCATGCTCCTCCAAAATGCTTTTATTCTCTTTGTTCATTGTAAAGCTTTTGTTAAAGAATTCTCCATTATTTTCTTCTGTGCTGAATCTAGTGATATCTGCTATTTCCTTCTAAAGCCCTTCTTAGAAGACTGGGAATTTCTTTTCTCCTGTGATTTTCTCCACTGTGCTTTTCATCTCATCACTGAAATGGAAATATTTTACTAGTTAAATGGGGGGAAAAAAAGCAGCTAAGGCAGAAGCTGTTTCATCATCTGCCTAACACAGACCTCCTCAGCATTCAGAGCAGCAGTTTACTGCAACAAATTAAGTGCACAAATTTTTCTTGTGGAAGAAATGATTTCTGAATTCCCTCTGAAACCCCATTTCTTCTGTAGAAAGATGAGTTAATGAAGAAATTTACAATTTAGTGCCTGTTGGTGCTTATTCTGGCTCTCAGAAGCAGTTTTATGTTAGTTTCCATTATTTTAAACGCCTTCAGCCACAATATGGAAACAGCAGCTGTGGTCATTCCTATAGATTTGCTTCTTAGTTACCCACCTTTATCTGCTCAAGCCCTAAACTGACCACTGGGTCTTTAGCCACGTGCTTTTGGTGCTAGTCAAAAGTACTAGGAAAAGGGAGAAGAAAAAAGCTGAGTAAAGCCAGCCTGTCAGGTGGTTCATCCCAGCTGTTTTGGTCCTGTTCCTCCCTGTTGTGCCCCTGCATGACATTCCCAGAGGTAAAGAATTCCTCTCTGTGTGCAGGCTGCTCCCAGCATGGCTGGAGGTGAGAAACACTGCTGGGTTTTGTCTGGGAGAAGGAGCTGGTGCCATTCCCCACACAGATGTGGATGTGTTTTTCCAGGTCTGTAATTCTTGCAGGAAATGATGCCATCGAGCATGGTTTCTCCTGGAAGGGAGTAAATACCTTCTTTGTACTTTCAGAAATGGATGCATCCTGGGATTTTATTGAAAGAAAGAATATGGATATCATGATGGGGGGGGGGGTGGGGGGGGGAATCGTTTCAGCCTAAAAATATGAATTTTGTTTTATTTCTAGTTTCATGCTTTGGAATTTTTTTTCTTGGCATCTTCTTGATAACATTATCAAGAATCTGTCGTGTCCTTCTTAGTTGGGAAATAATTACATGGCTAAATTCAATAGTTCAGTAATAATGCTTGACTCCAGTTTGATTTCCTCTGACACAAACCACGGTCCAGGTCTGTCTCAGGCACCACTAGCATCAGTGAACTGTTACACCAGTTCAGCATTGCACCACCAGACACCAGGGCAGGCATTTCCCAGTTCCTCATGCTTGCATGGCTCAGGCAAGATGCTCCAGCTCAAGTACATATCTGGGAGGGAGAGTTGTTGCCCTTTGAAACATAGATACAGCAGTTTTCCAAAGGCTAAAGGGTAAATTAGGAGTAGAAAACAGAAGCAGAAGAAAAAAGTTGAAATATATTAAACAAGAAATACCAAGCAGGGAAGTACAGAGATTTCTGTGTGCAGAGCAAATGTTGCCTGCTCATCGAAACACACGTCAAGGAACTTCAGAAATAAATTGAAGCCACTCTTCCTACTGAAGAAGGAGGAACACTTGATAGTGTGCTTTTGAAAACACATAGGAATGAATTTCACCTCTTGGTAATACTAATTCTTTAAACTAGAGGGATATATCTGAAAAGAATTCAAGAAAACTTTAAAATATTTTAGAAATGGAGAACATGACATTGTGAAATTAACTGAATAGAGAAACATCATTCCCTTAGGATATTAGACTCAGGGGAGGAACCTCTGTCTGCTCATGTTCCAGCAGTAAGGATAACAGGTGCAATCTAAAGGACCAAAAATAGAGCTTTAAAGCAGCAGTAGTTGAGCAGCAGGATATTCTCCTGCCGTGCTGCATCCCTGCTTGCTACCTGCATCTGTGTGGCTGCATGAAAGCTGGGAAGCAGCAAGCCAAGGCACTCATTTCCTGCTGTGTTTTTTATAGAAACTTTTCCGTTGTCAAATTAATAATTTTTTTAACCTAACAATTTATTTACAAACCTGATTTTGGGGCCTGAATTAATCTGTCAGTGTTTTTCTTCAGCAGAAAGAACATTTAGACAATTAGCCCACTGCTGAGGGAAATGGAGGGATCATTGTCATCAGCTCTAATGATGCTCCTATATTAAGGATGCTTTAGGAGTAAGAAATCAATGAGACAGTGGTTTGAAATGACCCAAGGACTTTCCAACCCACTGATTTAATAACATGGCGAATAAAAAAATGAATCTTGGTAAATAGTAGTGGCCTAGAACAGAATCTGCCCAAAGGAATTTCCTGATATTACTTTTATTTGCTTGTCATAATACATTTCAGCTGTATTTTCCCCTTTCTGTTCCATACACTATATTAAAGAAGAAAACGAAGTTTTCTATTCAGTTTGAGTTCTCTGTGAGCCTTTTTTCTCTCTGGTTAACTAGAAAGACATTAAAATACAAATATTTAATCAACCGACAGAACAATTTAATACAAGTTTTAAAGTGGTTCTTCTAGCTGTGATGTGTGCCTGGAGAAGCAACAGGGAGAAAATCCCTTACTTTGAGACATGGTTTTTGGGTTTTGAATTTTTTTGTTTGTTTTTTTGGGCAAACTTGAACCTTTTTGATCTCTGTCTTTTGTAAAGTAACTCTTCGTCAGATTAAATATGGAGATCCCTATCAGAATGCACTTGGCTTTGACAAGTCTGGCAGAGCCTTGTGGAGCCTGCAACATGGTAATAGCTGGCACTGAAATGAAAAGGTCTTGGATAATGCATAAAGAATATTTTAGCAGTATGACTCATAAGTAATACAAAGGCAGCTCTGGCAATGTCTGTTCTAATTACAGACTAGTTGCTCTGTTGTAACAATCATGGGTATTAAGTGTGTGGGATGCTGAAATGTGTGGGCATCCTGCTAAGCTTGATCTCAGTTCCTTGCAACTCAAATCCTGTCTATCCCAGCTGGAAAGTAGGTGCCTAAAAATGTACTGAGGGGGACTAAATGTGTGTATCTATTTTTTAATATGTTTTGTTGGGCCCTCCGGGCCACACGCTTTTTGAGCTGTCAGAATCATGGAGATGTGTTGCACAATGCAGCAGCCAGCTGTCCTGTTGAAGCCTGCTGCTCTGGGGCTGCTGCTCATCCCCCAGCACTGCCACAGTGCAGCATTTCCAGAGCACCTTGGTGGGATCAAAGAGCAGGAGCAGCAGCAATTCCAAGGTATGTTAGGTCTGTACAGGATTGTTTGACCTCCAGGATTTTGGGGAATGAGGTAATGTGGGCTGCTGTGCCTTTGAGCAGCAGAGATGGTGATAAATCTTGGATGGGAAACCTGGAGCAGCTTGAGGGGTATGTGTGGAATGGGACAGCACTGCTGAACACTGCCTGTCTGAGTGATTGGCTTCCTGGTCTGGTTAGAGAGGCATGGGCTGAGGCAGTAAGATGTCAATGTGACTTAATCCTGAAATTTAATGAAGGCCAGTCCAGATGTAGAATTTGCTCCATTTCAACAGTTAATGAGTTGGAAAATTATCCAAGCTCAATTTTCTTTCCTTCAAGGTTTTTGCTTTCTGAGTTTGGGTGATTATTTCCCTGGACACCATTTGTCCTTGCCCACTGTTTGTCTTCCTGTTCATCAGAGTTAAAGAATTTTTCTCCCTTGTCTGAATGGGGGAGACTTTCTGCCTATTTCTCAGAAATTTTAGGGATGTTAAACATGGTGCATGACTGCTCAAAAATGACTGCATGGGAGAGTGCTCAAAAGCTCTGACTTCACAATACTATGGGATCCTCTTACAGGTGAAGATTTCTGTATTTAGGTGGTGTGTAATAAGGAAGACAGTCCCCGTGGGAAATGTATGAGCAGAAAATATATCGATGGGTGTTATCTCTCTGTGAGTACCATCTGATGATAATGTTTTAAAAATACATCTGTGGGTATTAACTATCCACAGCTACCATCTGAAGAAGTTTTAAAAATCATTTGAAGCATGCCAGCAAGCTGAAGGCTCACAGACTGCAGCAGGGAAGGAGAATGAGCAACATAAGTAAGATTTTGCTAAGGAGAGGTTGGTTTGGTTTTGGATTAATGTCCTTGGTAGCAGAGAACTGAGAGAAGACAGAAGATGCCTCTTACACTGTGACTACCTTCTCTAATCACACTAATGTGTCTGTAATAAAAATATCACTTAGCCTGCCCTTATTCCCCCTGGGATACTCTCCTAAATTCTCTGCTTGGTTGTCAACACCCTGGTGCACAAGGAGAGGGGTGTTTTTCCGCACCTCAGCTGCAATAGCTGCCAGAAAATTGTGCTAACACGTTTGCTTTGGAAGCATCCCTCCCTCTTGGGTGGCACTAGGCGCCAGCAAGGGCAGAGCTGGAGCAGAGCCCAGGCTGCAGTGCCCAGCTCTGCTGCTGCCCAGGCACTGGGGAGCAGTGGGGAGAGATCCCAAAAGGCTCACACCTCCCTCAGTGTCTCCCAGAGCTCTTTGTTGCTGGGTGGCACTTCACCCCAGCACAGAGGATTTGCAGACTGTGCCATGAGTAAATTATGCCAAAGCTGAAGACGTTGTCTGTTCTGATCACCACTTTGGTAAAAGTGTCCCCTTCTTGTTTGGTAGGTTCACAATATCACTGCTTGCAATGAGCATTTTTATTAAGTTAAACAGAACACTCTCTGCTGTACAGCACCATAATCTCATTAGAGGAAGGTTCAGACAGGACTGCATGTCCTTCACTATATCCCCTTAAAGGCAGAGAGGCAGTCAACAACCACCAAAACATTGTTCAGCTCTTTCTACCAGCATATTACAAACACATAACCACAAAATTCTAATCATTTCTGGTTTTGTTTTGAAGAACATTATTTCCCATATGCATTGAAATTAATATTTGCAACTACAGTGACAATGCAAGTAATTATTTAGCCCCTGAGTACACATGCAAAGTATCCTAAAGAATATCTTTTGTCCAACACCTTAATCAGGAGCTCAATCTAACAAAAGCTTAACTTCATGTGAATGAATATTCATAGGTTTGCACAACTGAAATGTTAATATTATGAATAATCTTTAAAGCACTTACAGTAATACTTTAGCTCCAAAAGCATAGTGTGAGGTTTCCCAGAAGAGTATCCAGATGTAAAAATTGCGAACAACACACAGGATTTTGTTTAGAGGATGTTTAGAACAGATGATGTAAATGAAGCCTGTGGTGACAGTGAACAAAAAGATGTCCCCAGTCTCTGCATGGCTGTCATCTACACGACTCAAATCCATCCTAACATGTCCAGAGGTGGCACTGGGTTATTTTTCCCACACATGAGGCTGTCATGATGTTGCCAGAGGTGACAAAAATCTCCTGGCAAAAATATTGCAACATACTGGTGAAATTTGTGTAACAGCTAAAGCTACTCACAGTGTGATTTCCAGACATTTTTCAAACACTGAGAACCCTCTCCAAGCAAGAGCCACTGAAAGTAAAGAACCAAGGAAGCACAGGGAGATGAAGACCAGTTCCCTCTGTCACAAATGACCCTGTGACACCCCAGTTTTCACTCACAGGGAGTGAAAAACAAGACAGGAGAAAGAAGAGTCACTCCCACCTGACATTTGAGAGTACTGTAAGAAAGCATAGATGGGAAAATACACATGCTAAGGGTTTTGTCTGAGTGCTGGTATTTCCCTATAGTAACTAAAAGGTGCAAGTGCCATGGAAAGCTGGCAGAAGCCTTTCACTTCCACATGCATCATAGGGAAGGTGAGCTGTAAAGTCAGCCCAGGATGATTCTGGAGGATGGAGAATCGGGACAAAGCAGTTGTGACCTGCAGAATGGAGGTGGAGGGTGTTCAGCATCCTTCTTGCTGCTCTTAGCAGCACCCTGGGGCAATCACATTCTCATGGCAGAGTTGTCATGACCGAGGAGGGAGCAGAGCCATGGCTCAGCCCAGGGGGACATGGCAGTCCCACAGGTGGAGTGGGGGGAGGGAGGGAGGATGTGGCAGGACATAGTGCCCTGTAAGTGTGACAGCCACATCTCTTCCAGCCTGTCCTTACTTTGCAGGCTAAATTATTTTCAGTACTACACCCAGGGTGTGCAGAATTAGACAGGGATTGCTTTTGCATGGGCGGTGCTCAGCTACAAAGCCACATGACAAAGGCAGGTGCTATTAATAACCCCAGTGTCCCTGTTCTCCCTACACCATGTGCATGTTCCAGTAACTCTGCAGCACAAACCCCACAGGCACTAGGGACAGATTACTATGTTTTGTTTTTTTGACAGTGGGATCACAGGCCAGGAGTATGTCCAAGAGGTTGTAATGAGAAGAATACATAAATGAAGCATTAAATTTGCTTTATGTACATACGTATATGTATTTGTTTGACTCTCTCTCTTTTTACATGTATATATTACTTGAGAAGGTCTAACACATGGCCCTGCAGGCAGTGTCATTTCAATAAACAAACAAACTACCTGCTGTCCCTATTCTGAAGTGTCCTGAAATATCATTTGCTACCAAGGCTGTCACACAAGGTGAGTGCACTGGTGAAGAATGAGCTCTGACTTGGCTAACATGCAGACAGACAAAGCTGTGCCACTGCACCAGCTGCAGAGCTGCCCTCCCCAGAAAAACAAACTCCCAAGCAGACCCTGGGACTGAGGGAAGATCTCTGCAAGGTCCAGCTGTTGCTCTGGGATGGTGAATCTCCCACTGGAGGCTGAGCCAACCTTGTGTCTTTCATATTTGGTGTCCTCACCCACACCTAACTCCTGCCCCAGCTAACACTCCTGCACTGAAATAAGGAGAGGCTGTAATAGGACTACAATATTTGCACCACATTTTAGGCAAGTTTCAAGATGAATGAGAGGTGGATGAGAGTTATACAACCCACACCCCAAAGCAGCATTTTCAGTATTGCCTTTTTACAGACTGCCCAGTTCTGTGTCTCTTCACTACCTGTGTGCTGTGTGCTGCATATCCTCTTTCCTTTGTGTCCTGAAGTGTGCTTGTATTTGATTTTGAACAACAGATGAGAACAGACATCACCTTAAATATTCACAAGGAAATGTCAGCACAGATGAGGCAGTACAGGGGGAAGGGTGGAGGTGGGCTCAGCATAAATCATTTATGGCCATGAGGCAAGAATAGAGGTCACATCATTCTCAGCAACATTATTTTAATAACATGATGCAAATCTTCACTTTAATGGCAGCCTGAAAATAAAACAAGCATTTATTGGAAACATATTGGTTTTAGAAACCTGACTGGAAGCTTGCAATTTTAAGGCTGTCATGGGACTTGAACTGAATAACCCAGTGGAGTGAGTCCTCCCTATTGCAAGCCCCAACAAAGCTTGTTTCCAGAAAGCAACCAGCTCTGCTGCTGGTGAACCACCTGAGTAGTTTCAGAAATACCTGAAATTTCTTAGCACCAGAAACACCGAGCAGCCTTAGGTAGGTGATACATACCCAGCCAAAGGTGAATTTTTTTATTCCTTTCACGTACAGTGCAGCTGTACTGGTGATGGTATTTGAGGACTTTAAGGTATCAGGTATATTAGGTTAAAAGAACAAATCTCCTCTGAGACAGAGACCTTTGGTTTCTCTGTAATTTCATGTCTGCCTTTACTTTCAGCAGCCGCTGCTAATTCTGGACTGCTGGCTCAGCTTGGCTGGGCACAGCCCAGATGTGATACAGCTGCATTACAGAGCATCCAATAAACTTACCCACAGGTACTCACCTCCCTGTAGGTGACCTCCTGCAGCTCCTCCTCGGGGGGCTGCTCCCCAGGTGCTGCACGGGCATGTTCCTGCATCCGAGGACAGCTGAATGCACACAATTGATTTCTGCTGTTGCTGAGATATTGTTAAGAACTTGCACAGTCACCTTGTCTGAATCACTGCTCACTTCATGTGTTATTTTTAATTCTCCTTCCTTGTCTGCAGGCTTTGATAGAATGTTTTTTTCTCTTGCCACAGCCATTATATCTGACTTCACATACAACACTTCCATTACCACGTTTTTTTCCAGTGTACTAGTAATGCTTCCTTTCCAGTTTATCTCCTGTTCTGTACTTTTTCAGATGTTATATTGACTTTGTGATGTGCTAACAGGCTTGTATTTTTAAGTTTTTCTTAGAGTTCTTAGAAAAGTCAGGTTTTTGCCTGCTTCTCCCAGACCCTGGACATAAACTTCCCTTTAACATTTACTATGATAGACCTGGCTCAGCTTCTCGTGTTAGCCTTCTCCCACCCTTTATCAGGAATTTCTTAATGGGGTAGAGAAGGCAAGAGCTGTCTGGTCTTGGCTGAGTATGCAGTTATTAGTTGGACTAATAGTTGGACTAATTAGTTGGCCATCTCCATCTCCCCTGTGAAAATCATGGCAACCAACAAGGCAACTGCCAGAAGCAGAGTACTGTTGGTGCTAAGACTGGTGGTTGTACATCTTGTAGAGCAGAGAATACCAAAATTACTTGAGGAAATCAATTATGAAAGAGCAAAAGAGTCACATCAGTGTTTTACATGACATTAGAGGGAAATTGTTGGTTTGTGGGATTAAAAACACTGGAACTGGGACCAGAAAATAGGTCGGGGGACACAAGAATAGGAAGTTACCTGTTCTTTATTAAGAGCTGTCATTAAAAAAGCAAGTTGTGCCTGTGACATTTGCTGATGTGGAAAATCTAAGCTGCCAAGGTGTGATCTTAAATCTCCTATTCCAGCTCTCCCAAAGGAAAAAAAGTTTTTGAACACATTAGGCTTATGTCTTAACTAGTGAGACATCTGAAAAAGGCTCATATAGCTAAGAACAATGTTTTGAGTTTTTGTAATACCTGGGATAATTTTATCAGAGAGGGATTTAAGTGGTGATGCATTACATTATCCTAATGCTGTGCAAGACATATGGAAATTAGTGATGGATTAGATTTAAGAAAGCTTATAAAAAGAGTCTTACAAGACCTTTAACCTTAAAATCGTTCATAGCTGAGCAATCCATTAAAATAAGTATTGAAGTAATCCTTGGCCAGCACAGTAGTGAGAAATATGCCAGTGATTAATGGGTCTTGGTTACTTTCTTGAAAGTTTAATATGCAGCTGTACAGAAAATATCTGTGATAATGGCAGCCACAAGTCCTCACTCTGTTATCAGGAAAGTTGGATGTAGAGCTGCTGCTGTTCCTGTGGTTCTTGCTAAGAGCTAAAACCAGTGCCAGGGCCCTTTGCAGCCCTGCTCTGTCTGTACCAGAGGCTGACACAAGCACAGCTGTCCCTGACAGCCTCGGGCACCGAGCATGGGGGACACCCCACTTCTGATGTCCTGGGGCTCTGCTTCAGAGAGCTGTGGTGCACACACAAATAGTGGTGAAGGTGTTTTGGCTTTGCCTGGAGATCCCTGGCACTGGGCAAGTCCCCAGCTGTGGTGTCACCTGTGGCACACCCAGGGCTCTTGTGGTGGCAGCGCTGGTGTCACATTCGTGCATGCCCTGGCTAGGTAGGGCTGGGTTGTACCCGTGCAGTGGTTTCCTCAGTGTCAGAGCAGATTATTCAGCCAAGGCAGCAATGTGACAGTCTTGTCTACACTGTTTTACAGAGCTGGGCTGCCTGTTGTCACCCAGCATAATTTTCAGGGCTGGAAATAGAATCTTAATGGTGGAAGTACAAATCAGATTTTCCTATCGGACACTCGCAGAACTGGCAGCGCGTGGGACTTGCTGACTTTGCAGGGAACAAGATCACTGTGCAAAGAAACATCATCAGTCATGAGTGCTGGAATATATATATATATCTGCACCAAAACTCACTGCCAATGGTCTGCATTTTGAGCTACTGGTGAGGGGCCTAATGCTGCAGGAAAGGAATTTCTGGTGATGCAAAGAAAACTGATCTGGCAATGTAACTGGCCTCCACTGCAGAGAGAACAGGGGTGAAGTGGTGGCTGTTCCCATTCAGATCACACTGACCTGAGCTGTACCCACCAGAGTAGAGCGGGTACATCTGTGCCACCCTTTTCAGCTGGCAGATGTGTGATCTGTGCAGCTCCTGCAGAAGCAATGTCACCTGTGCAGTACCAGACTGCCAGGGATCATCATCATCATCATGCAAGGGCATCCCTTGTTAGATGAGCTAGAAATGCTTTCTTTTACAGTTTTTCTGGTGGAACACTCTTGTATTTAACAAGCTGTAACAATAATTTCTATTCTGATATGGGCCTTTCAATTTGATGTATGCTTGTACACTCCATGCATGCTTTTTCTTCTTTTTAAAATAATGCTCCAACTCATCAACCTGCTTCTGACACATTAGTTTAAATAAGGCTGTGCTGCTCTTTGCTATTGCTGCCTATTCAGCACAATACATTGCTGTATGGTATTTTCCATCACTAATCACAAGAGCTATTTGGTTTATCATCACAAGAATTGCATTAACTCTGCTGACCAACAAAGGCCATTACCCTTGGCTGCAGCAGCTGCTGGAACAAATGAAGAGACCATCAGTGTGCATCACACAGCAACTTTGAGAGCTTGCTTTGCCTCCCACCTTTCTCTTCCAGATGTCAGGTGTTAGTGAAATGTGCCAGGGTTTCAGAGTAGTAATCACATCAATTTCAGCAGAGAACAAGCTGTTATAATTCACTGTACTAATGAAAATTATGATGACACCACAACAGAAATCCTTGCCAATCTAATCATCTCACACCACCACAGCACAATGTTATTTAAAGACTAATGTTCTTAGTAGCATATACAAGTTTAGGAACAATTTCTGAAATGATTAAACACCAAAGCCAAGTGGATCTGTATGGAAAATTTAGCTCTTGCTTGGAGAGAATGGATTCCTTTAAGCACCAGCATGATTCCCACTGTATTAGAGCAAGCAAATTCAATAAAGCATGATGGAGAAAAAGCTGGGGAAAAGTAGATTTTGGTCACAAAAGTGCTGGGGAATCAGTGTTGCTACCAAGCAGCATTCCTCTAGTAAAAAATGTAAATGGGGATGCATACTCAGTTTGCCACCTCTGAATTTCCTCACCTTGGGTCATAAAGTTAAATTAACTGGAGGAGAAAAGGGTTAGAGAAGAGTTCTGAGGAAGAAGACATGATTCAGATTTTCTGTGGTGGATTATCTCAGCACCTGTTCACAAACAGGAGGAAGTTGTGGGTCCCCTCCATCCTCAGCACACAGTCATCACCATGTGCAAAAAATACATGTATTTACTTCATCATTGTTCAGGGAGAGTCTGTGGATGAAAGAATCCTCAAAGGTTTATCAAGGGGGAAAAAAGCATAATATCAAATTAGATTTAGGGAGCTGTTAGAACTAGTTTGTGTGATTTAATCTGCTTCAAACTCTATCTGCAAGAGTGACTCATGAAACAGCATGTCAAACTATAGTAAATTCAAGGAATAGATACTGCATTAAAAGATTGAAGGAAAGCCAAAATTAATGTGAAAGTGGGCAGTCAAAAGGAAAAAGAACAAGCAGGGAGGCTGGTGGGAGGATGGAGGGGGAACAGAGGGAATATGAGGCAAAGAGGTGAATTGGGAACATGAGATTATGATGGATTCCACAGATATATGTCATCATATATTCTCTGCTTCCTTATTTAGAGGCATCGTTTCTTGAAAGAAATTTGAAAAGGCGTTTTGAAGGGAGAAATCTGTTTGGATCAGTTCCTCTTGACTTGTAGACCAGGAGAATAATACTTGGCAAGTGTGGTCACCTGAAGCTTGCCACACCATTAAATATCCAGTTCCTGTGATATACAGAAACACAGCATCTCACATCAGATTCAAGGCGCTGGTGGTACATTTTCCAGAGGAGAGGTGGCCTCTGGCAGCCCAGGGCCAGCAGCCCTGAGAGCACCTGGGTGGTTTCGTGGAGCTTCTTGGCTTGGTGCTTCCCTGGGATGAACCCACAGGGGCTGGGAAAAGGGAGCTGAGCAGCCATAACTACCTCAAAGGAGGAGATGGCAACTGAAGAATTAAAAGAAAAACCCTGGAGACCCACAAGATTCAGTCTGGGCTGCTGCTGAGGAAAGGCAAGGCTGTGAATCTCAGCAGCACTCAGCCTTCTCTCAGGCTGTCATTCTCTTCCCACACACTCAGAGCTGCTCGCACTCAGCCTGTGGGTGCTGGGGAAACCTTTTGTCGGATTTCTCAAGGAAATGAGGCATTTGCAACCAGCCTAACTTCTTCTCCCCATGCCTGTCCATGACCATCCTCTAATGAAGTGTGACAACATGGATTTCCATCAGCTGAATTTCATGGAACTGTGGGTCTACTTGTCCCTGAAGGCACAGCTGGCTTGGTTAGGATAATAACTGCAGAGAGCTCAACTGCCTCAGTTCTGCAGATATTTCTGGAGATCCCTCACATGAAGATGCTCTAACTGTCACTATACAGTCACGGATCTTTGTTGCTATTCCTTATATCCTGGCAATCTGTGTGTCATCAGCAGAGTAAGAGGGATTTCTGAGTTGCTTAGGGTAATGAGAATGGCTGCTAGTTGTTTTAAATATAAGACAGACCTGCACAGAAATAGCGCAGATTTCTCTGCCCTGCATCCCTCAGTATGCCCTGGTCCAGGTCAATGGCAATGGCTCTTCCCAGAGTCACTCTCAGTCCAATTTATATCACCTTATCAAAAAGGTGATACAAATTTTTATCACTTTATCAAAAAAGAGAAACTTGTAAAAAAGACAGTTTCAATGGCTGCAGACCTGCTCATCTCTGTGCCCTTCAAGCAGTTTGTGGATACAGGAGAACTATGTGCATGTACTTATATTCAAACACATGATAAGTTAGGTGTCTGTATTTATAAGATATAGGGCTCTTTTTATTGCACTACATACTAAAATGTTTATTGTGTATGTCTCTCTACTGATCTAGAATGACTGTATTTCCTTTCTTGGGACTTTAAGTCTCTCATTCAGTTGAGGCAAAAAAAAAACATTTTTCCTGTGCAAAAAGGCAGTAAAGTTGTGTTGCTGATGCGAGAGACTCCAAGAATTGTCTGTATGTGCCTGGAGCCAGCACTCACAACCCTGGTAAAGAAGCAGTGACACTATTTAGCTGTGTAGCATTTTCTGAAATGAGGGTGAGCTCCAGCTTCTCACCTGAAGTGTTACCTGTCAGTTCTGAGAGTCATCAGCCACAGGGACAAACTTACCATCCTGGACAAAGATTTTTGGCAAAGAGTTAGTTAAGTATCATTCCATGCACAGGCTGAACTCTCTTACATGCTGGGAATCTACCTCCCAGGAAAATCTTAGTATTTAACCAAGAGAGGTGACAGATGTCTTTTGATTTTAAGGAGGATATGAGGGAAATGCAAATTGGAGAACTCTTTCAGAAGAGCATCAGATATATGATGGTGCTCTTCAAGTCCTGTCTTGCATCCTAAATGTAGCTTAAAGGTTAACAAAATCCACAGAACAGCCGCACTGGGAGTGCTGAATCGTTACATTTTACACAGTCCTTCACACTAGGAAACCTGGATGGTTCCCAAGAGCAAGCAATCTGGAAATAAAAATGTGTCTGATCAATAAAATGAAATGGCTTGAAGAAATTTCAGTTTAGTGCTCTGTAAGTCCTAATTGGCTTTGTGTGTATCAGAGGTTAACTTGTCCTTCACAGCTCTAACAATATGTGCAGGGTTTTTGCAAGGTAACAACATTGCAGTGGTGATCTCAGTGCTCTGAGAGTGCTTTTGAGCCCAAAAGACACCAGCCACAGGAAAAATCAGCAGTGGGAAGGGTGACAAGAATGAAAAAGTCCCCCAGTGGCACCTGAAATTTTCATGCTTGTGCTAGAAGGCTGTAACATCAACTCTCTCTACATCAGACATGGACTAATACCCATTTGCATCCCCACATGCCCCCTCCTTATTTTTTGTCAAATGTACAAAATATAGACATGCTTACCAGTAACGTGGGTGGGATAATAACAGGACATGTATAAGTATTCAAACAGCATGAGCTATTTAAATAGGGAAGTTAAACAAAATCCATCCCAACTGGCTTTCAAGTCTCAGCCCCATGATGTAAAAATCATTCTATTTTACTTACAGAGTGCTAAAATCTCCAGAGGAATTGCTTCTCTCTTCTCATCAACATATGCAGGTAGAATAAACTTCTGAGGTTTTACAAGGGTGAGTCAACAGAGACAGCTGAGCAGAGCCCAGGCATCTTCCACAGGTGCTCCAGTCCCCTCTAGCACACACACCTAGCCTTTCATCAGTATCATAAGAAAATCAGGGAAATTTGTAGAGCAAAACATATTGTAAGCCCTCACAGAGGGAATTGGAAACTCAGTAGGTTTTAACACGTTGCTTGGCTTCAAAAAGTCAGATTTGAATGGGATTTCCAGCAATGCCCAGAGGGATCCCCAAAGATATGTTTTGAACCTCTCTGCCACAGGATGAGCCAAAGCTCCATGAAGGTTTTCCTTCCCTTGTCACGTGCATTTGAGCTGACAAGAGAGGTTTGCTTCTCTGAGAACATGCAGCACTGCCAGGCTTTCTTTCACTGTCGTTTTTAAAAGCCTGCATTTTTCATTACCTGAGTTTTGTAACCTGGCACTGACAACACTCTTTGAGCTAAAATGTGACATTTCTCCCTTGTAATGAGAATATTTCACTCTTGTCCACTTAAAAATTCTAATAATACAAATCTGAAATGAGTTTTGCATATTTAAGCACTTTTAAATAAAACACTTGATGTTAGTGAGGAGCAAATGATGACTCTTCAGAGGGGAGCAGAAGAGTACAGTTCTGCTGTTCTCACTTCCATTGCTGCAGGAAAATGTTTGGGATGTTGAGTGCTGATGACCCATCCCAGGGCCACAGGCAGCCCCATAACCTGGCGGACACAAATAATTATTATTTTTCCACCTATATGTATTCTGTGTTTGAGCAACTGCTTTGACTTGCCACAGACATTGTATGATAGGGTATCTGCCAACATTTGCCCCAGCACTGATACTGGACTGTGCCATGGACTGATCCTGAGGTTTCCAGGGCTGGAAGTGCAAACAAGAGCCCAGATGGACCCATAAAAATATTGCATCTGGGGGCAGCTAGTAGGATTTTTTTAAAGGTATGGAAGTATGGAGACTTCATTACCACAGGCAGGTCTCCCCAGGGAAACTGCAAAGCTCAACCAACCTCAAGGTCACATCTTATTCCCACTGTAAGAGCTGTGAAACCAGAGCTTTCAATCAAGCAGTTTTCACAGGGACTCCACAACTTCTGCAGGAAGGCAATCAGTGCCAACCTGAAGGCTTTTGTCCAATTTGACAACACAGTGGTCATAGCCATGAGATTTGCTAAGCCTTGGGAACATGGAATTGTCAACAAAGGGATGGAGAGATCTTTTATTTGAGGTCTTCTCTTCCACCCCCTCCAAAAAGTATTCCATACCTCTAGCAATATTTCTACAACTCCAGCAACATTTTTATAACTTTAGCAATAAATTCTTAACCCTCCAAGGGCAAAAATGAAAACTAGTGACAAGCTATGGTGCCTCGGGTGATGATATGCTGCTGTGTAATCTTGCAATGCCATGGCAAATAACTACTGTCATTTTCTTGTAATGTTTTTAGTGCTTTATCAGAATAAACATTAAAGAATATATCACATTCCTTTGTGTTTCTCAATTCCTATTAAACTCCTGCCTGCTTCAATGTGGCCTCTGTACACAGCTTGGCTGCAGACTGGTGAGCTGTGACTTTCTGCAGTACAATATTATCATTTCTCAACTCCTGTTCAACTTCAGCTGCAACTTTTCATGGGCAAAGATGGATGCCATGAGCAAAATCCAGGCTCAGGCAAAATTTATCTCAATTTATCCTGGACAGAAAAAGTAACTGAGGGTACCTTACTGAAAGCAAAATAAACTGCTTGAATGAATTTACTGTAAGTAATAAAACACATCAGGGAGAGACCATTTACTGTAGGGGAAGAATGTTATATATGATGTTGGTAATTCCCTTTGAAACAATGTTATTTAGCAAGTATAAAGGTGATAATCATCCTTTTTAGGCATTAATGTTTTATTTGTAAGCCAACTGGTGTGTGACATCTACCAATATAGAAGAGCCACTTTTAATTTCTTCCAGGAAAAGCTATATATGTTTTATGTCACTTCCAGGACTGGCAGCTCTCACAGCAATGTGAAGGGTGAAGGTGGGCGTGAGGGTCTCATCAAGGCATAGGGCACTGTCCTGAGCACCAGGGTATAAACACTGAAAGGATAAATGTCTCACCTAATCTATGCTGAGGTCAGACCAGGAATAAAAACAGCCAACACACAGACTCATCTTCATCCCAGCACTGCAGAAACCCAACAAGAACCCCCTCATAGATACTGAAACCCGCCCAGGCCAGTCCACAGAATCTTATTGCAGAACCAGGCTATTTTTGCACAGATTAAGAAGAGCATAATTTCACACAATGATGCATCTGTAGATGTTTCACACATCAGTTATTTGTAATTTAAACCTGGTTTTGGAGCCTTGGGTTAACTTCTGGCTCCTCTACCCAAAAAATCACAGCCCAGTTCCTTCTTCATTCCATTTGCCCTGAGTCCTTCCTCATGCTGGAGGTCACATGGATCCCTGTTCTCCACATTTCTGTCATGGATTTATGGCTTCTTTTTTTTCAACACATGCACTGGAAATTACACAGAATATTCTTGTACACCACCAGTAGCATTTCCCTGTCACCACGGGGGATGCAGTGCCTGTTGCAGATGGATAAGCCAGCTCTGAGCCTCTGTGATTTCAAAAGCTCTGCTGCTACCTGTACCATCTATGGAGCTGCAGATCCCAGAGGCAGCAAGAATCTCAGCAGCTCCTTTGCTTCTCCAAAAGGCTCAGAATAAAGCCTAAATATGTGCATTTTGAAAACTTGAATCTTAAGAGGGAAAAAAAAATAAAAAACAAGCAAACCACTATTTATATTACTTTCTACATATCTCATGATTTGTAAGTCAATATCATGATGCCATCATTGCTTTTTTGGCTTGGCAAGCAGACTCAGAGCAGAATTATCGCTTACAAAACCTGGGCAGGGAACTCTTCCAACACATCCTTCTGTCTGCACAAGTAATTGCTGATGTGTTTCAGAGACCTGGTGACTTCAATGCATTTAAACCTTTGTGGCTCCTTTGCCCATCTAGAAGTTGGGTTTTAACTTCACAGAGCAGAGAGAACCTTCATTCTCCAGGCAAGGCATTCCTGTTGATCTCAGTTCCTGCAAGCACATTATAAATCTTGCTTTTACAGTTAAACTCCCCTCATCAAAGCAGAAGTGGCCTTATTAGATTATTTAGAAAAGCCCATAATTACCAGGGTTTAATTTATTAATGAGATGGGCAATTTAAACACCATCTTTGGAGATAATGAAAATGTGCTAACTCTGAGACTGAGGGAACACCAACACCATGGAAACTGTCACCAACAAAAGCCATGATACTGCAGAGACGTGGTTTGCCCGCCTGCTGAAAACACCCAACACATTCAATCTCTTAAAATGGAAACAGGACAAATATTACTCAGGCTGCATGTGATGCTGACAGAGAACAAAAGTGCAGTTTGTGGGTTGCCACAGCACTTTCCTTTGGCAGCTGGACATGGCTGTGGCATTGACATCCCAGAGTGGCCCAGAGGTGAGGCAGAATGGATTCACTGGAAGCTCCTCATGTGTTGAAGATAACTGCTCTCACCAGGCTCTCTCCATGTTCATTCTTCAGAGGCCTATTAGAAAAAATGGTGAAAAACGAAAAAGCAGGTTGGTCTGTTTGCCTTTCCTGCTGTTCACTGGTAATGGTGCACACTGAGCAAGATTTATAATGCTGGGCTCTTTCTGTAGAGCCCCAGGAATAGCAAGTAGCCCATCTGTACTCCCCAGAAACAATTTTCTTTTCCAACAGGAGAGAAACCTCAGAGGCTGCCTGCAAGGGAAGGGGCCAGCAGTGCTCCTGTTCAGCAGGACCTCAGAGACAAGTGCCAGCTGCCATCAGCACAGACTCTTCCCTGGCCAAAACTGTTGCTGTTAGTGGGGTAAGCAGAGGGTTGAAGAAGATGTATTTAACTTTAGGGCCCTGACTGCAATATTTCAAGGGATGCTAACAGACAAGCAGAGGTTTCAGAGGATGCAGGAGCATCCAAGCATTGGTGTAAGGGCAGCCTCTTCTTGCAGAGCCCAGGGAGATGTGCTGCCCCATAAAACATCCCAACACTTGCAAAAGGCAACATGAGATGTGAGGAAAGCCTTATTTTCTGGTGACAGAAATACTTCTGCTTCTTAGCTGAGAAGCAAAACACTGCCCTGTAATTATTCCTGATTCAGAGCACCAGGCAGCAGCTACATGCAAACCAGGCTTCTCCATCAGATACTTTAATGAGGAGGTCAGTGCATTTTGCATTGAGGGATTTGGGATTTGTACATTAACTGGAGTGGCATGTGCTAGAAGGACATGTGAATTACTGACACTATTTATAACCCATGTCATTATCACACAGCTTGATGCCTCAGACAGACACTAATTCTCTTAACAAATTTCTTTTGCTGGAAATAAAACTGCTTTGCTTCAGCTGTGATCAGTTAGAAGAATGCTGCTGTTGTTATTGTTTGCTTTTTTAATGTAAACAGCCCTTTTCAAAGGAAGGCTCCATGACTACATGGTGTAACTCAGCCCCAAGTCTAGGTCTCAGATATGAAAATATTCATGTTGAGGCTGATAAATGAACAATAAACAAATTACATGCTTGAATCCCCTCCTTTGTTTTATTTTTGATCTCTAATATTGGATTGCTATAATAGTTTTGAAGCTCCTTGTGTGCACATTGCCAATGCATATGTTACTACAGAAATGTAAAATTAGACGTCTTCTCCCTTAAATTTTAAAAGAAATATGCCCTTCCTTTTATTTATGTCCTATTCTTTGAAACAAACGAGAAAAAAAGATTATCATCTGATAAATATTAAACACTTGGATATGATTCCAGCATTTTTCCCTCTGAGGCTGTAGCATGGCATTGGCTTTTTGACTCTTTCAGCTGAAGGAGGACACTGAATCCTAATCCTGTTTCTATAGAAAATATGTTAAAAGGCACTTTTTTGTTGTTGTTGTTCTAGATATCTATTCTTTTATAAGTGTTTTAAAAATCCACAAACACAAGGGAGAGCTATAAGGAAATCAAATCCTCTTCTTAAACACAGACATCCAAGAGAAAAATCCATTCTTCTTCCTTTTCCCTGCCAAAATAAATCACTGTTTGCAAGGTTGGCTGCCTGGGGGCAACCTCTCTGACCTGTCTTGAGTTTCCTCCTGCATTTGGAGATAATGACTTTTGAAGCAAAGAATAGAAAGTGTCAGTGCATCTTCTATAAGCTAATTAATGCTTGCCCACGAACCAGGGTGGATTTCTGCTCCTCCTGTGTTCTTTGAGCTGGTACTGACAGCCTTTGGAGGACACTGGTGTCAGTACAGAAAAAATGTCACCTCCCCATGTCTCTTCTTACCAACCCCTCAGGGGGGTACAGAGGATGGTGTTTCATTACTCTCGAGATGGATGTCTTCATCTACCCCTAAGTGATCAGGAAAAGAGAGGAGAGACCGCATCCTGGTGGAGAAAGAGCAGGGCTGAGGGTGGAGGCAGCGAGTGATGCTTTTTTCTGCTCCGCAGTGAGTGATGCTTTTCCTGCGCCTGAAAAAATAAACACAGGGAATCAATTAGCTCTAAATATAAGTGGCAATAATGTGACTGATCAGGCACCAGAATTGTTTTAGTGATGAGAATGAAAAGGAATCCATTATAACTGATAATAGCATTAATAATGATCCATTTCCAAAGGTCTGGAGAAGTGGATAGGGCTGTAATCACAGCAGTGCTCTCCACCCTCCTCTCTTCCAATGAGATGAAAGCAGAGCTCCTCACTTGCTGCAACTGCTAAGACAAAGAAGAAAAAGACACCAGGAGGATGGATCCCAACACTGCCCCATGCAAGGAAGGTGTAAAGTCACCAGTGATGGGGCCTCTGCTCCCTCAGTCCCTCTGTGCTCACCAGCCTGCTCAGAGCCAGGCTCAATACAAAGGGAAGCTCAGGAGAGAGTTCCTGCCTCACGGGTGGAAAAACCTTTGCTGGAAGGTATTTTCAGAAGTCTCTCCCAGCAGCCTTCACATGCAGGTGCTGTGCTTAATTACAGCCTCCATCAGGTGGCAAACCTATTGCCTTGCAGATAATTCTCCATTGCTGCTGCACCACTGGGAATCATCTCCATACAAAGCACTGCCCTGAAACCAGCACAGCTTGGTTACATCTCAGAAGCGTCATTTCCTTCACACACAGCAATTTCCAGACTACTCAGGGCTTAGCAAGGAGAGGGATAAGCATATGATGCATTGCAGGGGAGGTAGGAGTTGATTTACATCTCTTCTGTTGCCATGAGACTTCCAGGATTGAGAACGGAGGAGGAGGATTTAACAATGCATGATGCCTTTAGGCTAAAATGTCATGGACAAAGAGGACCCCTCTAAAAACCAGCCAAAAGATGGCCTTTTACTAGTCAAAGGACGGCCTTTTGCAGGACTTTCAAAGAACTTTGATCCCAGTGAGCTGTTCCAGACATCTTCCCCCGCAATGAGCCATTGTTGTGCGCTGATCTGTCATGTTAATTTAATGCAGCAGAATGTGAATAGATTGCAATCTATTCTTGCAAAAAACCCAAGTGTTTCCTGGTGACTTATTTGGATGGAGGGAAGTCTTTTAAGCACATTTATACCCCTCCTCTCACTCATTCCTAACACTCTCCAACCAGACTGTCCAGGGAGTTTTCCTGCAGATGGCTCAGTGTGCAGCCAGGAGCTGGCTTGGTCCAGGAATGTGGCTGTAACAAAAATGTGATGATTCCATGGGTTTTGCTGCCTCTGGCTTCAGAAGAGCTATTGCTGCTTTTCTCGGGCCTGTGTAAGGCACAGCCTGGTACCTTTCACAGGGTGACCTATTTAACTCAATTGGAGCAAGTCAGGGTCCTGCTGTTTCCCCTTGGTGGAGTTCTCTCTCCTTCCTGCCATACTGGGGGCACCACCACAGTGATTAACCTGACATTGGGTTTGCAGAGAAAATAAACATTCTCTTCATTCCTCTCTACCAGAAGTAGCACAGTGTGTGTGTGTGCTGTCACCTCCTGCTAACTTCTCTAAGGGCATGGAGCAGCCTCATAATCATTTAAAAATCCATTTTTCCATTTCCACCTCCACCACAGCCCAATCTCTAGGGCCATGGCTTTCTCCCCTTGCAATTTCTCTGTGGCACAGTTTCTTGCTAAAGACACTGAAAAGATCAAGTCTGTCTGTGTACCCCAAAGATTTACTTTTTGAGACAGCAGCTACAAGTAAAGGCACTAACTGGTGCTGCTTCTCCAAGACAACAAGGATAAACTGGAGAGTGGTACTGTTACAGGGTGTGCAGGGTAATAATAATTAGTAATAATTAAAGCAAAAGCAATATATAACAATATGCCTCACAGTCTGACTCTGTAAGCCAAGTAACCTTGAAGGCAAAACCTCTCTCATTTTCCTCCAAATGAGGGGTCAAAATTCTGCTGCTGCAACTAAATGCAACGCCACTGAAACTGGAACATTTGTCACTTGGATTTAATTAAACATTAATCTGACCCCCAGTGTCCTCAGACACATAATGCTGAAATCTCACTCCAAAGATTGTCCCTAAGCAAAGTTCTGGGTTCTGTGAAACTGCACTTTCCCCCAGAGCTCTGTAAAGTAATTCTGAGGAGTTGCTTAAAGAACAAAGCCCTGAAGCCAGACTTATTTGTCCCAGGTGCCCTACCTGCTCCAGGCACACATACAACCCCAGCTGCCAAACCTGGGGCCTAAAGGGATTTCCCTTGGCTCTGAGGGGCCCAAAAAAAGGGGGCAGATGTCAGTTTGGCCTCTGGGCACTGCCAGATTACTCCTAACCATCACAAGACAGGGCTCTGAGGCACCCAACATCCATAAAGACAAAGCTGTAATGAAAACCTGTCACTCCAAATAAGCCCAGGACCAAGAAAGACTCTCCTCTCAGGGACTGCACCAGTGCAAATAGCATCAGAAAAACACTCCCCCCTCTGTTACAGCTCTTGCTTCTCCTTTAAGGTAATTTTTATCTAAAGAAGGTTCTGCAACAAGTCCTGTAGCAGTGAGATCCAGTGCACAGATTTCAGAGAGACAAATCTGGCTGCATTTGGGAAAATTTCCAGTTATAATGACTAGACCACAACTCCTCTGCAAATTGGTCCCAGAGTTAATTTCCTTTTCCCCGGAAAAAGCACTACTTTTTTCTTTTTCAGTATGAAGTAGCTTCAGTTTCCACCAAATTTTATTATATTTCATCTACTACCCTGCAGCATCTGCTGTTACCAAGCTGCCCTACATTACAAAGACAAGTGTAGATGGTCTTGTAGTCCAGCCAGAATTAATTATACCCTGGAAAATAACTCATTTTCAGTTCTTAGAAACATATCTGTCCCTATCAGGAGAAGGTCAAGTACAGATTTCTCCTGTGCCAAATGCAACATTTTTGAGTTAAGAGATTGTCATCTACAATTATCAAATATTTTGAAGATGTTTTAGCATTGACAGCCTGAGACCTCTGTATGTCAGTCAGGCTGAAATCACTTGTGATAACTCAGTTTTCCTCCCCAGAGATTCCCAGATGGTGCATGAGGATACCATCACCTGGATTTCTGTGGGACAAAGTGGCCCAAATTTTGTGCTGCTCTACTCAGCAAATCCCACAGATTTTTCTGGACAATGAGAGATGAGATGCGAGCCTTGCCCTGAGCTCAAGGAACTCCAAGGTAGCAGCATTGTTCCCAGGAGGTGGGTGCAACACCTGGTCCATGGATGGAGCTAGAGAAATTCTGAGCTGCCCAGAGAGCACTCACAGAACTGACACTGCCATTTCCCATATTACCATTTTGTCTTCGAGCTCAAAATTGTGCAGACAATTAATAAATTTAATTCAAAACACAACTATTTTTTCTCTCAGTAATACTTAAGGGGCCTTACCTGCGATGTGCATTTTCCATCATACAGAGCTTTTCCAGAGGATTTTGGTGGTTTTTTGGACAATACAGAAGCTCACAGCCAGCTCTGAGCTGCATCCCACCCTTGCTCAACAGGTTCACTTTGGCTCCCAGTGACCACAAAAGCTCAGTAGTGGCTTGATGGAGTTATAAACCCTTAGGCTACCAATCTGCCTTTACCAGGGCTCTCTGGCAGAGGCTCTGAGGACTGGCAGAACATCACTCATTATATTGCTCAGGTGCTCTGTCACATCACCTGCCTTTGGAGCAGACAGCAAAAGCAACAACACTACACCACATTTTTAGGACAAACCAGCAAGAAGTACATTCAGCTGCAGCAGCAGGGGTACGTTGGTATGCAGAAACTCATTCTTTGGCTTGGATTTGGGCCAGAAAACAATATCTAACATCCCTACTGCGGTGGGAAATGGGATTTTAAATCTCAGAGTCTTCAGCCAAGTAATTAGATGGACAATAAAATTCACACCCCCTCTCCCAATAGGTAGCCAGAGGCTTTTCAGTGATTTTTTCCTTGTAATGTCTTTAATGAAAGCAGCATTGAAATGTAATATCACATCACCTACAGTTTGAACAGTACTTTAAACTGCACAGTCTTTAAATTAATTATATATTTAATTACTGTGTCCTTGTAGGCACATTTTGGTCACATTAATAACTATCTACAAAAATGACAAGTTTGCCATAAAAACAATGAGGTACAAAGACTTACAAAGACAGCATCATTTAGAATCAAAGTGTGTCATGTGGCTGTTCCGGTACAAATGACTGAAAGATTAGTGCCACAATTTCTCTGCTGTACAGTCATCGTATAAATATTTGTGTCTGTAGAAAGACTGATGTTCTTGCAAGGACACAATTTATACAACATTTATATATAATTTGGCTTCAAAATAAACAGCCCCCTTTTGCTTTCAGTTCAGATCTGGCATAAGGCCACTAAATTTGCTCCAGATTTGTACTGCAAGCAGGAATTTTGCCCACTGCTTCTATCAGGCAGCTAATTTGTCAGTCTTGTATTTTTGTTCTGTGCCAGCTAATTTGGATACAACAGATTGGATTTAAGGGTCAAAAAGTCAAGAAAATTGACTGACTGAAGATGATGAAATATTTTTTCAAAACTCATTTAAGATAATTGAAACAGCTCAGAGAAGTCATGGAGCCTTTTATGAAATCTGTATTTCATAGAAGGTAAAATTGAATCTAGGTGCCAGCAACAGCCTGACATTGGTCTTAACATGCCTGCCTCAAATCAGTGTTTTCATCAAAAACTATTTTATTTCTGGCAATGCCGATGACCAAGGGAAAAAAAAAAAAAATTGCATCTGCACCCTAAAGTCCACAAAAATAGACACCGATAAAAGAGTGAAGCACCAAAGAGCTTCCCTGACCCAAGCTACAAATCTGTTTGGAAACTACCTGTAGCCAGATGTCAGATTGCACACAAGTCTTTTTCCCAGCACAGCAATGAGAATTAAAGTCTGGAATCCAAGCAGTCTGGAAAGAGCAGTTTTCTTTCATTACAACCCAACCATGTGTGCAGCATTTCTCAACAACCCAATACAACTTCTCTTTCTACTGTGGTGAGGACAATGAACGTGTATTTCTGTTGCAGTAGAAGTTATGAAGATAAACAAAAAGGCTTTCTAACCTGGGGAGATACAAGGGGAATTACTAACTCTGCATGGCAGGCAACAACAGCAGAGCTTGGGGGGACTCTTCATTTTGGTGTGGCTGTGGCAGGATGACAAGAGTCCTCACTAGGAGTCCTGGCGATGTGAAGAGGATTTGTAAAGGACAAAGGAAACTGGCCTTGGCATCAGACTAAAGTCACTGCACATGAACTGGGCTAATTAACGCTTATTGACTCGAAACTCATACTCTTGTGTGGGAGTAAATCAGCAATTCCATTCACAGGCTGGCAAGACACTCTAGGGACAAAAGCTGACACCTGAGTGAGTTGTTCATTCTGGTGACTGAGCAAAAAGAAAAGCAGCCAGTCTGTGGCTCCTGCAGTTTTTCTGATAAAGGTGCTGCATCTCATTGTGCTCTTCTTGTCCCACAAAGTACTCTCTGGGTGTGGGATGAGAAAAATGCCGTCCCAGCTGCTGTCCTCAAACACTGCCTTTCAGTGAGCTGGGAACTGCAAGCCCCTAGTGCTCTGATAACCCCTCACCTTGCTCTGCTGCATGAGCACTGCAAGGGCAGCTTTTTATCCTGCGCTGAGGGACACAGGGCCACCAGGCTGCTCAGTCCTGGGCATGTAATTTGTGTAGAAAATTCCTCCTGGTTTACTCTTGTAAGGTATCACTGACCTGGGCAGACCCCCGGGCTGAGTGTGCCAACACAGTTCTCAATTACTGAGCAGAGTGAGGGGCCCTGATGGCCCCAGCAGTGCCATGTGAACCTAAAGGACAGACCTACAAAATCACGGGAAACAGGTCTGGGAGGCAGCACACAGGTCCAGCTCATGCATTTTCTTGCCTAGGGCAGGAACAGCTGAACTTCTGTCTGTGAGATGTCCCAACTGTCCTTAACCACCTCCTCAGACTATTCAAGTATTATATTGCTCACTAGGAAATTTTTACAGCTGTCTGGTTATGATTGTCCCTTCACAGCTCACCTGCAGCCTCTTGCCTTTCCTTCTTGGCTGATGCTGAAAGTCCTCTGTGCCATATTTAATGAGTATGCTCCTGGGAGGGGTCCCAGGGTTTGCATGGATATACCCAAGGAACAGAAGCAGAGCCCACTTTGCCAGAACCCCATAACAGCAGAGGGGCCGCTCAGCCAGGGACAGGGGAGGAAAATGAATGGCTCTGTCACTGGAGAAGCAACGACCCAGAGCAAGGCAAACAAAGGGCTGCAGTCAGCATCGGTTCTGCTCCCAGGAGGGGGAAGTGAGAAGTACCTGCTAACCTGTAGTTATCTAAAACAGACCCAAGGAAGGCTCATTTCTGTAGAAATCTGTGCTAATATAATCTAGAAATGCTCTTTTCCCAGCACTGCTGTCAGAGCCCTGCAATGCCATGGTTGCAGTAGCATCAAATGCTACTGCATCGTTCCTCCATTCCATCATCACCAGCACAAGCATCCATGCTAGGCAGGGTTGCCAGTCCAGGATAATGCCAGAGACTGTGCTGACCATCTGCTAACCTGTTACATGTGCCACAGTTACTGTGTTTTGTGCAAATCTCACATATACAGAAGTGTTGCAACCAAAGGTTTTACAGCAGTTCAGTAGTACAAATACATCTGCTCCAGTCCATAAACCCCCATACAGATGTTACACCTAACAGCAAAAAATAGCTTCTGTTTCTAATGACAGCTCAATAAACGTTACCCAGGGAAGATTATCTAGGTTTTTCAGGATGGTGTAGAGCTGTTCTAGACAATTATTGTACCAAGAAAGTAAATGTACTTGGAGCCTTTTGTTTTCTAAATAGAAATATGAAATAATTTATATTGAAAAAGACTTTTAAGATGATCAAGTCCAACCAAGAACGTAACACTGCCAAGTTCCTCCACCATGTCCCTAAGTGCCACGTATCACACATTGGGGACAAATTAAAAGCTGTTCTATGTGGTTGGAAATAGTCCTGAATGTATTTGTACTCAAACACCTATACTGACAGTCTTTGCTGGGAGGGACCCTTTTTGAAAGTCTGCCTATAACAGGCAGGTAGGTTTTGGTAAATCAGAGAGGAGCTTGGATACAGCCCCTGAACAGCACCACAGGAGGCTGCAAGTCCCAGGAGGGCTGGATCCAGTCCAGTTTGGATACAGCCAGCTGAGGCACTGCACTATAGCCATCTTGCTCCCAAACCCCTTCCTGGCAGCACTCAGCATAACATCCACCAGGAAATTCCAGCCCGTCCTCTTCCAGGAGTCTCCAGCTGCTAAATGGCACTGTGGAATGAATTCAAGGTGGGAATTTCCATCACATCTCCATCTTTGGCATCCTACTAGAATTACTTTAGGCTTTGTCCTAGAGGGGGAAACATGCATTATGCATAGCAAGAATTTCTCCATCCGTCTTCCAGAATGCATTATCACTCTTGATAAGGGCTTTCCAAGTCCCCAGTCTCGCTGGAAAGGAAGGTGAGCTGACCCACGAATGCTGCAGCTCTAAAGGCTCTTTGCTAGGAACACCATCCCCGAGGCACAAGGGACAGGAAGGCTGAGTACAGACCCCATGCACTGGACTGACCCTGTCCCTCAGGCCATCTGTCTCCGTGCACCAAGCATCTACAGGGAGCTGCAGAAGCAGGGGGAAAGGAGACTACATCTTTGTTGAGGTATCAGGGACAGAGTCAAGAAACAGGGGATCTCCAAACATCCCTTGGGCCTTCCCAAATCTGACCCAGTAAGATTAAATTTAGCAAATTGCAGTTTCCTTGGAATGGGTAGCAGGATAAGAGGATGTTTAGGGGCCAGCAGAATGGACACAGAGAGAAAGCCACTGAAAACTTTGTGGGACATGCTCTAGAAGTGTATACACTACAGTAAAGCAAAAAGCATTACTCAGTTTTACCTTCTGTACTGTAAGAGTAAATTTCTTATTTCACTAATGGAACATGCGAATGTGGCAGGAAGTCTGAACCCAGACTCAAGTGGGCTATTTTTACAGCTTGTAGAATCAGAGAAAAATACCTCCCAGAGACAGGAGGCAATGCAATCAGCCATGGCTAGCAGTTGGCTGTTCCTTTAGCAGACATCTTATCCATGTGTCCAAAAGGCCACTCCAAGTACAGCTCTTGGGAACTCCAAGTCCCAATGTGTTCTAATCCCTCCCCCCATCAAATGACAAAAATGTTTATGCCTGCTGTATTACATAAAAAATTTATATTTTTGAAAATTAATGAGTTATGACATGACACCAGACATGATAATTGAACCTCAGGGTCCAGCCCCCTTGAAGCTGTTTTAGAGCTGTGTTACTTTTGGGGGTTAGAATAACCTCAAGATAGCATTGGGGATGTTAAAAATAAAGAGACATCCAAGCCTATAAACTGACTTTCCACCAAGGGATACGTCCAATTATACATCCACTTTGCTTTCCCCTGCAATATTTTGGAAGCAATTATTTTAAATAGATAAAGGATGTCAGCGAGGTTCAATTTGCCTCTCTGTCTATCAGCTGTGCAATATGAGCATGCAGAGAGTAAAGTCCTAGTCATGGATGTGGATATGTCCTGAAGATGTATTCTGACATTTGTGAGCCTTGTTAAATGTGCTCCCTTTATTGGTTTGTTTATTGTAATTGCAGCATATGAAGATTTTCAAGATTTTTGAATCCACTCGTGGCATTTAATTTGAAGAGATCCTGAGTTTAGTGCCAAAACAGATATTGGAAATGACCTTCAAGCTTGAGAGAAAATAATTTCATTTTAGAATCTGTCAATAAACAGTAGGTAGAAGCCTTACACATTTAGCAGCATCTAGCAAACATTTTCCCTTAAGAACTTGCTGACCTTCTTGGCAGAGGCCATTCAACAACACACCACTTCTATTCACCTCTTTTATCAAAGAGATGGGATTGCTACTAAGCCATTTCTGCACTCAGAAATTAGGTCAGCTATCAACAGCAACACATTACAGAGCTCAAATGATCTGTTCTCTCTGCCTGATGAAAGGGAAGTGTAACAGGGGCCTTTCAGTGCCTTACAGGCAGGGCATCCTCATCTCAGCTCTGCTACTGAGTTACGTGACTATACTTTTTAAGGACAACAATTTAAAAAGGAAGTTATTTAGCAGCCAACTATAAATCCACCCAACAGTCGTTACATTCTGGTTTTGCTAACAGGAGGCTGGATAACAGCTGATCAGATAATTTGCAGTGAATATTCAGAGGAGTATCTCAGGCTTTACAGCTGTGAAAGCGGGATCAGATCCGGAACAGAATTGGTCCCAGTGAATTACACAAGCACATTTGACAGAGAACCCATTTTGAACATCACAAGAGGGAAGGAGGAAGTTTTGAGTGACAGCCTCTTCAATAATAAGTTTTAGATTGCACAGTAGAAAAACTGCAAATTAAAATTTTTAGAAAGCAGGTGATAAATTAAGAAAAGTAAGTGTTCTCAGATGATTTTAAGCTCTAAAACCACATCCCATGCATACATCAGTTTAAGCAGAATGAAATTACCATGTTTCCAAAATTAATTCAGTAGCAACAAGCTTAACAGAAGGTAAACAGTTGCAAATATGTCCCAGTAATTTATTTCATAGCACACATTCATTTTGTGCAAGAATCCCCTTTGCATTCTCACCAGTAGTCGGCTTTGAAATGTTTCAGGTGGTTAGAGATGCTGCAGACAGTCAGCTCACAGATATCCTTGTCACAGAAAGGTAACTTACAGATGTCCACGAGCCCTGAGCAGATGGTGCACTGAAGAATTTCTGCATACTGAGGGGTTGTTCAGAGTTAAAAGGAATTTTTATGAGCCCACCAAGAAGTAGCTGCAAGCACAGCTAATTTCTAATTATCAGACATTCAGCATGAATAGGACAAGCCCCCTGTGTTGTGCTTCTGCACTCTGGGGTAGAGAAAAGGCTTCAAAACAAAATATAAACAGCACCAGAGTAGGATCAAACTGGTGCAGCTTTCCCTGAGACCAAATCCTTGCTCTGGTCTTCCCCAAGTCTCTGCTGTAAAAGGATGGATCTGTCCCCCAAGAAACCCTTTGGGATTTGTGGGCACTGAAAATGTATGGAACAACAATAACAAATCAACCTACTTTTCATTTTAAAAATACATCAAAATTTTTGAGGAAGTAATTACAGCTGTGGCAGATTTTCTCCAGATGTTGGATATAATAGTCTCCCTTGCACAACAAAATAAGTTTGCTAACTTTCTAATCTACTGTTTTTTGTGATTCTCAGCAGTGCTGCTAAGTGGAATTTGATAAGTTAAAACTGACGGGTGGTTGTAAGGAAAGCATTGCAAACTTGCAGTTTCAGCAATGGAATTCAGAGTTTTATACAGGATGTATTTTGGAATGGAGAAGCATAAAACTTAAGCATAAAACTTAAATCTGGAAGCATAAACTTCTAGAATAGTTTTGTGAGCTCATAAAGATTCGTTGCTATCATATTTGTGCCATCCCACAGGCTTAAAGGATTTTTTTAAGGTTGTTCTGTTTAAAGATAAAAGTAAAAGCATATAATTACATAAAATGTAATTAAGAGATCACTTGCAGTTTTCTATCCTGTGTGTTATCTTTAGCAAGTAAACAGAGTATTCACATATAATAGCCATTAAAATGCTCTTTTTCTTTTATTGTTTCATATTTTTACACATAATGTTAGACATAATTTTCACTCAGTGTGAAAACAGGTATTTTCAAATGTTAATTGGTAATGAAGTTTTCTTTAAAGCAGGAGGACCTAGCAGAAAAATCTTAATTTAAACCTCATTATTTTCTTACTAGTTTTAGCCTGGGAGCATTTTTTTCATGATTTTAACAACTAAATAAGAAAAACAACGGGCTTTTTGTAAAAAAAGACAAGGTACACACTTTAAACCCTTAGATAGAATAACAACAGCCTCCCTTACATCCCCAGCCACTTCCACCCCCAGGTCTGTACTCTCCTGACTACACCATACCTCCTCTATGTGCTTCTATTGAAACATCCACCTAATCTGAATTTTTTAAAGAGAGGGTTCTAATCACCAGATTAAAACAAAAAAAAGCCCTTTTCTGTCTGCATCTCCATGAAACATTAAACTGGATGCACATACATTGAACTGGGTGCACCTTAAGAGAACTAAAGCAAATCCAGCTGCAAAATAGCTGTGAGTGGGGACCAGACTTTCCCTTTTGGGGTTATTGGAACAGCGGTAAAACCAACATACCTTCCTCGTTCATCTGTTTATTTATAATTAACTGATCTTCCTATTGAAAAAAAGACAAGTTTTTTATATTAAAACATTAAATCATGTTTATAAGTAATAAAACAAAATCTAAACATGGTCTTCCTCTCCAGTCAGTTCAGAGCTCCAGTATCAAGTGGAGCTATTCCCTGAAAAACTTTCAGATTTCTAACTAATTATGCTGTTAATCAAGAGCATGACTGCACTTTGATTGCACTCAGTTATCTCTTGTCTCTTTCTTCTCAAAACAGTAGAAAAAAAAATCCAGAACAAAAGGTTCACGTCTCTCACAGCTGCTCTTTATGCACATCTAATTAATCTTGGGACTATTAAAATTCAATACAATGAGAAAGTGGCCAATACCATAATCAGATAAACGAGCTCACACAGTAGTGAAACAATCAAATCAAACAAGCTTCATCAAATATTCCTCAAAAGTGACAGAACAAGTATGTTTCAATGCCTCTTTTCGAATTCCTTGATGATGTTCTGATAGCCTTGCCTAATCCTTCAGGGAACAACAGTGGAGTCTCCTACTGCATGTGGTACATTATCTACCCTTCAAAACACACAGAATTTATCTCTAGTACCTTTCTGAATCAAATGCTTCTTGAAATTCTAAAGCAACTAGAAATGGCTATTCCTGCTTGAAGACAACTTAGCATCTGCAGATCAAAGGAGCTAAACAAACATTTCCTCTCCCAAACCCAACAAGAAAATCTTTCCAGTAGCAAAGAGGTTCACTACCTAATTGCCACATGTTCCCTACCTCTCAGCAGCTTTAGATTTTACATTCAGAAGTGTAATGGACATTATTTGAAATAGGACATTATTTCTGTCTTGATAATCATGTTACGTTTAGAGCCTGACATCACAGATTAATGAAATCCTCCTGAAATGCATTAAGGAGAGAGGAATTGGGTAGGTTATTTTTGACAGTTACTTAAGACAATTTTGGGGCAGCTTCTCTGAGAATAAGTATCTGCTCCTCCACAGGAGTACTGTCTCCTACAGGTCTTCCAATAGTCTAATTGCAGTTTTGAAAACAGAAAAAGAATATATCCACTATTTTGAATAGGCAGGCTCTGTGGTCCCATGGAATATTGGCTGGCTGAGAGGGCTGTTATTCTGCCTGTGATATGTGCTGTTGACAAGGTGAAAGGCTCCGTGATTAATGCCATGTGAGCTCATGAATTGAAATCGTGTGAGATCCTCACAGGATGTTGGCATTCATTTATAAGTAGTGGAGGAAAATGAGTCCATCCTTAACTGCTTTACCTCATCTGCTCATTATTCTATCAGCCCACATCAGAGGCAGTTTGCTGGGATTGTTCTGCCAGCAGACCTTCCCACCAGAGATGACGCAGTCTGTTCAGATAGTGACCAATAAATTCATACCTCTAAAAAGCACCTCTGAAAACCCACAGAATGAGACATAGTGAAATCACTTTTGGGTGACCATATTCAGACTAAAATTCTTGCCAGCATCACATACATTGATTGATTTCATGCACAAAATCCAAAAAGCCCTGGCAGCAAAATCATTACCTGTGAGCAGGCACTGAGCAATGTCCTTCCCGGAGCATTAGTCCCTCTACCTGCCCAATGCTGTTCCCATTCAGATCAGGAATATTTCTTCCACACTCTCAAGCAGATGAGATTTAGATCCCATCTAAATTTGTGTAGGAGGCTACTTTCATGAATCTGTTCAATAACAACTTGGGAAATTTTGTCAGCATGATTGACAAATATAAAAGTGCTCAAAATGAGTGCCCTTCCTAGTGTATCATGATCCACCTGAGAGTTATCAGTAGAAATCTGAAAAGCACATTTTAATTAAAATTAAACTTATGTATAAACTGGATTTTTTTAACTTAGATCTCATTACCACCCAGTGTATCCCTCCAGGTGAAGGATTGGAGCTGTTTAAGGTTTCATCATGCAAATCCCTTTTCTTGCTGTGAGGTTTTTACTGCTGTTAAGCACAGTAAAAAAAGAAGATGGGCCAGGCTGCTGCTCCTCTGAGCTTCACACTGGTTATGCTGGGGGTGTAGAAACCCTTCATGCTATGAAGCCCAGTGCATAAGCACCTGGGTAATTTCAATCTACATGAAAATCTCTGTGCCCTTTCCCCACCATGTTCCTTGCTGTTGGGACCACAGTTTTATCCTGGTTTCTGCCACAGTGCCTCTGTGTGATTTTGCATGTTTTCCACTCACATTATATGCTATAATCCAGAGGAATTCACTCTCCTCTTCATACAACTCAAACCCTCAATCCCAGCCTGAAGTAAACCAACAACAGCCTTGATTAGGATGAAAAAGTACGGCAAAGCACCTACAGACACCAGCACATGTAGCCCATCATACTGCATTTCTCCTGCTTTCCCTGCCCTTCGGCACCCTGTTTCACTTCTTCCTCAGTTGTCAGTGAAGCATCAAAATGGCAATTTCTGCCTCTACTGAACTGCTGTCAATACCCAGGGACACACAGCCCTTCCAAGAAGGGGAGGGTGGCAGCATAATTGCAATTCTCAAGGGTGGTTCCAGCTTGCACGTGTTTTAGCAGTGCTCATAAATTCCAGGGTTTGGCAAATTTTATCTGATTGTAAATTCATATTAGCCCCAAGTTCACAATATGTTATTTTTTACAGTTTGCTGTCTATCAACCCTCCACTGAAAAATGTTACCATCTTACCTCCAAATATCACTAATATTTAGAGCAGTTAAAAATTACAATCAAGTATCATGAAACCCATCTCAGCTTTGGAAAAGGCAGAGTGTTTTCCCCTACCCTTATGTAATAAGTGAATTAGGCAGTTTCTAGAAAAGCAAAGAACTGGGAAGTTGGTTATGATGACTTTGTATGCTCTCAGCTCTGCTTCTTCAGCAGGAATTCAGTGCCAGGAAAGAACAGATTCTTTATCTGATTTTCCTCCTTCCTTAAGCCCTATTCCCCATTGCTTCCCACTGAGCAAGAGCTTTCTCACCCCATGGTCCAATTTCCTGAGTTCACACAGTGCTGTCTGAATAACAGCATCTCAAATTGCCTTTTTCTGGTTGGTCACACACACGCCTCATTACAGGCAATCAAGGTTGTGCTTGTCCTGACCAGGGGAGAGGAGGAACAAGCTGCATAACTCCGAAACATCAGTACAGCTGAGAAGCTGGGCTTCCACCAGCCAAGTCTTCATGATTATGGATCCTCCTGAGGACATGGAGAGACTCTTCTAACAGACCCAAGGGTTTGGGAACAGCTCTGCCACCCTGACTGGTAAATCGGCATTGCTGCAGGCTTGGCTTGCCCCCATGGTAGCTGCAAATTTGCTTTTTGTGCCATTTGCCTGGAAATGTGGAGACAGTCTGGTGTGACTGAGTCAGCAGAGAGGGAATGAGGGATGGAAGCAGAGGGTCAGCACTGCCTCCTCTGCAGTGGGGTTATTCTCCACTGAAAAAGTGAGAATTTTGTCCCATGGGATTTCTGCCTAAGTCATGGATTGCAAAGGTCAGTCCAGAGGCAAAGCAGGATCTTTGCTGTACTTGCATCCCTCCAAAATCTTTACAGATGCCTGACTTCTTATTGCATGGGCTGTAAGCACAAAACCACCTGCTAACTCAGCCAGTGCTGGAGGTCTCCAGTCCCCAAATGCCAGAGAAACCCAGGGCTTAACTCTAACCCATCATGAAAGAAACTGGAGAAACCTCCCTGTGCCTGCAATCTGAGCCCCTCACCACTACAGCAAGAAAATAAATCCCACTGAATAACCCATTAATACTTTACACTGTACATTCCCAGCATTTTCTCTTTAACTACAAAGCTAAATTAATATTAAAAAGAAAAGAGGACCAGATATGCCACCCTGGTTGCCAGGGAACCTGCAAACACAGAGGTTCCTTTCAGCAGGCAGGAGCCTGGCTGCCACCCTGGGTGCAGCAGGGCTGCTCTGTCGTGAGGAGCCTGGTATTTCACTGCATGCTGGAACAGCACAAAGTGTTTTTATGAAATCATGTCTGTTGATTTGGCACAGTGTGGTTTTTGGTAGCAGGAAGCCACAGAAGAGGCTCCTGTGAGGAGCTGTTGGAAGCTTCCACCATGTCCTACAGAGCCAATCTCTGATGGCTCTCAAGAGGGACATGCTGCTGCCCAATTACAGAGGTTGGTAACACCACTGTGATGACATATTTAAGAAGAAAATCAAAACAGGGCAAGGGCAGTTTATTTCCAGGGGTGACAAGGTGCCCCTGGGAAGAGGAAGGAACTGAGTGTGGTGGGAAAGTATTTTAAAGGTTTATTTTGCTTTTCATTATCATCCTCTGACTCTGTTAATAATAAATTTACCTTTAAATTTGAACCTGTTTTGCCCTAAGAGTTCTCAACTCATGAACCCTTTGTTAATTTTTTCCCTCTCCTCTGCCCGACTGTGCAGGAGAGGGTAAGCAAACAGCTTTCATGGGTGCCTGCCATTTGGCCAGTGTCAAACCACAGCATCATGAGAGGTCAACATCACAAATACTTGGTGCCTTCATCATTTTAATGGCATCTGTAAGTATTTCACTTCTCCATGGAGAGTTACACAGCCTCCAGAGTGGCTTTGCTAAGAGATTGCAGCACTTGTCCACTGCCCTGCAGTCCTGGAATGCTGGAGAGCTGCTGCAAACCCCAAATGCACCAACACAGATTGTCAGAAAGGAGGAAAAACAAGCTGTCCCACCTGCACCCTCCTCCTCACAGGTCTCTTTCAGCCTTCCCCTGAGCAAACAACAGGGATTGGACACAGCAGCCATTCTCAGCAGCTGATTCTTTCAAGAACAGGAAAGAAGCCTGCAGCACTTCCTGCACTGGAGAAAATCAGTGAGGGAGAAACTTGTTTAGTAGGTCTGCATAAGCAGTGTCACCCTAGAACCTCCCAAAATTGTTTCTGTAAGAACCAACACTCCTGATCCTTGGAAGCACCAGAACAGTATCTCAGCACCTGAATTTTCTTGTTCCCGTGTTGTTTCTTTCTGAAAATAGGATTTCCAAGTAGCTTAAACTCCCAGCAACAGCCTAGAGAGTTGAATATATTCATGTGTGTGTATATATATATGCATATAATTGGTTCTGCAGAAACACGTGGAAAGTCAAAATGACACAGTTGGGGTGAAATCATAATATATTGATTTAAGGCATCTGCAGCCCCTTGCTGAACCAGAAGGCACTGGCATCCACACAAGATACACAGTCAGTATCCTTGAAAGTAATTTTAAATGCCCTCCTCTCTGCTCCCTCTTGGAAAGATGGCACAGCTCTTGCTCCCCAGCATATCCTCAATTGCAGGATCAGTCCCAGCCCTGCAGACAAGCTGTACCACAACTTTAAAACGTCAATTAAACGTCACCTGGGCAGGGAGCAGAGCACCAGCCTGCTGCAGAACCAGTGTCTGCCTCTGTGTTTCTTCTGCTCCAGACCCCAAGGGAGATGTGTGCTTTCTGACAGCACAGTCCAAGATGGGATGTCAAGGAAATCCATGTCCTAATTATCCACTCTCCCTGGCACTGTAACCAAGACCCAAAAAGAGGAGCAACTTCTAGTCTTTCCCCCCTGCTTTCTCTCTAGCTAGGCAACTCTCACTAACCTCATCCAGCAATTGTATCTCATAATTTAAATAATGATAGAGAATATTTGTGGGTGGTAACAGCATACAGTGCTTTGATGTATATTTGATAACAAAAGTTAATGTATGCTCAAAGGGAGAAGGGAGCAAATCAACCAAAAGAGAGTTCTGGGAGCAAATACAGTTTGTGGTATCTTCCAGTTTCCAGCTCCAGATGCATTAAGTCCCAAGTGCCAGAGAAAACCCTGGTAAATCAGGGTCAAGGCAGTGGGAAGTGCAGTGATGCACACACAGCTGCACTAGCAAAGCCCATTCCATTTCTGAGCTGTCAATGCCATTGTGTTCAGCCCAGAGAGATGATGTTCTGACAAAGCTGTTTCCTCATTGCAATGACCTAAAGAGGACAGCTTGGCTCACCAGAGAGTTGACAATTAAGTTGCTTGGGCAAGGAGGCTGCAGCTGCTTGGAGTTTTAAAGAAGGATGTTCTAAAGAGAAGAAGCAAAAAATATAATTTGTCATTCAGTTTCCAGAAGTTTGGCTGATGTTTCCTTTTGGGAAAGGGTTTATAATCTGAATGGATGCACAAGCCATGAAAGTAAGACACCCATGAAAGTCCAGGTCCTTGGAGGAATTCTTCTGCAGGCTGGGGTGGAGAAGCTCACAGCCCACAAGTGCCCTGTCCCCACCACAGTCTGGCTGTGAACAGCACACCCAGCACATCCTCCATCCCACTGCCTTTGGGACATGGACAATTCGTCATTCCTGATGCTTTGTAGGTCATGCTAGAAGGACACCACATCACAAAAATACCTGCTTAATTCATAGAATCATGAAATGAATGAGGTGAGAAGGTGGCCCTTCAGTTTGTATCTTCCAGATGAACTTTGCTCCTCTTTCCTTATGCCCCACACTTCAGGTAGGTAAAGGTGGAAATAAGTTTCTGCTCCATCTCCTTATCTCCAGGCTGAACCATCCACATGCATCCCATACTCCAAACCCTGCCAGCTCCTGACACGTCTTTCAATTAAAACAAAACAAAACAAAACAAAACAAAAGCAAAACCACCATCAGCAACAAAATTTACAAAACCTAAACAACTTCCCCCACCAACAACTCCAAACCCAACCTTTTAGGAAAATAGGAATAAAAAAATGCTGGCAAATTATCACATCTCTGACTTATATAAAAAAAAAAATCAACTTCTAAATTATATTTCATGCTCTTGGCCTTTGACGGCATTTATATGCTTGGCTATAACTTAGGAAAAAACCCTTTAAGGATGAACAAGCCAAGGCAAAATTTTAACACTTTAGTCTGACTCAGATTTCCAGCACTTAGAGAAATTGCAAATTTTGCCATGCTAATCCTGCTCATTCATATTAATGCATGGGAGATCAGCATTAGTACGATCAAAATGCATACTCAGTGTTGTGAGCTTATTTATTTAAAATAGGGTTTATCATCAGAACGCAACATTGAGAGAACATTAGTACTGTGAAGGCAGCAAGGCTTGCTAAATTGCTTTGAGGACTTAGAACAACGTTATACAGAATAATTCAGAAGTTAATCAAGTACTTTTTGAGAATTATAGACCAGGGAATTAGAAGTCATACTGGACACAAGTTACAAGTGATAATCTTTGACTGATTTGGTACAGTAGAACTAATTCCAGAAGGGGCAAAATTATGTCCACAATGCTCAGTGAGAGAGCACAAATGTCACTGAACTTCTGTCAGTGTGAAGCCTGAAGTTTCTTAATGTCAGTTTGTCTGAAGAAAGAGAACAAAGCCAGTTAGCTCATGATATACTTCAAAGTCTTTCATGAGAGGTGACTTACAAAAATACATATAAATTCATTTCTGCAAAGATAAAATGTATTTTTTTGAAAACTGGTGTCAATATTTTGGCTCGGGGAAGATGCAGGAGAGAAGGGCAAACTGCATATTTCTGTACACAATAGCTCATGTGAACAAGGCAGCCTCATGCAGTGGAAATGGATATTGTTCTTGTTCTTGTGGATTACATTGTGCTCAAAACCCAATATTAAGAAGCTAAGAGAGATGAGAATAGTTTGATGGGTACTACCATTCCATCCATCCAGAAAGGATTTTAAAGCTTGCAAAGTTGATTACATTCTTTACATTTTGCTGCTAGAATGACAGTTATCTCTGTTCCCACTGCTAGTGGAGACATCTCCTACATAAAACCAAAGCTGGCTGTTTGGAAATGAGAACTGCAAAATGCTGACTGCCAGGAAGGGCAGCCAAGACAGACACAGTTCAGAGGGTATTAGTGGGAATCACACAGTCTCTTTTTACGTCTGACATCTCAGCTGATTTAACTGCAATTTTCAACACCATCCTAGAAGATATACATTTCTTAAATAAGGATATTTCAGTATTTTTCATTAATCAACCTGGTCTTTTGAAGCTCTGAGAAGCTCAGCTACCCTCTGAATGAAGCTTTGCACTCATTATTCCAGCTCGTTGCTGCAATGTTCTTGGGTAACGAAGCACAGCACATAATATGGCTGATCATTTAGCTCCAGAGGACACAAAGGCAGAAATTGCACTCCTGTTAAAAGATATTTTTATGATCCATTTTAAAGAATGGATTTTTTTTTCAGAGTTTAATTTACTTTCCCTCAGGAATCTACACATTCTCCAAATCTAGACAATCATGAGAACAAAAGCTGCTGAATCCAATGAGCCAAGGAGTTTAGGTTTTTTCCATTCTCCCTCCTCTGCAGGATAGGTAGTACTTTGTCCTCCACCTGGAGCTCATTTCAGCTGCATAGGCAGTCACAGCAAGGTTTCCTCTCCTTGCTCCAGAGCAGAGGGACATTGTCCCTGCCTAAATCAAGCTAATGCTGCATTGAAGTCTGGTTACAGTAGCCCAGCACAGGCCAAGCCAAGAAAGATTCAGTGAGGGTGGAAACCAAGAGTTCCCAGGAGCAGCCCAAAGCAGGCAGGAGTCAGGCTGTCAGCAGAAAGACCCCCAGTGCCTTCACTGGACTCCAGTTTGATCTCCAGCTACTTCAATTTGCAGAGGTCTCCCTCTGTGCGGCAAGGTGGGAGGGAAAGAGAGAGGCAGGGAAGGAGCCTGATCACAGTTCCCAACAGGAGAGCAGCATGGCCAAGCCATGCACAGGTACCCAGGAGCACACTGTGTGCTGGATTTTGGGGCAGCTTCTCAAGAGCAGAGCTGCCCCAAGCCAGGGAGCAGGAACAGCAGTGGAGGGATGAGTTGTCACATCCTACCCTATGTCTGGGAAAGCACTTGATATATATAGAAACTTTGCAAGAACAGAAATATGTTGTGCACAGCAGTGATCTAGAACAGGGCAATATCTCTGTCCTCAGTTGCCCTTTGTGAAATTGCACGGCTCCTTTCATAACAGCAGTTAGGGAGCTTCAATTCCACCTCTTGGGCTCCTGCCCAAATTGCAGAACTGAGCCCAGGTGCTCAAACTCAGGCTGCCCCACAGTGGATTTTAGCCACTCTGTCCAGTCAGCTCCACAGCAAACCTCATGAGAGGTGTCACCATGTGACCTCTCCTTCTGGCAACACGGAGTCTGTTTGCTCAGGTGGGAGCAGGGAGATGGGGCAGAGCTGCAGGCAACCCTACTGCATTGCTACAGCAAATCCCACATGGCAAATCAGCTCCAGCGGGTGGAGGGGAGAGCTCCCAGCACCCAGGGAGCCGTGCAAACAGGCACACAGCATCACCCGTGGTGCCCTGCATCTCCACACTACACTCCTGCCAGAAGGCAGGAGGGGTAATGCCCAGGGAAAGGCTTGCTTAGCAAACATTTATTTATGTGCAATGCCTCTCTAAATAAGCAGCTCCTTGCCCTTGACTCCATAGACATTCCCACGCTGCCTTATGCCTAGGAAATGCTGTCCCTACCACATTCACTAGGGATTTTGGTTGCTGAGAATTTTAAGCCAGGTTGCAAAAATCTCAGAACAGCTTTCCACAGCACAGGAAAGCTGTTGTGTTGGGTTTTATTTAGCTGCAAGTGTTCAAAAGCAAATGCTGTGATTTCTAAATCCGGGGGAACGGAGGTAAGAAAGAGCTGTAAAAATATATCTGACTACTATCCTACTGCTGTTTAGCTCCAAGAGGGACAGTGTACTTGTCTGCGTGCAGTCTAAGCCACTCTGCACACCATCATTTCATGCCAAATGACAGGGAAATGTTTGACCAAATCAACCCCTAAAAACTTGAAGAACGGTTTCACAGCCCACAGCCATTACCATCACTCAGAACAAAATGATTGCTAACCCTGACACGTGTTCATACACACAACCTTTGTGATAGCCACTGGAGAAGGGACTGAAACAGCAGATCATTAGGAGACTAATTATGGCCAACTCACATTTTTATGACCTAGTTATCATTTGATGGCCAATATCAGCAAATGCAGCCGCCTGTGCTGGAGAGCCTCAGTGGTGCCCATCTTTGTGCACTGCTGAGCCCTTGCTGATCCTGTCCCTGCTGCCCTAAAAACATAGCCCTGAGCCAAGAGAGAAACTCTTCAGAGGTGGGCTTTTTTAATATAAAGAGAGCAGCTGAAAGACACAGACAGAAGAGCTCCAGGGATCATAATAAAGATCACAAAACTGCCATCTTCTAAAATTAACCACACATCCTATGAGTTCTCCCACTTCTTGGAGGAGTAGCAGGGCTTTTCAGAGTGGATTTTTTTCATTTATTCTATTTAATCTTGTTTGTTAGTTTTGCATGGCTTAATAAATCCAAACAGCCTTTACTGAACAGAAATGCCAAGACTCTCTGCTAACCAGAGGGCATTTAACTCTGTAGTGACACAAACAAAGGGTTTTTTTAAAGTCTGTAATTACCAGAAATGATATTGCACCAAGTAAATTCCATGGTGATCCAGAGCAAAAAGGTCGTGGTCCAAAACAAAACAAAAAGCCCCCTATAATTAAATACCAAACTACGAATGTAGAGTTGAATAATTAGGGATAGAGAGAAAGCACAGAAGCTCCTGGCTTAGAAGGCAGCCTGTGGCTGCAGGCACTTTCAGTGAAACTGGCACTCTCACAGGAAAATGTTCAAAATGTATCTATACTCTCAATAGCATGGCAGCATATCACAGGAGCAGCTGCGACTTTGCCTTACCTTTAATGATCTCAGGTATAAAAGTAATCATGATGGACTAGTTAATTACAGCTTTCCTATTCAGTAATATAAAAGATCCCACTCTGCTTTAATTTTAATGTCAAAAAAGGGGAGGTAGAGAATGAAAAGAGATCCACGTAAGAAGCATACAATTTTGCTAAATATAATCCATGGCTTTACCAGCCCCCAACTGGCGCACATAGAAAAGAAGATATTTTATGCAAATGTATAGCCCATTTCCTTCTAGCAGTCGATTCCCAGCTCGTTCAGCAGGGCCATTACCTGCCTTTCCACATGCCAGTGTGGGAGTTTTGCATTTCATCCCCTCCCACACAACAGCTACAGCCCCCAAGTCTGCTCCCGTTGGTGGCAAAACCGCATTTGCTCTGAGCTGGGCAGGCTCCTCTGTGCCCTCTGCAGTTACAGACCTACCTGAGCACAATTTCAGGAGATGTGGGAGCTCAAGCAGAATCACTCTAGCAGATTTCAGTTTTGCCTACCCCATCGTCATCACAGAGGAGTCTCAGGAAAAGGCTGAGAGTTTCCCCAAAACACCAGCTTCTGTATGCAGACATTTATGAGGGCAAGATAACAGCAGCAGGGAGCACAGCTCAGCCCAAACCAACGTAAAATGAGCCTCCCTTTTGATTTCAGAGTAGCCCTACCCATCTCTCTTTGTTTTGTATTTCAGCTGAGCTCACCCAGCACAGTTTTCAGATTGTGCCCACACTGTAATTGCTCAGGGCCCCATTATCGAGGGATATGCTGTCCTCAGCCCCCTAAGAGCTTACAAAAATATTCATGCAAAATGTTTTGTTTGCCTTTGCTTCATTTGGCTTTCACCCTTCAGGCTTATTTCAACGAGCTGAAGGCAGAACAGGGCAGCCCTGGATTTCATCTCGCCTCAATAGCACAGGAGATTGCTCATTGCAGAGCTGCAAACAGAGGGTGACCTTGCTGCTGTCAAACCCCAGCTCCAGAGGGGCACAGCCATGGCTGTTCTGAGCTCTGCTCACAACCTCAGTGCCCGTGATGGTTCCCCTGTGCCTGCTCAGCTGGCAGGGAGGGAGCATCCCTGTACCCCTGAGTTTCTTTGCTGTAAGAGCCTGGGTGGGATGTGAGCCCTTGGCACAGTGGAGTGAAGGAACTGGTTTGTTCCAAGTAGGAATTGGGATGATCACAGTCTGTGCTGTCCCAGGGGAGCATGCAGTGCTCTTTCCAGCTGAAGGCAGATTATTCATGGCTCAAAAACATTTAGTTGTGGCATGAAATACCCTGGGAAAAACTTTGCATCCTATTTACACCTGCCACCATTAGCTGGAAATAATTTTCTATATGTGGGAACATTCCTATTCTGTCAAAAAAATCAGCAACATTGCTTAACTCTTACAGATGAGCATTTTGCCAAACTCTAATAAAAGGAAAATTCTTTTGCTTTTTGAGAGGTGAGAATGCTCTGGGAAAGGCAGGAATGCTAGTGGGTCACTGCTCAATGTCAAACCCCCTGCTGCTTATAAGAGGCAATTAACTAATTGCTTCCTAACTAATTGGTAATAGTAATTAGTATTAGTAAGTACTAAGACTTATTAATTGCATTCTAACTAATTGCTAACTTATATGCCTTATGGACTTCTAATAAGAAATAAATAATAATCATCCCTTCAGAATCTTTTTGAAAGTCTGAGTTTTATCCTTAGCTTTAAATACTCTTAAATCTTTAGTAGAGCTCATAGCAAGAGCCTTCAAAAAGGGGAACACAGTCCACGGCTGGCTGTGCCTTTCAATGGAGAAGGTGAGCTCTAAACAGCAGAAAAACATATAACAGAGCATTCAGGAGCATCTTAAAATAGAGGGACTAGGACACCCTGGATGGCAAGTCAGGTACAGACAAAACAAGACAGCCCTCTGCAGACAATATGCCTTGTGCCTCCCACTCTCACCTCATCAAAAACACAATAAAATTAACATTTTGCAAAATCATCTTTGAAATAAAACCTCTAGAAGAGGGTCTTCTCCATTGACCTTGGTGGTTGCTGTCAGGCAGGCTTGGGCAACAGCAGAAGAGGAGGAAGAGAGAAACACCACACCCCACTTTACTCCAAGAAGAAACATCTTGCTTTAGAGGAGTGGATAGATGTTGCTCATTTTGGGATCACATCCCACTCACCAGCCTGGAGTTTGCCAGCCCCTCACCCTGGCTCTCAGAAATGTCTGTGTATTTCTCATTTTGTTCTAGCATAGGACAGAAGTGGCTTCTAAAGCCCTGGCTGTGTCCAAAAAGCAGAATCAGGCAGCTCCATGCACAGCTCCTCTCATGCTTCCCTGCACCACGAGGAGAGAGATGGCAAAGAGAAATTATAACCAACTTCTAGGCAGTCTCCCCCAGCTGGGGTTTGCAATGACAGTAGAGTAGCTGGGGAGTAAAACATAGTGTAGCAAGATTTTTATAAGTTTTGCAAAATACACAGTGACCTTTAGCAGCACAAGGCTGGGGAACAGACTGGCAGGGGGTGTACGAAGTGAGCACATTCATTTGGCTTCACGTGCTGTCTATGCAACAGCGATTTTTAACAATTCAAAGCTGCCCACTCTCCTGTCACATGAAAGTTCATATGTTTTCCCCATTTCAGGATGAATCACAGGCTGATGAATTTGCCTACTAGCTAGGGACACAACCCAGCACTGGGCTGGCTGGCTGGCTCCTAGCTCTGTCCTAAACCCCACCAGCTTTATTAAGACCCTCTGAACTGAATCTGCATGCAAGGCTGGGATTTTTGTGCTGGCTTCCACAAAGCAGACTTATATCCTTTTGAAATTCTCCAGCCATGCATTTGAGAAAGATTAACCTGTGTTTGCTAGGTAGAGGAAATGAGACAGACAAATGGATGTCTCTGCTTGATGCCAAGAGATCTCAGGTGGCCTGTACCAACAGGGGCTGCAAATCCACAGCCAGACAAAATGTCATCTGTATTACTCAGCCTCTGACTATGGGAGTACTTAGCATGTAAATTTGCTACAGTCAGAGCAAAGGGTTTCCTGATCAATCCAGTTTCACACAGGACAAAGAATTAAAAAGTGGTAAATTCCCTGTCTGTAAATCTGGGCAGTTCCCAGAAGCAGCAGAAGATAAAGGACATGTCAGAGTACACTGGTGATCTGGTAGATCACATTGTATGTGGTACTGAAACTACTCTGTGGTTTTGGGTACAGACCTGGTTCACTGTAATCATACATGGTCTTGGATTCTTTAAAGCCAGAACATGACTTACAGGGGTGGAATCCCTGCTGATCCATATCACAGGAGCAAACCTGTAGAAACCCCATGGAATCAGGGTATCAGAAATCACAGTATTGGGAATCAGGACACTCACTGTCAACAGCCTTCTAGTTCCTGTGAAGGAACTGAACTAGTTTCTCATGGTTGTGTCTGCCTTTCCCTTGCAAATGCGTCATGAACCTTCTCATCATTTTGTCATAAAATTGTTCACTCAGGATTTCCATATAGCTGTCTTGAGTCCATCCTTCCTATTACATTAATATATGCAAATGGATGGCATTATTGATGCAAGCAAGGGGATAAAAGGTCACTGAAGCAAAAGTTTAATTAAAGAGGAAGTCTGGAGTTGAACAAGACTTAGCTAAACTGAGACGTATTGATTAGCTGAGCTAAAGGTTTTAATTATTACTAGATAACCACAAGTTTGCTTTGATATTGAACAGAGACAATCCTTCAGATCACGCCATCACATTTCTCTGACATTTCCAATCACTTGGGAGATTGCATAGGCTAAAACCAACAAAAGACAACTGCAAGTGAGCAGAGGTCTCCAGCCCAATGTGGGCAGAGTTCCCTGCTCTTGATGAAATTCAAACATGCTCCTGCAGAGCACCCTTCTGTAGGGTAAATAAGTCATAGCCATCTGTGTGAAAACTGGCCTCTTGGAGCAAGAGAGGAATGGCAGAATGGCTCCATTCCTGTAATTATACAGCTAACAGGTATTAAAAATATTTTTTTTAAATGACATCTTCAAGCTTTACACTAAAATTTGAAATCAATTAAAAATAGAGGAAGGAAGACAAACGGAGGCATACACTCAGCCTAGATTCATAAGTTGTGTGGAGAAGGAAAACAAAATATAGTGGGATTTTATTTTTTCTTTTAACCTTACAAACCAGGGACTGGGCAGTCAGCAGCACCATTCCTGAACAGAGAATGCATCCACAAGGCCCACTATCAGCTTCTCAAGGGAAGGCTATTTCTCCCATCACTTGCACCATGAGACAACCCTGAGTGCTGGTTAATATTTTTGGGTAAAGTTTTAAAATATGTCTTATCCCAGAAGAACAGATCACTTTCACCGAAGGTCACAGAATTTTTCTTTATTTAATCTGCCTCATCTTTATTTTAATCTGCCCCAAATGAAAAGATATTGCCTACACATTAGCTCCATCACACATGTGACACTGCAGATACACAGCTGATAAAAGAACACCAAGGGAAAAGGAGCAACAGGACTTTGAGAAAGTTTGTCATCATCTGAGAGGATGTATCCAGCTGAGAGTTGATGCTGGTGAGAGGAGAGAGGCAGAGAAATGAGTCCAACCTCTGCACCACAAATGCAATTTAATCAAAAGGAAACTGCTTCCCATAAATTGTTTCAATATCCTGAAAAATCTGGTAAACAATGAGACTCAGAGCATAAATACAGAGAACCTGGAGAACTAGTGAGACTTTTAGTCATGGCAAACTCCAGCACAAGAGCAAAAAACTTAAGGGCAAATGCTGCCTAAGCAGAACAGGAGAGATAGCATCAGATGTGAAAAGCTAATTGAAATTATCCCAGTGTAGCTAAAATAATTAAGTTGAAGCTTAGTTCTAATAGGAGCCAATTCTCCTCCGGGGGAGGCTGCCCTGCAGTGCCAGCTGGGCACTGTCCCCTTTGACCCTGTCAGCCCCAACGGCTACACAAATCCCCTCATCTCACCACACCCTCTGCATTGCCACAAACTGGACACTGCCTTTCCAAGCTTCAGCCCCCTGCTCACCTCTGGAATCTGAGGGCTCTGGAGTTCAAGTCAGGCACACAGCTGGAGAGAAGGGGGTCCAGCAGCAGAGGCTGGTCCTCATCACCTGAGTGGATGTCAGAAGGTAACAAAAGCCATGCTTGTACTTTCCCAGTAAACTGCTGGAGCCAGAGGGCCAAAGTCACCTGATGCTCATCCCCATGAGGCTGTTCCACCCTGCCCTGTGGTCAGCTTTGTGTCCTGGCTTGCAGAAGCCCAGAATTGAACAGCCTGCAGGTTGCAGTGATGAGGAGCGATTGCACTTTAATCAGCAGCCAGCCCTGTGAAGATCAGCAGCTTTGATTTGGTTTGATAGGAGAGAGGTTAGAAATATTCTCAGCTTGATCCCAGCTGGTCAGATAAATTTTTAAAAGATGAAATAGAGCAAAGATTGTGTTAGGAAGTAGACTTTTGTGGTTTTTCTCCTGAGACTGAAGAGAGTGCTCAGTGATATTGTAAATAATATGCTGAAGGCATCTAAACTGGAGTTCACAATCATAACAGGGGGAAACCCAAATGATGCTCTGAGCTAGTACAGAGGACAAGTACTGCATTGGAGTAGGAGTCTTTGCAATGAGAAATTGCACTTTAAAGGACATTGTTACAGTCACTGCATGAAGATGAGAGGCTGGATCCATATTTAGTTACATCCCTGAAAAGCAGCTAACAAAGTGCTTCCAGATGATTCGTGAAACTAGAGATGAGGTGAGGGTACAATCACATCCTCAGCATGAGTGGGGAGAGCTGCTCTGCACAGGACAGGGAGGAAGCAGCCATGGACTCCCATGGAATGCCAGCCTCATCTCTGCAACTGCTGGATGGCTGCTGTTCACTTTCCACAAAATGGTAATTCAAATGCAGGCTGAGTCCTTGTTGGCTTCCCATGGCTAAGTCAAGAGAGCTAAAACCCATTCACAAGAACTCTTGAAGTTCAGTCATTGCTGTTTGTACAGCAGAGCCAGGAATAAAACATCTAAGAGTCAAGAATTCAAGGAGCCTGTCTCAATCCCCCATGGTGGCAATCAGGCTGATCTCAAGCTCATCTTTTTCTAGCTGAAAGTTAAATTTAAAAAGTTTACAAGTAATCTTCCATCTCTCTTCAAAACAACACATTTAGAAATAATAATTCTTTCCTGCATATGACTTCAGCTTTTTACCTCCATAACTACCAGGCAGAGCTGAGCTTTCTGCAAGGCTGAACTTCCCCTGATTTCCAGGCCTACCCTGCACCCAGGCTACTCTGTCCTAGGAAAAGCTTGCTGTTCTGTTTGCTAAAATGCAGGCAGTAAGGGCATCCCAACATAAAACCAAACACTACAACAGAACATTTCTGGTATTCAGTTATTGCAGAGAAACAGATCTTTAGTCTCAAAGTTAGTTGCATGGTAGCAGGAGAACAAACAGCTGCTGAAATTAATGATATCCACACTCTTCGCTTCTAGGTTTTGGGCCTTCCACAAATAAAAGATCTTCCATTAAAAATTTTTAGTCACTTGAACTTGCATATTTTCATTTTATAAATAATTTTTGTTATTACTGTATCCCAAGTTTTTCTGACTAGGGATTCTTTCCACCACACCACGCTCCATGTCAAATCCTGCTCTGAAAACTTGATACACCAAATGTCACAGTACCACAGAGGATATCTGTCTAATAGAGTTTCACTCCTTTAATCTTCTTTCACATCAAAACATAAAGTATTTCCAGGCACTTTAAAAAGCCAGCATGGTCTCTGCAGCACACCAAGATCAATCTACAATTTTAATGTAGCTTTGTCAAAAAATATTAATGCACCTAATGGCAACATAATGAGGCAAGGCTTAACCCAGCTGCATGAAAATTAAAGCAGATGAATATTATTTCACAGGATCTAGTCCTTCAGCAAAGCAGTTACTTGCCTGTCTGCATGCCAAATTTGAAGCTAGGGTTCTCTCTGATGTAAAATACTACTTTCTGATAAAATAATCCACATGTGACATGAAGAATTTGAGCCAACTTGATTTGCACTGATAATCTGTGGTTTTCAGGAAGTTGCCATGTGGACCATCTATTAGAATCATCAGAAAATCCCGGGATGGGGTAAAGCACTTAAAAGCCTCTCTGGACTGTGGTTTCAGGTGAAGACTGCTATACAGAGGCAATGTCTCTGCATTTTATTCATTGCCACTTTCAAAGGTGGGATAAATTCTTCCCACACTGTGCTTGTGTTACTCCACATCGCCTCACTTCTATTCCCTTCCCTTTTATTTCTGCCTTTGTATGTTGTGGAGGCTTCTCAAGTCCTTGATAACCATACCCTGCAGCCTTCTACACTTTATCCCAGGTGAGTTCCCCAAAAAGAAAGGTGGGGGTGGTCTTTGCTGTCTTAGCTCTCCATGTCCAGCACACAGAGAACTGAAAAGCCCAAGCAATGCTGTAAGCCAGGCAAATGCTCTGAGACTCCTGTATCTGTTTGTTTTCCCACTGCCTCATTTAATTCATGAAAACTGCAGGATTTCACAACAGTCTTTCAAGCACAATAATGCTCCAGATAGAAAGGCAAACAGAAACAATAAGAGGGAATTTTGTGCACCAGAGAAAAGTAACGTCAATAAGAAAGCAACACCCTGAGAAAAGGACAAATTATAAGCAAGAAAGGAATTGCAATTCTTGCAATTTGGTGCTGGTGATGGAAGTGAGAGAGTGCAGCAGAGCAAACACTTGCCAGCTGGGGGAAGCCACAGGGCAGGGAGGTCAGCACACAGGAGCTGGCTAGTCTGTGCTCAGCAGGTTTCTGTCCTGGCTGTGAAAAACCTGTTCTTGTCAGAACAGTAAAACTGGCCCAAGAAGCCACCCCTCATGATGCGTCTGCCCAGGCATCTCCAGGAGGCCACATGCACTTCTTCTCTATCTACCACAGCAGCTCTGCAAAGGGACCAGAGCCCTCTAGTGCCTCCAGCCATCACTTCCGACAGACTTCCTTGGAACTCCAACCAACCATGAGAATGTCATTTATAAATAACCCATCAATTATCCATTTGCTAAATCAGAAGAGTCAGTTAGACACCTCCTGGGCTGTCTGGGTCAGTGAAACATTTCCGAGTGGATGGGTGCAGCAATGGATAGTTCTTCACATTTTCCATCTTTGTGCCTGTGGGGGTAGGAACCTCTTACTAGAACTGTTTTTATTCTCTTCTGTTTGTTTTCATATTTAATTGCAGATTCAGGACAAATTTAGCCTAAGTCCTGATGTGCAGTAAATGCAATTTTTTTTGCTGATAAATTATTACTTGTCTTTCATCCCATGCTGTCTGGTAACCCCAGAGAGAGCTATTTGCTGTTCCCCATCCTGAAACCAAGAGCATTTTCTCAGTCGTTCTACACCCAAATGTGTTCAGCAAAGCACAGAGACAGTGTCATTGTTTGTCAGTCTGGGAGAATGCCCTTGAACCAGGTCTGCTGCCAGCTGCTGCATGTGCTGCTCTTTGGAAGAATCTGATTTAATGAATGAAAGTCAGAGTCTCCCACAGGAGCCACAGTGCCACCAGCCAGTCCCACCTGCCACCTCGCTCTGAGCATTACTCACACAGAGGCACAGTACCAGTAAGATGGGCACCTGGTATTTTTCTTATGGAAGACTGGGATAATGAGTGTTTCCAGCCACCCCTCCAGGCCAGGATGTCCTACGCTGGGGATCCTGCACTTGGCACCAGCTGAGAGATTTGGTGGGGTAATTTGATGAGAAAACTTCACTGCAAGGCAACAAACACTCTATGAGCTCAAAAACCTCATCTTTATGCAAGGGGAGAGATTTGAGGAGATGCCCAGTTGCTCCTGCAGTTGCTAGGTGGATGAATATCCAGAGCAGAGAGTAGTGTGAAATCTTGTGAAAAAAAATCAGGAAAAGTAACTGGTTTTTTTCTTATTTGACCTGGAAAGAAATGGATGCACTTATCTGCACTCTGCTGTCCAGGTAGGTTGATTCTGGGTGCAACATGTACAAGGCAGCAATATCAAAGAGCTGTACATTTGTGAGCTCTGAACACGTATAGGACTCCCAGTAGAGTCTAATTTCACCCTATTTAGCACAAGTTTACATTTGCCAAGCTTTGCTCACAGAACAGTAGAAATAAGGATGAAATTTTTAGAGGTTGTGTGACGTAGATGTTTCAAACCAGGTACAGAAAAATTCCCAAATAAAATATTTTATTTGTCATCTATAGAACCTAGGCTCTTATTTCCACTCCCTGTGAGCCTTGCCCACCTTCTATGCTAGCAGGGCACTCTGGCAGTAGATCCTTGCCAGTGCTGGGAGCTGTGCTGGGACAACAAAACCCCTGAACTTCATGAGCCACAGCAACGGGCTGGGAGATTTGCATTTGGACTCACAACACAGAGAAATATTTTTGAAAAGTTGCTTGACTGAACTATGAAACTTTCTTTTCTTTCTTTTGTAAGCATGTGGTAGTCTTAGAAAGAATAGTCAAACCACCTAAAATTCAATTTGTGTATCTAAGTGATGCACTGGGACATAGCACCCTCTATTAACAATGCAGTCATCAGATCCAGAGCACACTGACATCAGCCAATATTCTCAGCTCGGAAACAAAAGACACTGTCTCCAGCTTACATGGTTTAGTCTTTTCTTTACTTCCATGGAGGTTAGAAGGTTGTGGATGGAGCTATACTGCTTTTTTTTTTTTTTTTTTTTTTTTTTAAATATGACTGGATGTGATGAAGTTTTACTTTTTAGTGATTGAACCACTGCATTTTGAAAGGCAGATTTTTCCCTCTATTTTTGCCACTGATAAAACATTATTATGTTGTTTGTAGGAATTATGGTTTTTATCTTCCTGTCAACAAAATATGCATGCAAATAGACTTAGATTATTTATAGAGCAACATCAAATTAAACTGCTTGTATAATGACTTAAAACTGGTTATCACCATCCTGCATAATATCTGTTTAAACACACCACTTGCAGCAAGCTTTGCTAATCAAAGCAGGAAACAAAAACACAGTGTCACTAATTTTATGCATGCCATAGAGTGCTGCTCCACTCTGAGCAGTGCAGTGCAGGAGGGGGATGCTGTTTTTACCAATATGTGCTCCTCAGCTTTTACACAGCCCTTTGGAGAGTCCTGCTTAGGCCAAATTTCACAATATAGGGCTCAGACACATTTGAAAAGCTTATGTAGACTTTCAGGCTCATTCTCTTGCTCCTGCCATCAGGTACAGAAATCTTGTATAGGGACTGGGAGATGCAGGAACAGGGTCTATACAGATCTATCCTTTCTACCAGCTTTATCCAGCTTTGGGATGGGAGGTCCAGGACAACTGGGATTATTCAGTCACACCATGGAGCATTTCAAACACCCACAAACCATATGGAGCATGGGAGGATAGATGGACAAAGGCTACCTCCCAGACTCTGGGACAGCCACCTCCTGGCCCGTCTGAGGAGCAGCAAGTCTGTGTGGCTGGGACATCCTGGGAGGCGGTTCCCTATTCACACCCATTATCTCTTGTTGCCAACACCACCTGTCCCACCAGCCAGTGTGGTTCTTCAGTGTTGCATTTGGCAGATCAGAGCTGGTTTGCAGCACCTCAGTTGCCCTCCAGAGCTTAAGGCTGCTTTCCCAAGCCTCACATTTCAAGCTACTCTCCTGGCTCAGCCTCACCTGCTCACATTAACTGAAAGCTATTAAAATCACCAAGTGCTTCAGAAATGGCTTTTGTCAGTAATAAATTCTGCATTCTGGCTGCCTTCCCTCTGGCCAGAGCTACAATGCAAGCTGCAAGGAGCTTTCCCCTGACACCATGAAAGCCACCTCTATTCCTATCCTCTGCCAACACAGCGGTCACTTAAAAACCACAGCAACAAAACGAAACAAATACTGCACCCACTGCCTGAGTGCTGCATGTGTGGTGCACCAGGGACACAGACGCTGAGCAAGGAGAGGCTGCTCAGTGCTTGTAGGGCAGTCCTCATCATGCTGGAGCATGTGAGAATCTGACAGAAAATAAATTGGAGCTTCAGTCAACCATTTAGAAGTGCTAGAAACTCCCTGGTGCAGGTCATTTAATTTGGTAAGAAAAGAAAAATTGAGGTGGATTATTTTTTTTCCTGCCTCCCTGACTATTTTTTCCTCTTGCACTCACTCTGGTGGTGATGGAGTTGCTGATGCTATAGAGTAATTGTGGTGATTCTAGTCCTCAAACAAGGAGGAAATTACCTCTTTTTCTGTGAGCTCTTGTTTTTCCTGAACAATTTAATGATACTGGGTCTCTAGCGTTGCCATTTACTCATAGAAGAAAGTGGCAAATTCTTCCCCGTTTTATCTGTTCTTCATCACAGCTATGGCTCTGGTTTGTGTCACTGCTGCACTCAAAACATTGCTTCAGTTGAAGAGCAGATGACCCCTTGTAAAACTGATGCCTGTGGCCAGTGTGGATTGGGCAGGACAGGCAGGTGAGGAGGTGCTCTTGATGTCTTCTGTCTTCACCTCATGCATGTTCCTACAGGAAAGAGGAGGAAAAAAACATCCCTCATTTCCAAAACTCTCATTGAAAGGGAAGAGCAGTGAGAAACTGAATTTTTTTCTGCCAGAAAGAAAAAGGCTGAGGGCAGGAAAAATACAGGTGGAACATACACGAAGTCAGTGTTGCACCAGCAAACACCTGTTTAGAATGGGAACAAGTTCTACTCTCAGAGCCTGACTTCTGTTCAGAGCAAATTTGCTTTCTCAACTTTTCCTGACAAGATTATGGATTCACTGAACTTTAAAAGTGATTAATCACTTGTGATTAAGTGATGGACAACAACAGTGTTGTCCATCAGCAAAGGCAGGAGCGGATCTGAGGGCAATTCCTGACTGACAGCATCCCCTGAAACCCAGCTAGGTGCGCTGCTGCTTCTCACAATCCTCATGATAGGTGAGAGCATTTCTAATAATACTTACCTGTTCCTTGGGTATGCAACAGATGATCTGTCTAACAGCCACAAAATTACACCTGCAGGTGTAAAATAAACCAATGTCAAACTCCTCTATTTGAGAAAAGAGGTATTGATTGACAGCCTAGTTGCTAAACAGGCTGAAAAAAAAAGAGATTATAACACTAAACCCAAAGCAGTGGGAAAATCTTTGAGCTCTGAGGGTAAGTTTTACACATCCTGCTGAAACTTGTGGGCAGAATGTTGGCACAGGAAGGCTTCCTTAAATCAAATTATCCTCTTTCTCTGAAGGCGTAAATGACCTGTCTGTACCCATGTGTTGCAACCATATGGGGTGGGTGTGATCTTGGAAAAATCCCTATAGCCAAGCATGTCCTGTGATGCCTGAGCCACAGGACCCAGCTCCCTGCACCCCTGCAGCTGGAGGTGGCCCAGGTGGCAATGCTGGCCTGGAAAACAAATCAGCCCCGTGACAGGGCTGGGGAGCCTCTCACCTCTTGTGTTGTAGCTTGAGTCTCACAGCAATGAGAGACCTGTGCTTCCTGGAAACCATGGCAACCAGAGATTTACTTTAAACATAAAGAAGCGCTGGGTTTCTGGCAGAGGATACAGCAGCTTCTGCAAGGTGTGAGTGTGCTGTCTTCCTGAGTCCCTGATCAAACCTGGCCAGACTCAGCCCCTGCCCTGCTGCAGAGTAATAACTCAGGATTGACAAGGCTGCAGGAAGAAGCAATATCTGCTTGTATGCAAATAAATATCCATTTGGCTGGATCCTCAGCTTCCTACTTAAACAGGTGGAAGATGGAAAAAATATGGTGAAACAGACTGTAAAGCCTGACTGGATAGAAACTCAGGCCCCACTTTCTCCTCCCTATTTGACAGCTTTCACCTTTTAACTGAACTGTAATATTAATGAACAATGTATTGTGTGTTCTCACTTTCATGGGCTTTTCTTTTTTAATTTTCTTGGTTTTTTTTTTTTTTTTCATGTAGTTTCTCGTCCTTTAACATGAAGTCTGAGCACGGCATTGGGACTCTCCCTAGAGTTAGAGCTGACAGCTTGGAGTTCTCACTCATCACAGCTAAAAGCATTTATAAAAGCTATTTTGCTCATGTGCATGAAGTTGAATCTTGGCTTAATGGCTTTTTTTTCCTGCTACAAGAAGGAAAAAAAAAATTAGACATTGTATTCTGAAACTACTTAAATCTTAAAGAACAACTGAATATAGAAAGCCAAAGGAGAAAGTTTTTATTCAAATGCACTCAGTCCTCTGAGCAGAATTTCATACAAGTGGAAATGCTATGAAGGAGTTTTCTCTGGAGCAGACTATTGTGGAACATACAAATTGTACTGAAACACTGAATTGCTGCATTGTTAGAAGCACTTAAAACACAAAACGGAGCAGAAACAGGTTTCTTTGTTCTCTTTGTGCATGGTAGGGAGCTTTTAGATCAATTGTTATTTAAATTTACCTCTAGATTCTACCTAGGTCAAAAACTATTCCCCATTCTCTTAGAGCCTCTTAAGTGGTTATTGCATGAAACTTAATTTTCTATAGATGTCAATATGTGGTATTGTATTTTAAAATGTAGCTGGGAGCCCCATTCCCCTTTCACAAGAATCTGGGGGACAAATACATAATTCAAGTGGACCAGAGAACTGAGCTTACCCTGAGCCAGCCACCCCAGCCAGGCCCACCAGAAAATCCCACCTGGAATAAGGGCTGGTGTTCTGCATGGATGTCACCTGTCTAAGAGCAAAGCTGTTGGCAGGCTGACAAGGTGGGCTGAGATGTGTCAGGGCAATGGATCAGACATGACCCTGGGACATGATTCCTGATTTTGTGGCAAGGCACTAGCTCAGAGCAGTACCCCAAACCAGAGGCCAGGAGCAGGTGGCTGCTAGGTGAAGCAGACTGCCATGACTTCTCAGATTTGATGGCAGTCAGCCACTTCATCTGCCAGTTCCCTCAGGACCCACGGATGCATCTCATCGTGTCCCATGGACTTGTGCACCTTTAGTTTTCCTCAGATGCTCTTGAACCTGATCTTCTCCTAGGGTGGACAGCTCTTCCTTCCCCCTGTCCCTCCTTTTGCCTTCTGTGGCTAGGGCAGGGTGGCTGGAACACTTGCTTGTGAGGCAAAAGTCATTGAGTACCTCAGCCTTGTCCATACCCCACACAATCCTCTTTCTTATGGCACTTGGTCTAAAATGAAACATCAAACACTCCACAGCTCAAAACTGCAGAGGTTTGCAGTTCTTAGCAGGAGAGTTTACATGAACTTGTGTTTCCAGCTGCCTTATCTCAGACCACAAACCATTATCTGCTCCTTCACCTCTCCAGAACAAAGCTAATGTTTCTGTAAGACCAGTGCTGGAAAACTGCTCCTGGGTTTATGGAACCAGACAACCAGGACACAGCTGATCTAAACACACCATTTTACATCAGGCAGACAGGTTTCCCTGTCAGCAACACACCTTCCAGCCAGTACACAAGCAAGTAGGTAAAATGTGTAAGGATGTTGTTAGTCAGGACACACAATGTGTGTGACAAACAGCACACACTGTGTTGAGCCCTTCCCTGAGGGAGCTGGGTTTGCCTGGCTGTAAACACAGCCATCCTGAAACTGCCCACTGAAACCTGAGTGAAGAACAGCAACATTTAGCAAACACCACAAGCTGGCAAGCATCAACATTGCCCCAAGCCCATAACGTGCAGGGCATCAGTGCTGGGGACTCGGTGACAATGACAGGCTGGGAGCTGCTGTAGGACACAGCACACACTACAGAGAGCAGTGGGATGGCAGACAGGATAATGGAGGATAATAGCTGTGGAGTGAGAAATCATAACAGCTCAGCCTACGCAGAGGTTAGATTCCAGGAGAGCCATTATCTCAGCTCTGATGTCTGGGTGTCAGAGCTCCTATGCCTGTTTTATTGGTTAAGTACACGGCTTTATTGCTGTTTATAGAAGTATGCCTGCATTCTGAGCAGCAAGGGAGCACATTAGCAGGGAAGCACTGAGCTTTGCACCAGCTGCTGTGGGAGAGCATCCAGACCCCAACCCAGCCTCAGTGAGAAGACTGGTAAGTGCGTAAGGGAGGTTCCCTCAAATCTCAGATCCCTGGCTGATGTGTAAAAGCAACTCAAAACACATTTCCTTGATGAAAACATTCTTAACAGGGAAAAGGGAGTCAGATGTAGAGGGGGCAAAACTATCCCTTCTCTCTGCCACATTTGTGACGTTTCCTCTGTCTCACTTCCAGGTCTGTGAATATTTCTGCATGCAGCCACTCTCTACAGTAAATATCACCACTCATTAGGGATACCCTTTCTGCTACACTCCCAGGGGAGCCCTATAGGATCTGGCCATTGCAGCAGAGTCTTAGGCAGAGTTCAGCAGCATCCACAGGTGTCTGGGTGATGTGAGACCCCTTCCAAGCTATGCCTTAAATTTTCGCTTTTGTATTTTTTAGATTCTGTGCTGGTTTAGTGGGTAGTTCTGGGTTTCATATTAAGTGATCTCTCTTCACAGAGTAGAGAGACAAAACATTTCCTTTTCTAGCTTGGGACCAAGGACAACCAATACAATTTTCGGGCTCAAGAACAAAAACAATGGTGAATTGAAGAGAGAAAAACAAGGAGGATGGAGTTTCATAACCTTCAAACCTGAAGCTATGATTGGACAATTAACTCCAATATTCTAATGGACCAGAACTTATAAGTGTGAGACTTGTGATCAGTTGTCCATTTTGTGACCATTTTGGGATTCACCTTTGGTGTGGCCCAACTGGGCTCATGTGCTGCCCAGGTGTGCCCATTGAGGCCTTTTAACAAATCCCTACTTTATCCTTTTGCTCTGTCTAGTCTCTGTTCCAGGTCGGCCTCCAGAAGGAATCACCAGCATCCCAAACCTCAAGCCTTAAACCTCAATCATCCTAAGTCCTCAGCTCCTTTTAGAGCACATGAGGCGGTGATGCCCATGCTAGTCCACACTTGCCCTTATGCCCTCTCAGCGCAGTGCTGCTTCCAGGGCTGCAATTTCCCCACCTTGAAAAGGTATGGCATGGCACTGACTGCCTTTGTGGTGCACTTTGGGAGCTGCTGAGAAAGGCATTGTTATTATTTTTAAGCTCTGACTAATTAAAGCAAAACAAAATATTTGGGCTCAAGCAGTTCTGCTGAACATTCTGTCCTAATTCTTCCAAAGGAATAGCATCCCTAGGGTAGTCACTGTACATTAAGAACTTCTCAAAAAGAAGGCCAGTGTCCTACCTGATGAACATTGCAGAGTCCATGTGCTGTGGGAAGCCCAGAGAGTGATGAACCACAGTGACTGCCTGTGCTGGCGGGTTGGGCAGAGGAAGGATGTGACATTCCATTGCCCCCACAACCATCTCTGCTCCCAGCCCTGTCACCCCATAGGCAGGTGGAAGCCCTGGGTCATGGGACTGTAACTCTCACCTGTGGTGGCTGTGCTGATGCTGCCCTGGGAGCCTCAGAGCACTTTGACTCTCACAGCCTGGCTGCTGGCACCATCTGCTGCAGAACACCCAGGTGCCAGGTTAGAGTCTGGCCCACAGCAAAGGGCACTGGAAGGGAATCAGCTGCCTTTGGAGAGATGTATGTTGACAGGACACCTGTGTCCTCTCAGCAGCAGGAGACATCCAGCTGTCACCCATGGACACCTGGACTTCACCTGAAATAAGCTCAAAATCTCTCCCAGGTGCATTCAGCAAAGACAATGAGAAGCAAGTAGATTAAAAAGTCCTCAAACCCTAACCATGAGATGCCAGAGAAACTGTGTGTCTCGGTTTGAAAGGCATGTGCCTGCCAAGGAAGACAGGAGCCTCCACTGGAATGGAAAAATATGATCCCCTTTCCTCCAAATTATTATAACCTTGAGATGATGGGGCTTTCAGGCAAAGATAAAGGATTGTATGCAGATGTATAACAGCAGCAGCACCAAGAAACAGAGCCCAAACCCAGGGACAACCCCTCTCCACGGCGGCACCTTCCTTTCTCCCTCTTTTCCTTGGCTATATCTTAAGTACCAGTCATTATTGTTGCAGCAACAAATGGGAGAAAATTCCCTGAGAGAAAGAAACAAAAGGAAAAATCCTAGCCCCCAACACTGTAGGTGTTGGTCCATGGGCACTGTGGCTCTTTGCCTGTTTTGGCAGGATTTCACTGTGCAGTCCTCAGCAGCCCCACAGCATCCCACTGGATTTGGATGTGCTCACACCACAGCAGTGGGTGCCCAGCAGTCCCCAGCTCACAGCATCCCCTGTGCCACCTGCACAAAAGCTCTGAGGAAAAGGAAAAAAGAAATGAGTGGGAAAGAATAACATACAATAGCTGTATTTTTGCTTTGCATTAATGCTTGTTTGTCAAGTAAAATTGCCTTCTCCTGGGGTTTAGAGTCCTGAAATATTGGGATATTTAACTGCCTGCCTTTCACGTTTTTTTTCTGCTTCTTAACACAACTTGGGGCCATTCTGGAGATTGTTCCATTCCCCCTGCAGCACCATTGCTTTAATGATGTCTTTACAGCCCTAGTGGATGTCCTTGACACAGATTATAGCCCTGCTGGTAGAGATTTGTTGCAGGACAATGTTTAGACTGATAAAATTGCTTGTGGGAGATGAGGAGTTCAGTAGAAGGGGGTGCAATTCGTAGAGCTCTGTGTGAGCTGTGTTTGCATTCACACATTCTACATACAGAGAAAAATGAACCATTAGGAATAATTGTAGTTCACTGGACTATTTTGGTTCCCATTTCATTTAGAAAACGTTGCAGGACCATACGTCACCGGTGAGATGTGTATTACACACCAGCATGAAATCCCTCCATGCTGGTGCAGTTTCACTAGCAGTTTCTGGTAATTCTGCTCATGCTGCAGAACATGCATAAGCCATGAATGAAACCAACTCTTCCCTATGAAACCCTGCTCCAGACTGACCTCCTCACTATGGTGAGCCCCCCCACACCCAGCAAACAGACCAAGTAGCTCAAGGCTTGGGTCCTTCACTGAGGAACACTGCTGTAGAGGAAGAGTCAGGTGTGAGATTTAGATTTCCATGCAGAAAGCTCTTGCATGCACAGAGAAGGTGCAGAGCCAGCTCAGCTAATGCAGTGCTGAAAGTTGTCTGAATCCTTTACAGAGCAGAGAAATTAAATGCTCAGGTCCTTTCAGAGCCCTTCAGTAGCTACTTACTCATTATATGACTGTCACAGAGGTTTTGCAATACATCACGCAGCACTAAAGATCAGGCTACTTAACCATGGAAAATTGCTTTAATGTTATCTCAATGTGTTAATGAATGATTCATTAATTAATTCAAATTATTGAATACTGGCCTTGCTTTCCTGCTAGGCTAGAATGACTTCATGCCAAATCCAAGCAGGATAGTGGTGTTTAAGCCAGTTCTGAAATCATGATGGTCATGAGGATCCCAGTGCTAGTGGTGGCAGCAGCCACCACTTAACTTGCTGCAATGATGCTGAGCAAGGGAGAAATCAGGAGGCTTCTCCAAGCTGGAAAGATCTTTGTGGTAAGAGGAAGCAGGTCCCTTTACAGATCCAAACCATCACTGCATCTCACCCAGAGGAGACCTTTAGCCTTGAAGCTGTTTTGAACGGATCCTTGGCAGCCCCAGAAATAAAAACAGATTTGCAGGAATATCTGGCCATGCTGCTCCTGCAGGTGCTGATGCCTTGGGCACAGACAGAGGAGAACCAGTTTCTGATGCATAGCCATTGTGCTTTTTAATTTTCCAGGGCAGTCAGTAAAGTCTGGGAAGCTTTTACGTCCTTTCTTTCTGCAAAGAGTACTAGATTATTGATTCTATGCTAAAACCAACGAAAACAATCCATTTGGATTGTTTATGAAGGGGCTACTAATGTGGTAAATCATTTGATTCAGAAATAAATTCACTGTAGTGTCAATCACTTAACTGTCCAGTAAGCCAATGATACCCACCAAGCATGGTTGGGAACTCCAGGTGCTTTAAACACAGCAGCCATACAACTGCAAACAACAGTTATGGGGTGACTGACACAATGAAGAGCTGGGTTGAAAGTTTCCATGTTGAAGACAATGTTCAATGCCTGGAAGCTGAAGCTGGGTGCAGTTAGACTTAAAACAAGCAGCAGTTTCTCAGCTTGGTGGGAGTCTAAACACTAGGAGAACAGGGCAGTCTTTAAAATTAGGTCTTTCTGAATCGCAAGAAAAAATGGAAAAAATCCTTCTCAAGTGTAGGAACATACCAGTCTGGAGAAGATCTGCACACAGCAGATGGAAATAAATCAAGTGTCACAAGTCACTTTGAGAACCTTTGAGAAGGTCAAAACAAGAGGTAAAATGAATAAAGAAGGGACTGAGATCTCCTGAGCTCAGACTTTTTTTCCTCTGGTACTCTGGGATGCTCATGATGCAGAACCTCCCATAAAAGCTTGATCTCACCACATTGGGGGAAGAAAGCTCAGTGCACCCAGCTCTGCCCTGCAGCAGTCTGACTCCCTGGGGAAGCTAAGTCTCTGGAAATCACTGAAACTTCAAAAAGTCGTGGATGATAACTTTAATCCACAGCCAGGAGGAACTGCAGCACTGGTTTTAATGGAAGCAGAATTAGATCAACTCCAGCTACTACAGAAAAGCTTCCCCAATAATTGTTACTGTAATGTAAATCTCTGTGGCACCAACCACCAGTACATTGTTACAAGAGTTCATTAAAAGAGAAAAAAAACCCTGCAAGGGAAGAAGAATCCTTTCTCCCCAGTACAGAGCAGTAAACGAGGAGGTGAGAGTTGAAAGGACTCACCCTCGGTCTCTCTGAGCACCACAGCAAGCCAGCACATTCTCAGCTCTATCCCCTGCCTCAGAAAAGAGCCAGCCCCTCTCCTCAGGGCCAGGCTGGCAAAACACAAGGCACCTTATTAAAAAGGGAAGAAGAGCTCCTAGCCAGTAACACCTCCCATCCCCTTTTTAAATGCCTGGAGGATCAGGCGTGACACTGAAGCAATTCAGATGGGAGGGAAAATAAAGAAACACACAACTGTAAGGTACTGAGGATCAGCCAATTATACATTCAGGAGTCTGTGTTAATTAGAGGCTTTTCAAGAGGAGAGTCAAAGGACTGTGCAGACACAGATGGAAATAGATTTTAACAAGCAGTGATAAGTCCCAGTGTTGGAGAGGCATGTCCAGTTCATACAGGGGAGACTCCAGCTGAGGTTATGTTGCACCAGCAGCCACCCAGCACCAACCAAGTGCAAGCCAGAGATCAGTGCAATTGATTTTTTGGGGGAGTAGTATGATAATAAAATGAATAATCATGTAGGCACTGGTAAAGGATCTTTCCCTACATAATAGTCATAGCTTTTTATAAGAGCCAAAAGCACCTGGGTCATCTGGTCACTCACATGCTTTACCAGTGGTTCAGGGAAGAAGAATTGATTTTTTTCTTAATGACTGTGTGTCATGTGGCAGCTTTATGCACTGTAGGCAGAGACCACAGCTGTTTAAGAGGATCTGATAATAGCTCACAACTGAAGCAGATTTTTTTCCTAGGCAGAGAGGAGTGCAGAGCAGAGACTGGAGCAAGTCACAATTAATTTTCTTGTTCTCTAGATATTATTGCTGTGGTCATCTCCTTTCCTGCTTAAGTCAGGGAAGCTCAGAACATGGATGTGGATTTGTTTACAAGCATCAAAGTGATTCCTTTAATTGTTACACGCACCTTCTGAAAAAGGGCACATGAAAGTCATTTAAGAACAAAAAAAAAAAAAAAAAATCTAAGACACTGAGCAAGCTCTTTTAGTTTATCCCCAAATGAGCACTAACTTTGAGGTAATTCTTGCAGTTTATTGCACTAACCAAGAAAACGAGGTCATATAAAATGAAAGAGCCCATATTACCTGTGAAGCAAAAGTGTTTCTCTGCAGAGACTTGTTCACTCTCTACTTGTCCTAGACCATTATTTCACTTCCCTGAGATGTGCTTTGTGAGGAATACTACAGGGACCTGACATCACTTTTGGTGAACTGTACTGCATGGGGCTGTGAATTGGAAACAAGGACTGCAAGTCTGGAGATGTGACAGAGGAAGCATTCCCTCACCCTAAACAGGTGTGCAGCATGGAGAGAAGTGTTCCTAAGAAGCACCAGAGGGAAAAACTGCCCAAAGAGCACAGGCACAGAAAATGGAGTCCCAGACCCCAGCAACTGCTGACCACTTGCCAATGCCCCAGCCCAATTTTGCCAGCAGCTTGTTTGTGCAGTGACACTTCAGCAATAAATGGACATGATTTTTGGCACAATAAACCTCAGAGACCTGAGCAGGAGCTTCCAGACTCCCCTGGAGCACAAGCGTGACTGCTCCAAGTAATAAACCTTGGAAAGGCCAAGCAACAGTGTGATGCTCAGGACATTGCACCAAGGCTGAGCATGGCTACAGCATCTCCTGTAGCAGCTGGGGTAAGACTGGCTGGGTTTTGCCATGCCATGTCCCTTGGGACCCCATGCAGCACATCCAGCTCACCAGCCAGCCTTACAAGTCTTGAGGGGTTACAGGTGACACTTGGGGGATCAGAGCATTGGCACCCCACAGGCATGGACTGGGCCCTGTCTTGAAGTTAAGTCACTTTGTGAAAATGCAATTTTCAATATTTCATTAGGATTTCTCCCATCTGTTAAGCATCATCCCAGAGAGTTTGGTGACACTCTAAATGAAGCTGTGAAGAGATACGCTTGTTTTAGATGTAATTGGACAGCTGTTTTATTATGAGTTAATGAACTATGATGATTAAAAAGAATTCAGTTTTAGCAAACCATGCATTAACAATTACTCTGGACTAAAATCACAGCTAAGCAAGTTCTAGACAACTTTCATGACAATGACTGGAAGCAGAAGATGAAAGGGAAAACCAGTGAGGTGCTACAGGAAAAGAGATGTCTCCAGGCCAGGATCCCTGCATCAGGCATGGACTCGCTGGGTGACCCACAGGAGCCACTCCACACCACCACCACCTCCTCTGGGCCACAGCCCCTTTTTGGCCCAAATCAGGGTCTGCTCACACTCTTCCATCTTCCTTCTTGCTCATGTCCCCCCTCTCCCCTGGCCATAGCATCCCATGAGGTGCTCATGGAAGGGAGAGGAGACAGTGATGACAACAGGCTCAAAGACAATTGAGACAGAGAGATAATTGATGCCTTTGTAGTTGCAAAACATATTTCATACTTCTTTTCCCCCTGCTCTGGATCACCTTGGCCAAGGCTGTTTGCCCTGGAGGCATTGCACAGAATGTGATGCTCCCTGATGTAGGGTCATGTCCTTCCTGGCTGTGAGGAGACCTGGGCACCAGCAGCACCATGGAAAGCTGATCCTGAGCTGAGGAGTCCTGCATTTGTCCTTTCCACACTTTCCAGTTCAAAAGAGATTTTTGTATGTGAGCTGGGCCTGGTGCCAAAGATCAGAAGCCACAGAAAGCAGTTGGAGTTTCCATAGGGGGCTCCCAGTTTGAATGGAGCAGTTTTTAAGCAGCAGAGTCTTTGCTCTGATAGTTTCAGTGAAAAAGCTCTTAAGAGTTAAACGAAGACAGGTCCATATGCCACATGTGCAAATCACTTATCTCCTTCTGTTAAAATAAATCTGTTCCAAATCATTGTGACTTCCCGACAGCTGCCTCCTGACCTTTCCTCACTCCAGCCCTCTATTTGGCCTTCTTTTCTGCATTCACCCTCAGCAGCATCTGATCCCTCTCCACAGCCTGGAAATGATTGATGGAAATCATTGCATGCACACAGTTTCCACCACTAATTTTCCCCACATTTGCACCACTTCCTTTGACACCTCACTGTCCTTTTTGATATTTTGCTGTGATAGAAGTTAATCTGTTTCATTGTTACACCACATTTTCAGCATTTGCAGCTCTGATTAGCAGGAGAATTACACCGTAAATTGTTTGCAGGTGCACTGGGACTTGCAAGTCAAACTGGAGACCCAGCAGTGGGGTGGGATAGGGAGGAGAGTCACAGCTCTTGGTGACCATGGTGGCACCCAGGCCAGGCAGGCAGGACCACAGGAGCCTCATGACTGACAGATGCCAGGCAGAACCAGATTCCATTGACACTATCTGAGCTATTCCATTACCTTTGGTCCAGCCTCTTGTTGAGAGCATTGCAGATATATCATACAGAGCATTGCACTGCACAGGTTTATGACAGAGTGGGTCAGAACCAGCACATTAATCAGCAGGTTGTGTTGTCCAATGCCAATGTCCCCTCTAGAGAAGGGCTGATACAGATCCTGTGTATACATTGCTCATATGTACATATTCTCAAACCTATCTTTCACCCAGCTGCTCATTTCCAAAGAACATACATAGACCATACATTAAGTGAACCAGTTCCCCCAGAAACAATAATCACTTCTTTGCCTGTGATGATCATGGTCACACAGCCCAGCACAGTCAGTCCAATCATGATGTAGCAAACCTTTATCCTGATAACGTTCCTGGCAGTGTCGAGGACCTCAGACCTCTGGAGGACAAAGCAGAGTTTCCTTTCTGATGCAGCAGGTGTGGAATGGGATCATGGGGAGATGGGTAATGAATGCTCAAGACCTGCAGCAATTTCCTGTCAATGTACAATGGGGTTCAGCCTTCTCTTTCTGCAGCTGCTTAAAGGAGGATGGAAAAAATTAACCTGTGGGGAAAATATTTAGGTGGGGTATCAGTCAAAGATGATGACCCCAAAGTCATCAGTAATAAAAGGATTAAAAACTCCTGTACTCATGTATTCTTTTCTTGTGTGTGAGCGTGAATGCCTGTAAATGACAGGGACAGGAAAGTCTTTCCATTATAATAATGAAGGGGTGATCTTAGGGTGCTGCAGGGCAGGACATGGGGTGCTGTGCTGCACCAGGAGACACAGGGGCCATGCACCAGAGCCAGGCAATGCCTTCCTCAGGGAATTAAAAGTCCACCACAGCACAGCCTCTGCCAGGCAGTCAGCACCAGCCCCACGAGCATCTGCCTGTGGTGGGAGGCTGAGTGGGTCAGAGCATACAACTACACCATCCAGGAGTTTCCTTCCCAAGCAGCTAACAGCCCCATCATCACTGGAAAATCTCCACCACCTTCCATGAGTAACTCCTGGCATATAACCAACAATTCATGTTGCAAGAAACTTCAGCACTGCAATGAGCCATCCATGAAATTATATCCAGCCATGGATTTACTCACACCTGCAAGGGGAAGGACAGCTGAAGGAGAACCCAGGATGTCACAAGTCAGAAGCATTAGGACTCCAGAACTGAGTGACAGTCCTTCAACAAAGTGTCTCAACACGGAGGTGAAACTACAGCCCATACAGAGGAACTCATTGTATATGTCTGTCACCAAAGCTGCATGTAGCCCCAACTTCTTATTAAAAATTGTGCAGTATTATCAATCATTAATCACCCCTCACCACATGAGCACAGTTCCGGGTGATGCAGACTGGGGATCTCAGTCTGTATGTTCACAGCCAAAAGAATCATTCTGACAGGTCCACTTACAATATGTGCCTGGGAATGCCCTCCTCCTTTTTAAAGCATCCTGACCGTACTAGCACCATTTGATCAAATTTTGTAGGCCTTCTCTCATTCCTGAAAACTTCTTTACCTGTACGAGATTTTGTAAAAGGCAGTGAACTAAGATTCAGGAAGGGAACAGAGCTGTGGGTACAGAGGGAAAAGGATTGAAAGTTTAAAATGACACTTTTCTATTCTGTGGAAGCTAAATGTGCTTTCTAACATCAAAAAGATTCAGCAGCTGGTGTGAGGTGCTTTGTTACATTTGCAGCTTATTAATTTGACTTTCTTCCATTTAATTTTGGTAGGTTTTAAACTAAAAATCTCTTCTAAACTTCCTGACTAAGGAGGCAAATGATGTGGAGCTGAAGTCCCCAAGCCCACAGCAACATTTCACCCTGTGAGCATCTTGCTTTTAAACGGCCCAACTAGTGAGTTAAGCAAACTGCCAGCAGCACAAGTATCTAACTCCTCAACAGCTCCTCCTGAAGCCACTGATGGAGAGATGATGTCTGCTAAAACACAGCCTGGTGGGAGACTGGCAGTCATTCTCATGCAAGCTGGGTACCACATTACTGCACTCTAATGATGATACATTACACCCCATCAGGCTACCACGGTGATGCCATTTGCATGCTGTCACCCACAGCACAATGAGAAAAAGACTCTGGCTCCTCTTGATGGAAACAAACCCAATAACAAACGACAATAAGGACAGTGGCAGAGAGACCCTGAAAAGCACAGTAAGCAATGGCTAGCTCAAAGCCTGGCTTTTGCAGTGCACACCTGTACAAGTGGTCTTTGCAAGGCAGTTGAGACTGCTCACCCAGTACTTACATCCAGGTAGGTGCACCCAAGAAGCCACACTACAGTGCCCTGTGCTTGCAAATGTGGGACTTGGGTTGAGAAATGTCCAGTTGTGACCAGAACAGGCAGGAAGAGATGGACATGAAGATTACCCCAGGCTCAGCATCCTGCATTCCCTACCTATTGCTGAATTGCTGATATTAAGGTGAAAGGAAATCAGTGCTGCTACAGAATAGGGCGTGGGGAGCATCTCTTCCTGCCTGTGTTGAGATGGTGAAATTATATTAAGTGCCTTGGCCCTAGACTTGCTCATGTATGCCAGGACTTGTAAGTGGCTGAAAAATCCCATTTGTAAATCTTGGCCCAGGTAAATTTAGTCTCCTTTTTCTCCTATTTCTCTCAAAAAGTGCAGTGAGACCAGGAGAGCTACATCAGCAAATGCCAGAATCAAATCTGCAGCAAGCAGTACGCTTGCTAAAAGTACATGCTACATCCCAAGGAAGACAAGGGCAAAGCCCCATGCTGGAGATTCCCAGCCATCCCACTGGAACACAGGCAGGCCCATGCAGCCCAGCTTTCCTAGGATGAGGGGGTCTGCAAAGGCACAGGTGAGGAAGTGATGGTGCAGGTTAAGAAGAGAAGCTGTGTCCATACCAGGAAGCTTGTCCATCTGGGAGCAGCCCATGCCTGCTCCCTGCTTTATAATCCAGGCCACTGCCTGGCACAAGCACACACAGCTGTGGCTGTAACCTGGCAAAAAGCAGAGCAGGAAGTCCTCCACTTGCACCAGCCCTGCATGTGCAGAGACACGCACTGGTCCTCCTCTGGAGACCTGGCAGCTGGATAAGAGGAGGAACATTTGTTTGCTTTAATTGACATATTCCCTGACATGAAGTATCAGTTGGTATTTGTTGCCATAGGAGAACAGCTATATAACAGAAAAAACCCTTACCCCTGTGCTTGTCAGAGCTCTGGGTGTGCTCCCTGTCCCAGGAGCATTTGCAGCCCCAGGAGAAGTGCTGCAGTAACCCAGCCATGGCTGAGAATGAGGGCCATTTTCTCACCCTTTCCTGCAAATACCCTTCCCCTCTGTGCTGCAGCACAAAACAGTGACCAAAGACTTTCTACCCACCTGGATCAGCTGTCTGCAAAGCCATGTCCTGGGCATTCTTTGCTTTGCTGCCAGCAGCTCTGGCAGGGCACAGGACTGGCCAAGCCACCCCCTGCCACGGCCAGGGACCAGCATCCTGCCCTGGACCACCACTGCCCCACCAGCCTGGGTAGGAGACCATAAGGCTGCTTCTAGCACTTATTAAAGTAAAAATAGCCCTTCCTATTCCCTAAGAAGGGAGTAGCATGCACTTCCACCCTAACTGACAACAGGTTTTGCTTACATGTGATGACAAGTTAAATTTATCACCTGTGTTTACAAAAAATTACGTACCCTGGGAGCTGGGTGGGCAGAAATCACTGTTGTGGCAGCTCATGCCCAGCCCAGACTCTGCCCCAGGCTCCCCATCCCAACGAGCTGCTCAGGAGAACAGTAGTTATTTAGATTATTTTCTCAGTCCTTACTTTGGAACTAAAATAAGACAGTGTGCTGTATTTCCCCAAAGACAGGCTTAGTGAGTGCTAATTATCACAGCTGGTTGAGCTGTTAGAGTTCTTAATTGTTCTCAGCTACAAAATAATCTTGCAAATCAGTTGCTTTAAACAGATTTTCTGAAAAGGGGCAGTGTTTATGGCATCTCAGAATAAATGTGGTTTGCTGGCAGGAAAATAAAGTTGATGTCTGTACCTATAAATGCAGTATGGGGAGTCCATCTCACATCCAGACTGCAGACTTTCCTAGCAAAGAAATATACTTCAGATATGCTTCAGGTTTAAAACAGTAAACTAAGAAATTTTAACAAAAACCTCAGCTGATGTAGTATTTGTCAGTCAGTATAATTGCCATTGAAATGTAGTGGTACCTATTAAGTATTTGCCCTCCACAAAATATGGATAGTGCTGGATGTTTTTCATAACACCAGCTGTTCCAACAGAGAAAGAACCACAACTAATGCTATTTTACCACTTTGACATTTCTCCTGCATTTTGCACAAAATTCTTCCTAATGGGTCAGGAAATGGAAATGCAAAATACTTGTCCCATTTGGAGCTGTGGGGTATTTACTCTCCTTAGACATACAAGGCCCTAAAGCTGATTTACAGGTAGGGGAAAAAATTCCATTCAAAAGGGAAGAAGTGGTTGCCAAAAGGAAAATTTTCAGAACTATTTAGTAATATTATCAAATGCAATATTGCAGATAACCAAAATGTGTCTAAGAGCAAGGGAATGGACTACAAGGGAGGAGTACTGCAAGTGTTGGCAGGGATATTCTTAGGGGGCCGAAAGGATGAAAGATATGAAACAGATTCAGCTCTGCCTCCTCAACTTCTGCCCCAAGAAAAAAACACTGTCATTTATAGAGACAGTTTATATTTTTTTGGGAACATGGAGGTAATGATACTGAGGAAAGAAGAAAATCACAGCAATGACAAACGTGGTTTTTCTTCTTTCATGAAAGCACCACGATGTATCCAGACACAGTACAATGTGTTCATCTTAATTCACTTGTAATTTGGTAAGGCAAATTAGACCCATTTCCAGATTAGGAATCCATACAGAAAATAAATAGTGTTTTGAGCTTCCAGCTGCAAACAAGACCTGCAAACAAGCAGAAATCAGTGGATGTGATTATGTTGAAAAAAGCAGAAGGAAAAGCTGGTAAAGTCAGAGAGAATATTTGTGTCCTGCTCAGGATTTCCCTGTGGGAAAATGGGTATGAGGAAAGATGCATTTATAGCCTGAAGTTTACGGCCAGCATGGCTGAGCATTCCCACAAGCTCCCTTCTCACCTTGTGGAAGAGCTGATGAGTGAAAAAAAAGGCATTGTACATCTGGACATCCCTTGGTCCCCAAGCCAGGAGGGCAGGAGGGGCTGTGGGCAGTGGATGGGATGTGCTGCCTTGGTGCTTGTGTCACACTCGGACCTGCCTTACCCCACAGGGACTCCAGCTGTGCAGAACATTAGAGCATCTTCACTTTAACAGGCACTCTCCAAAATGCTCATTGCAGGAGTGACTGTTTTTTATATCATGTCTGACTATGGATTTGAAGAGGAAAAAAAGAACATTTTTATATTATGTCTTAATTTCTCAAAAGGGGAGAAAATCATGGGGGTTGTAGGCTCTGGTGCTTGTCCACCCAGGGGTTGCCAATTGTTTCCTCTAGGAGATACACCTGCTAACAGCTGTATTAATCATGTCAGCTGTGAGCAAAAACGCACTTCAGGATTTATTATGCCAGCATTTGGAAGTGCAAAGACCCAGAGATCCTCACAAAACCACCAGGGCAGTTACTTGTTCCTGAATTTTACTTGTTTGTCTGGCACCATGAATACTTAATGAGGGTCTGAGTTTTACTGCAGTGCATGAAAGCCACAGACACCTCTGTGTTAGGAATTCCAGCTTTCCCTTCAACACTGGGGATCTCCCTCCAGCCCAGAGCAACTTGGATCCTTTTCTGAACAGCAGAGAGATGCAGAATGCTCTTGGTCCAAGGCAGATTTTGAGCAGCCTGATGAACTTTGACCTCCTTAGGGACATTTTGTGCCTGTCCCAGTGCATGCACATCCCCTCTGCCCAGGGTACAGCACATCCACAGGGGGCTCATCCACTCACTCCCCACACCAAGCCATCACTTGATACCCAGCAGTGATTCACTGCCAAAGTGCAGCCAGTATTTCATAACCATTAAGATCTCTGGTAGGGAGTTTATTGAATAGGAGTAACAACTTGTTCAGAGATACAGAATTAGCTAAACTGAGTCCAAAGCACCATCTCCTCTGCCTTCCACATCCTTCTGCCAGGAGGAGAGTGGGACCCCAACTCCTGAGCAAGCCCTGAACAATATAGAAAACACTGACTAGATCTACAGACATTGCCCAGGCTTCCTCTGACCTCGCTGCAAGGGGAGGGCACAGACCTGAAGGGTTTTGGGGTCACAAAGGACCAGACTAGCTCAGACAGAGGAGAGGACGGTCTGCAGCTGTGGTGGTGCAGACTCGTAACATTTCTGGTTTCTCTGTGAGAGTGATATGTAGCTGCAACATTTGTTGCACACTGGTGCCAACACTAAAGATTTACACTAAACTGAAAAACCTCACTGGCCTCCGTCCTGGTTCTGCATCCTCTTCACAGCCCTTCTGCCACCTCAAACTCTGCTACTTCTGTTCTCCCCACAGCAAAGACTAGCAGCCAGCCCCTAAACGTACTCAGAAACGTTTGCAGAACTGGAACTGAGAGACCACAATATAAACTCAGTTGGTATTTGTAAAACTCCATTGCTCTGGCTTCTGGCTGACTTCATACTGTTATTCCCAGTGCCTTAGTCCTGAAAATTGTTAGAATTATTGCAGCAATGAGAAACTTGTATTCAGGTTCTCTTCACTTGTCCTTCTTCTGCTGCTTTCAACAGCCATACGAATTAAAGTGTTTATTTCTCCAAGAGCCCAGGTTCCCACACAACTCTTTACACCTCCTTGTTCATTTTCATAATAATGCATAACTAATCTTTTTACTCATACACAGAAAAGAATTCATATGAGTATTCAGAAAAAAAAAAGGTATTACTCTGCAAAGCTGTTTTCAGTGTCCTCAAAAACAAGTGGCTTACCATCAGACTCTGGTTTGCATGCCATGAAAACTTCTTACATGAGACCTGTGATGGGGAACAAAAGATAATCTTATCTTAAAATTCTTTGCCTTCCCCCATCTAATTAAATATGCAGCAGAGCTCTGTCTTGGTTCCTAGACAAGATAAACAGCAATCCTGGATGGGCTTGTGGCTTGTGAAATTCTAAGTGAGTCAGGAAATATTTTTCCACGCAACTGGACGTTCTCCAGCAGCACAATTTAACAGAGCAAGAGCAATGAATTGCTTTGAAATGTCTCATTCACCTTCAGATTCCCAGCCCAAGAGCTGTCCCTCCTCTCCTGGGTCCCCAGGGAGCAGCACTCTCTCAATTCAGTTCTCTCCAAATAAGTCACCTCCTCCGCATATCAGGGATTAAACTCCCCTAAGGAAGCTCAAATGCAGATCCCAAGAACTAAAATTGTTCCCCACAATGGCCAGGTCAAATCAAAGGAACAGTTACAGCATCTTACAACAAAACCAAAATTTGAGGACTTGTAAAGTGTTGTAAAGTGTTCTTTACACAAGCACCAGCATGAGGCTTTAATCAACTCAGGACATTTGTATTCATATTTTTTATAATCTTGAGTGTTATCAATGAAACAAAACTAAGGAGTTCTTACCCTTTTTGTTAAACTTCAGCTTTGCTTCAAAAAAAATTCCTCTACCCAGTTACTGAGAGGTCTTGCATTTTCTGCCAATATTGTCCCTATTCCTCCAAATTTTATAATACCACTATAACTTGAAAAATCTTGCCTAGAAACCATAAATAAGATACTAAACCATAGCATTTAAATAAACAAACAAACAAAACCAAGCCCAAACTCCACTGTCTCTGGTAAATCTTGCCTAATTCACACCATATGAACCTTTGACATCAATCTTTAAGGAGGGAAAGGTAAGACAAGAGGACCCATAAGCCATACTTGCTGTGTTTCCTTCCATCAGTTCTGTGTTTTTAGAGAAGATAGAGTATTTGTTGGACACAAGAATGCAGTTAAGAATTGTCTTAACAGGAGCCAAATTCAGTGGAGCTTGTAGTTGCAGCTGGAGTCACTAATCACTGCAAGCAAACACTGTAAATGAACCTGGAATGGGTCTGAAGTGTCCTGTGTACAAAGGACAGGGTTTGTAACAGCTCATGTCAGAAGGACAAAGCTCATGGCAGCAAAACAAAAGTTAGTCATTGCTCTGGCAAAGCCCCAGTTTGACTTTTCCCAGGGTCTGGGATGACCATACAAAGGTGCCGGTCCAGCAGCATCTGCCCATGCATGGGCTGAAAGGTGGGGTAACCCCAAGTGCATCTTCATCAAGGGGGATCAGCCAAATGTGAGCAGCAAAGATCGCAGGACCCATGGAAAATCATCCAAAATATTTGGGGTGTTGTGATGCAATCACAGCTTTTATTACTAGGGAAAATAATGCACTAATGACCTTTGCACCAGGTCACTGATTTCTGGAATGGTGCACAATTGGACTGTAGAACAAAAAATGTGTGAAACCCCGAAGAAAACAAAGCCATCAGAATCTTAACAGTGTACATTTTGACTCAGAGTTTGGAGAACCATTTAATTTAAATGTTTTCCACACCTGTTTCCCCAGCTGAGCCAGAGAAACACATTGACAAGGACAGGCTCACTGTTCCCTTGTCACTTAATGATTTTCTTTCCTAAGAAAAATGGCATTGTCTTCAAAAGCAGATGCATTTACAAGAATTTCAGTCCATTAGTCAATAGTTTAGGGGGGGGGACACCCCTCTAATTTAAAAGGATTGAACCATTCTGTTTGGAAATTTCTTTTCCCCGCACTTGCTTTCATACAAGAATGACTTTAATTTTTTTTCAGCTCCTGCAGAGAAGTCATATACTATCAGTCAGGCCAGTAAACTGGCTGATATCTCTAGGATCCCCTCTATTGAGGGGTTAAATTTCCCTTTCAGTGACTGGCTGAAAAGGTTTGTAATCAATACAGGAGCACATGTACCTCAGGTAACACGGTGGGAGGCACTGCCCCGGGCATAATTTGCACCTGTAATGAACAACACAGCAACCATAACAGAGCCAAGTGCCTCCTCAGATACATGAAATATTTCTTGACAATCCTACTAAAGAGACCATAATGTGAAACATAACCTACACATAAGATGAGATTTGCTTCCAGCAACTTTTATGTGTCCAAAGGGACCACAGGGAAACACATCTCCTCGGAGGTGCATGGCCACCCAAGTGAGCATGGAGAGGACAGGAGAGTGAAAATCTGTCCTACAAGGATCTGCATAGTGGGTTGGGGGCTTTGGTGAAGGAGTGTTGTCTTGTTGCCTTTCAAAGCACTGGCTGTGTCTGCCTGCACGCTCAGGGGTGACTTCATTCATGCTGGTGACTCCTCTGCTCCTTGCTTGTGCAGTGCCTGGCATGAGGGAGTCCCAGGCAGCTCCTGCTGCTCCCATATAGTCTGGCAAACCAATAATGAGGAGGGAAATGAGACACTCATCTTGAGGAGATGAATAATGACTGCAGAGGGGCCAGGAGCTGCTTAAAAATAAATGACATCCGACATAAATAGGACTTCACTTCTTCGACAGTAACTCAAAACTGTCCTGCATTTTTTGGACTATGCACGTCATGGAAACACATACAACCCATGACAAAGAGCTGACTTACTGAAGAAGGGGTTTACTCAAACCCAGAGTTTATCGCAGATGTATGAGATGTTTGCTGTGTTCTACCCATATTTAATGGGCACCTCTCATTTGTTTAACCTTCAAAAAATGTCTCTCACAGTTACAAATGCCATCCTTGGAGAACTGGGGATTCCACAAACAAAGACAATATGGAGAAAGAAGTAGCTAAAGTGGGGGTGTGTCACCAAGCTCACACTGAGGTCAGTGAGTAGACTGCCTAGGAAAACTGGAAGACCCCCTTATGTATAAATGGGACAAAGAGCATGTGGTGCAAAGTCAAGTCTTTGGATCTAAGGATGAGGATTTCTGACTGCATTTGGTGAACTTGGGATGACACAAAGCTGCCAAATGGATGCTGCCATGGAAAAAGCAGATGCAACTCTAACATGTACAAAAGAAGTCTTTCCAGAAGAGAGAAAATAGTTCTAGTATTCTCATATAAAACATCTGGAATAGCCTGCAGTGCTCTGCTTGTTTAAGAGAGTTACTCAAGAATAAAAGAAGAAATCACAGGAATATATATGGAGAGGAATCATGGTAGATACCTCTCTGAGAAACTCAGTGCCAGAGAAGGGCAGTCAGGCTGAATCACAACACTGATACCTGAAGAGAGGGAATAAGCAGCTCCTGGTGGATGCCAAGGGCTGGACCTTTCTGATGGGGCTCACTGTATCTTCCAGCACTGGGGCAGGAGCTGTCCCCACCTCCCATTAGCTGAGGAAGCACAGGCAGTAAAGCCAACAGCCAGGCCACAAAACTCTCCAGGTTCCTGCAGTGCTGGTTTAACTTCGGGCCACGACTGCACAGTCATTAGTGTTTACAAAACAAGTTTCCAGAGAAGCAAAATTACACACCGAGGAAATAATAAGCAGCAATGTAATCAGATGTGAGAAGGAGATCATTTCATTACCTGAACTAGGCTTCATTATTCACCATTTCCCTGGCAAGAGCTGATAAATGCAGGCTAATGAATCTTCGCACTCGGAGGAGCAGTTGGAGCTGCCACATGCAGACCAGGGCATCCAACTGTCAGCTGAAAGCCCAAGAGGTAAAATATGAACTCGTCCATTGCAGCATTGCAGTGAGAGGAGGGAGAGGTTTTAACCATGCCTGGCTTGGTCTTACAAAGTCACCTTGGCTGTGGGGATGCTGTGGCTCCTATCTGGCTCAGAAGAATGAACTCTAAACATTCCAAGAACAATAGAGGACCCTCTGTACACTGGTCATACATGCAAAGACCAGAGCCAGATCTTTGGGAAAAGCCTTTCAGAACTAATAGCATCAGTACTGACAGTTCCTTCCCCATCCCAACAGTTAAATACCATCCTCAGCCTGGTCATGATACAAGACAACTACAGAAACAGAGGCAACACACAAAAAGCAGGACCTTTGCCCACTTCTGTGGCGTTGTCGTTTCTTTAACACAGTTCCCTGTTGCCTACTGCAGCTATTCCTCCTTCTAGAAAGCGGAGAAACAGGAAATACACTATTCACTGTAGATAATTATTTAAAAAAAAACCTCAACCTCCCCTGCAAAATCCCAAATCACAAACAGAAAACAATGCTAAAGAAAACATCAGACAAGGAGAGCAAATCTCTTTAACAAAAACAAGCTCTCAGAGTGGTGAAGACAATCTCTGCTTTTCCTATACTTTTTGCATGTGTCACCAGCAATGTGGACCCCAAATTTTATGTGAAGAAGCAGAACATTTGGCAAGGCTCCTCTGAAAGGAGCTTAAACACTGACAGCCCACATAAGATGAAAACCTATGCAGAGAGGAACACCCATGTCCTGACATTATGGGGAAATACTGCCCTCATCTGTCTTCCAGTGACAGGTTTTATTTTCCTGCCTAGTATGCCTAAGACATTCATCACTTCCAGGATGAAAAGGTGACTGCTGTTGTAACCAGCTCCAAAGTCTGTGCCCGGACTCAAGCTATTAAGCAATGCTGCTATTGGTAACTGGAATCAATATAACCATGTTGCTGCAACAGATTTTAAATGTAGAAATTTCTCGATTCTTTACACTGAAGAGAGTGTCTATTCCCAAAAGAAGAAAATAACTTGTAGATGCTTTCTAAAACTAAAAGCAAACAAAGAAAAAAATATTCCTAATGCCAGGATAACAGGAATACTGAGAGCCAGCACTTGGATTTAGCAAGGGCAGAGCAACCCCTGCTCCTGCAGCGATTTGCACATTCATGCACCAGATGGGGATCTGGGCTCTGGGTGTCTGCAGTCCTGAAAGTTATAGAAAGCACAGAGAAAGAGTTTGATTTGCCTCTTTCATCCACACTGGCAAAAATCTGTCATACACACACACACACAAGGCATGTTTTTGCACCACCAGTGGCCCTCAGGAAGGTGAAATGAAGGCGCAAATGAACACACACTCACTCATATTTCATAAATGTATAAGCTTTGAAGTTAGAAAAATACATCTAGCAGATGAAGTACAGCACTAGCCAGTTCTGTACGGGTTTGGGGTGCTGAAGGAGCCTCTATTAAACCTCCCTCAGTGAGACAATGCCACTGGTCAGCCCACATCCTCAGAAAGTGCTGTGGCTGGTGAAAGTGCAGATCCCAGCACATATCTGGTAGCATTTCAGAGCTCCAGAGGACCACGGCTTTTAAAACAGTTGGAGGTGCTTCTTCACCAATGCCTGTACCTTTTAGTTCTTTTATTGAAGTTAGCCCTGCTGAAACTCCAAGATAGGAGCTAGAAAGTCCAACTCTGCTAGCTCCCAGTTTACTGACATCTCTCCTTGATTGAGCCTTATCCCCCTGAACTCCCATTCCTTTTTGATTTCATTTTGTAAATCTCAGATTTAATCAAAGTCTGCATCTCCAAAGTTGAGTGTACAGTTTCCCAAAATCTTAATGGCTGGAGCATCATCCCAGGTCATCCCAACACAGGCAGACATGTCTCATTTGATGTCAACACACTGATTCTCTGGCAGCTCATGGCAGGGGTCTGTTATCAACCACAGAGTCTGGATTTCAGGATTCCCTCAGCAGTGTGGTCAGCTCTTACCTAGACAAAGCCTGGAGCTGGCCACAGGCACTGCACAGCCATAAGATTTGCCTGGCCTGGAAGGCAGGTGATGGAAACAAGGCTGGTTCTTCCTGCCCCATAGCTCCACACCAACATCCAGGCTCTTGTGTCCCCACTAAGGGAGAGAGGCTGGCTAAAGCTTTCCAGAAACATTTTGATCTATACAGAAATGCTCATGGCAACATTTTCAAGGGTTTTGTTGAAAAAAAACCCCTGAAATTAATTTTGTTTCTAATTGCTACCTAGTTTCCTGGATGAAAATTTTCAAAACAGTCCTTTCAAACTGATTTTCATGAAAGCATCAATCCAAATGATCTTTTCCAAGATCACAGAAGAAGCAGTGCACTCAGGGCTGCCCAGCCTCAGACCCTCCAGCTGAACCAAGGATCCAGTGATTCACCCTCACAGTAGTTTTTCCCAGGCTCTCCAGTCTGGTTAATGTCTCAGCAATCAGTGAGTCACCACAGCCTTTTTGCCTGACACCTTAATTTGATCTGTCATTTCACAGCCCCGTAGCTCTATCTGAACAGGTGGAATATGGCAGATTCCTCTCATTATTTTAGTCTTTGTCAAGCAACCATTATTAATTCACTGTAATCTGCATATTTCTAGATTTTCCTGTAAGCATTCTCCTTTCTCTGATCAACAGCTGCATCTTACACCACCACTCTGTTATTCCTCACCACATTGCCATCTGCCTTCCCAGTCTGTCCTGGGCATATGATGTGTGTGTGCTTCTTTAGGGTCTTATCTGGAGTTTCTTCTTCTGCTTTTGAAGTACTTCAACAATACTCAGCAAAGTAAAAGTAAGGACCAAAATTCCTGGTGCTCATTTGCTTGAGTTTTATCATTCTGGCCACCTAACACCTGGGGAAATTCTATCAGTCCTCATGCTGCTAGTATTTTACTAACATGGATGTGTAACTACAAGCTACCTTGCAGGCATCCAGGTTAGGTGGTAGTGGTGAACATGAGCTCTCTGCTTTCTTGAAAACGCCACAATTCATCTCTTAAAAGGAATTAAGTTTCTTTGCCTTACTTCTATTAATGCTGGTGGAGAAAAATTAACCCTCCTGTGGAGGCAATCTGCCATCATTGGGTGGAACTCAGGCTGCCCATAGCAAAGCCAGTCGTGGTTTCCATGTTTTTTTAAATTAAAGTAAGAAACTCTGCCGAGAAGTTCTACTTTCCTGATCGTTTGAAGGAAAACAATGGAAGCCTGGAACTCAGGAGATTGTGCAATGCAATGGGGCATGTCGAGATGAAACTGCATCCAAACTCTGTTGAATGTGAACCTGTGTCTGGCAGAGAACACACACTAGAGAAAATTCAATGCCTTTCTCTTGGCAACAGTCTTCATTTTCTTGTAAATGAGTTAAAGTTTGCAAACATGAATCTTATAGCTTGAAGTTTACTCTCCAGGACAGTTGTATGAGATTAAACCACAGGTTCAGAGCAGGCCAGCATCCTGTCCCTGACACCAGCCTGGATTAGACACAGGGAAGAGGATAAGACCCACAGAAGCATACAGAACCCTTTGCATAACATTGTCAAAGTCTCCTGAACCAGGAGTAGTATCTTGTTGAGAGCTGTTCTTTTTCATTAGTTTTTTCTAAATGATTTTGAAGCCATGTAATCATTTAGTACCAACACCTTTTGGGAAGGAGTTCTACAGTTGGACTGAGCATTAGCCAAAACATTCTTCCTGTGACTGCAAAGCTAAAACCTAGTTAAGTTCCCATCATTTATCTGGTTTTAAAATTGCTAAAAATAGCAAATAGCCATCTGTCTTGGTTTCGGAGACAAATTTTAGGAGAAAATGGCCTGGAATGAGCCTTTCCTCTAAAAGGGAAAGGACTTCAATAACTGCCTTTTTCTCTCTCAATGAGAGAAATTGATACCAGCAGATGAAAGTGAAAAAAACCCAAACTACTCTTTTTTAACAAAAAAAAAAAAAAAAAAAAAAGGGTTGGTGTGTGCGTGTACCTGCAAGGCACATAAAAGAATTGAATAAATGCTAACTATGAACTCCCTGAAACTTACCCTCCATCCACACATACATCCACAGCTGAACAAAACCAAAACACAATAAAACTCCAACAAACCAAACAAAACCCAAAACCAACCAAAAAAACCAGACCCTCAAAAATAGCTGGGCTGACCATGTGATCTGGAAAACTAAGATATGACTCATCCTTTTGTCTCAGGGAAGGGGAAGAGGAGTTCACACAGCGGCCCAGGGGAGGGCAGATGGGAAACCTGTTGATGCTCTGGCTTTGGTTTTCCTCCTCACAGCAGGTGAAACTGGAGGATTTTGATGACCCTTCTTTCACTGACTCAGTCTGTCCCAAGGTTCAGACTGACCAGGGATGCCCTGCAGGGTTCCCCGGCTGGAAAGAAAAAATAATAAAATAAACTAAAAGCTGCTAAAAGGATTTGCCAGTGAAAAGCCTTCATGCCAGGGGAAAGAAAAAAAACCCAACCAACCAACAAAACCCAGAAGCTTCTTGCTTAAATTGGCAAAAATTAATTCAGCAAAAGGCAATGAAGTAACAAACCAAGGGCTGGAGAGAGAGAGAGAGATTGAAAAGAGGCCCTGCCGAGGCTCCCCGGCCCTGACCCCACCCTCTGGGTCATATTTAAGATACCACAGACATTTCTGGGCATAAAGCAGATAATTAGGAAATAAAGTACCATCATAAAACCACCCCAAAAACGAGACATCACCCCTTAGTCCCTTTCATCATGACTTATTATTTCCAAGGATTGTCTCTGCTCTTCAGGTATGACTTTTGCCAGGCAAAATCCCAGTTCCTTTTATTTGTTTATTGAGCAGAGCCTGTTCCAAGACTCAGGTTGTCTTTTGGCACTTCCTTTGCTGCACATCACTTCCAGATGCTCACATTCACTTCACCTCCATGCTGACTCCATGCTTCACTGAGATGCAATTTTACTCTTTCATAATAGGCTGAGTTGTCACACACTGATAAATTAGTTCAAGAAATTTATCTCAAGCCTTCTTGAGATTGTTTTATTGAGGAAGAAAACCTCTTATAGCAGCTGTGACTGCTATCAGTCAGCCTGACTTTGAGCAAGCAGTGTCAGTCCAGGTAAAGCTGCCATTTCCCACTCTATTTGTCATTCTGTCATTTGATGGGACAGCATTACAAAAACAACTAGAAGCCCCTAAGACAAGTCCAGAGCAGAAGCAGCCTCCAGTGAGCTCTGTGTGCAGCAGCAAGGGCTTCTCACAGGGCAGTGGATGGCTGGTATGAGCCTTCAGCATCTCCTTCGCAAAAAATTTGCTGAATTCTTTCTGAAGCTGGTTTGTCCAATCTCCTTCCCCACCATCTCTGTATTCTGTACTTCACTAAACTCCCTCTCCTTCCCTGAGTCTGTCCCTTCCCAGGTGAGAACTGCTGTGTGGAGCACCCTTCTGCTCTCCAGGCTACTGACAGCACTCTTCTGGCTAAACCATGATCACAGAGCAGCTGGAGTGCAGGAAAAGGGCCCTCTTCACCAGCTTCTAGTACAGCCTCCAGTTCCATAGTCCTTTCTATAAATTCCCATTAATTACTTTCTGAGCCCACTCCAAAACAAGACTATTGCACTTTCTAAGACAAGACTTCCAGGAGGTTGAATCTTTCCAGTTCAAGCTCTCAAAGGCTTAGGATCAAAGAAGCATTTGTGGTCACCAACTCCACACACAATATAAAGTTTCCAGGTCCAAACCCATTAAAAACAGAAAATCATGTTTTATTTGCCAGTTCCAAAATCATTAAAAACGGGGGGGGGGGGGAATCACATTTTGTTTGTCATAAAGTGTTGATTTGTCACCAAAGAACCAAAAACAAACAAACAAACAAAAAAACAGTATAAAACATACACCAAGGCATGCAGCTTGGGCAAGAAAGCCACTATCCACACTCCTTCATGTCCAGAAAAAGTGACAAAGCCCTGAGAGGAAGTGACAGCTGAACACCCTGCTGCTTTGTTCCCAAGGAACCATTATCACAGTGAGAGAGGTGTTCCTCAGTGCACCAAATGTGTTCATACTCTCCATTTTTTCCCCCCTTCCCCCCTTTATTAGGATTCACTTGTATTACAAGTGAAGTCAGTTTCTCTTCACCCAACCCCCTCCTGCCTACATAGATGCTCAAGTCTGTGTTCCCAAAGCATTACAAACTTCCTAACTTTTCATTAATCTCATTACTTCAGCAAATTTTGGAATAACAGCACTACAAGGTAGTTGTGACCTTCACTTTAAGTAAAGCTTCTTTTGGCCCTACCATAACACTGTTTGAATCTTTGAAAAAAGTGCTTTGAGTCTCCTTTGGAAGGGAAAACCCAAATCTGAGTGAATGAAGCAGAAAACTACCTGATAGGTAAAGCATTTATGAAAATAGGAAAGCAGACAAACCAGAATTCAATGGTTACTCTTTCATTCTGCAGAGCCTAATGACAGAATATGGAAACATAGAGTTTTTGAATTAAAGACAGATCAGGTGAGCGTGGGACATGACAGAGAAGATAGCTCTTTAGGGACCCCAAGGGGAATAATGAGAAATAGAAAGCAGCCTGCTTTTCACCAGGTTTAAGCCTTATTTCCTGTGATGGCAATGTTTTGCCACTCAATATTTATATTTGTTTAGACAACACACACACACAGAGCATACTCAACATCAAATCCTGAGCAGCCTCCCAGCACACTGAGCAAGGCTTAGACAAAAAAGAATCACCCATGTTCCCTGAGCTCCAGTGCCAGGCAGCAGCACACCCATTGCCCTCTGCTGACTGCACACCCCTGGGGTGTAAGAGCAGAGCACAGCAGAAGGCAGCAGCTGCTCCTCAGGGCACACACAGACACACAGACACACAGAGAATACCTTTGGGCTCCAGCTGGGGAGCACCAGAATGTCTTTACTCTCCTCCACACCCGTATCTGCAGTCCAGCTGGATACCAGTTGGATGGGGTTAAAGCATGCCCAGTCCAGCAGCCTGGGAGCCTGCAATGTATTATCCTGCCCTCTCAAGCTATATATCTGGTGAGGTCTCCGTGCCTAATTGACATGTTCCTCCCCAAAGACTGAAGCACTAAAAATAAATAATATGACTCGCTTTCATTTGGGGGCTGGACTTTAAAGGGCAGGGGTGTTGATTTGCCTTTTTTCTTTCTTTTTTGTTGTTTTGTTTTGTTTTTTGCTTAGTCCCTTTCCAATATTAAAAGACAAAACCCACATATATGCTAAAAAAAATGTCATCCAAACAGCCATCTCATTGTTGCTTGTATACAAAAGCAAACACAGTGGGAATCTCGTGCTCCTTCTCCTTCTTGGGATCCACAATGTGGCTGTATCGTTCTCCTCGGTGACGTTCCAGGTAGGGGCCCCAGTTTGCTGCAGGCCGGCAGCAGCTGACAATGCGCTGGAAAGCAAAACCAAGAGGCACGTCATGTCTCACTTTAGTCCAGGCTGCTTCTAAAACTCTGTAAATATAGCTCTAGGTATGCCCTGCAACTCAACAGATGGCAAATCACCAAAGTTGTTTAAAATCATTCCAAATATCTTTGGGGCCAGTGGGTTCTGGACACTGAAGTCAAAGAACAGGGAAAGCTGTGACCAAGTGTTTGGGAAAACTCTCCAAGAGCAGAATATCTCAAATCTGTCACTTGCTTCTGTGAGGAATGGGAGGCAAAACTCCAGAAAATTATAGGGGGATAGAAAGCAATAGAAATTCTTCAGAGAATTTAAATGAGCTGGAATAGCAACACAACTGATAAAAAATCTCTCTTGAATGGTGTGCCTGCACTCCCAGAGAATTAGACTTTATCTTCTTATCAAAACATGGTAGGATATATGTACCTTTGGTACAACTATCAGAGATAATGTTTTGGTCTAAAAATCCAGCTGAAAAACACATCAAAATAGTAAATGTGTTGGAGAAGAAAGCACAGGTGCTTCTGATAATACCAAAGAAATTAAGATTTGAGGCTATGACAGTAGGGGTTTTTGCTCTTACCTGAACAAGATTTCCTTCAGCTTTAACTATTTTTACGATAGCAACAATGGGAATCCAGATGACACAGAAGATGATCATACACCAGCCAACAGCAGTTCCCCAGGTTGGGTATAACACTGAGCCATAAGTGGGACGTGAAAATGTGATCAAAGACCAGATCAAAATAGCCTAGAAAAAAATGGCAGAAACAATAAGAGAGAAAAGCAACTTTCCAGAAACATTGAATTTGCACTGCTTCCAAGTTCCTTGAATAAAAAGAAGGGCTGTCTACAAGTTCTGCACTGTTCCATCTTGCTTTCTGAGTGTGAGAACAGTTCAATGTTCAGTCATCACCAAACAGCAAGTCTGAAGGGCAGGACTGAAAAATGACACTGAGATGAACTAAGTATATCTGTGTTTAAACATAACTTGATCTCTGGGCTCTCTTAAAATCTTATGTTGGATTATATATATATGTTGCTAGCTGAGCCCAGTACCTTTCTCTTTATGCTTTATGCAGTCCTGTGTTCCATTATTTACAGGAATACAGGAAAGAATCTAAGATTAGAAATTGGCAAATATTGCTTCAGAAATTGGATAGTTTTAAGCATCATTTTCTAAACTATAGTCTGGACAGATTACAGGTAATGTGCTGGCCAGAGTGACTTGCCACTGCTCCTGGATTGAGGATGTTAATACACTCTGTCATAGTAACATAATCTAACCACAATCCATCTACACTCACAATTAGAAGTACAGGAGTAACAAAAACCAGACATGCAATGGAACATTTAGAGGTCTCAGTTAGGAGAACAGCAGAACATCTGATCCAAAAATGGGATTTCCCTCAAAAGGTTTTCAAACCAATCTCAGTCTAGAATTAAGATAATCCAGCTGCCAAGGCAGAGGATCTAGCTGCTCTGTGTTAGTCCTTGAGAGTGCAGACCCAGCTCACTAGTAACAGATCTCAAACTCCAGCCTCCCCTGGAAAGGATCAAAGGAGGAGGGAATATATATCAGAAAGCAGAGACAGCCCATGGTTCACTTCACTGGCACAGCTCTGCCCCATCCCTATTCACAGAGCCTGGGCAGTCAGCCCTGACTCGTCACACAGAAACCTCTTCAGTATTGAGTTACTAAATCCTGACACACTAACACAATCCAGTTGTGTGCACCCACCATTAACAGCACAGGAGTGATGAAAAACCAGCACATTCTCCACCACAGCCAGAATAAAGAGCTCTTCTTTCCAATCATCATTTCAATGTCTTCAATGAACCTGTTTCCTCCTGTTGGAAGACAATCATGGGGCTCACTGTAAAGCAGGTACCTCCCTTGCAGGTGGGGTTACTCAAAAGTGATCAAAGAAAGGCAATGATCAAGGACAGTTTCTCCAGTTCTGTGTTAATTATTAAAGTTTCTAATATTATAATTCAGATAGTTAACTTATAAATTCTTTATTGTAGTAATTAGTATTTCATATCCCTGGCACTGCCCAAGGCCAGGCAGGATGGGGTTTTGAGAAACCTGGTCTAGTGGAAGGTGACCCTCCCCATGGCAGGGGGTTGGAGCAGGATGATCTTTCAAGTTCCTTCCACCCCAAAACCATGTTGTGACTCTATGATATACACTGTTCCTAGGGTTGCTTAGTTTAATTACGTATTGTCAATGCAAATAATTTACCATAAATGTAGATAATGCCTGTTATCTCCAGGACAGCTGCAATAAGGATTCCCCATCCAGCACAGAAGTGATCTATTAGGTTAACCCAGTAAATTCCTGCCTGCAGAACAGACATTAGAGATTAAAATTTGAGTAGTAACATACTTACACAAATAAAATAAGATACTTTTGTCCAAGACAGTTTAACTAATCACAACTCTGAGTTTTTGAGTTCATAGTCCTCTAGGTCAAGTACGGATTTGTGAATGTTATTTTCTTTAAATCCATCTATGTAAAGTTGAAAAGTCCATCTAACAAAATACTAGAAGTGCCAAGATCAAGCGTGTATATGCAGAGCACATATAAAAAGCTGAGAGCAAAATTTAAATTTGGACCTTACAGGAATAAAGTTGATGCTGAAGCTTTTATACTGAGCTATAGCAATAGCTATACCAGCTATCAGTTCTGGGAGTCTTCTATCCTCCTATGTGCACAACTTCTCCATGGGGTTAACCACAGCTTTAAACACCCGTGTGCAATAGCAGGATCCCAGAGCAGGAAACAACCTCTGAGCCATTTCACACTCTTGTGTACCAAGTCCCTTGCAAGCTTCCTCACCACTATTTCATGACTTACGTACTTTGCTTGACCATACAACTGTCTACTCACCACAACCACCTCCTGCACATTCTCTGTCTAATTGCACACATAAATCTGCATTTCTAGATGGAGTAATTGCACTGAACTTTTACACCCTTAAAAGCAATTGCCTCAAGAAATTTTACACAGTATACTTAAAATTCCTTTTTTGCACATTTATTTATATATATACACACACACAGGAGAAAAAGCCATGCAGCCTACAGATGCTCATGAGCTAATGGGTTTTTATTATATGAATAGGCCATTCCTCAATTCCTGTCCTGTTTGGTAGTGAGTTCTGAACAAAAAGATCCCATCAGCATTTATTAGCAGTACCCACTGTGCCGTGGACATGTTGTATGCATGTACTTGTGATTACACAAATAAGTTCCTGAACTGAGGAACGATAAATCAAGCTGATAGTTCACAGGCTCTGTAAAGGCCTTCTCTTTAAAAGCATGTCTCAGTTCAATAATCACAGAAAACCTTAGGTTCTTCGAGCTTCCCCCAGGAATTTCTAACTTGTGTGTCCAGGCACACTGTCAAAGGGTCTCTAAGACTGATCCACAAAACCAGGAACAGTTGGAAAGGGTATTTTGATTTGAGTTCATCACTTGAGGCATAACTAAACTCACTGCCAAAAAACCTTAACTTCTTACCTGAGTAACACAGATAAGCCCAAGAAAAAAGAGCAGTGCACACAGACCCATGGTTATAGGCATTCTTAATTTTTTCATCACTCTGGGACATATATCTTGAATGGTGGTTGTAAGTGTTTCTGCAAAGGAAGAAGTAGGGAGTTTGAGCAGCACAATTAAGAAAGGCAATGGTCATTTGAAAAGCCATGAATCACTTAAAACCCCACTCACCTATGGTGGCAAACTGGGAGTCAAGGCCCAAAAGCAGAAGCATGAAGAAAAACAAGAAGGACCACAGAGGAGAAACTGGTAACTTGGAGAGAGCCTCTGGGTAGGCTACGAAGGCCAGTTCAAACCCTGGAAAGTAATGGAAAGAAGGATGTTATTGTCATGCCTTGGCCAATGCAAGTCCCAACACCAACAGTGCGACCATCAGCCTACCTGAGTCCACGACCTCTGAGACAGGTCTCTCTAACACAAATGCCATGTGTCCCAGGATGGAGAATATTGCAAACCCAGCAAATATGCTGGTGACACAGTTGGTCACACAAACTAGAATGGCATCTGTGTAGCAGTTGTTGTGGAATCTGTTGTATGAAGACAAAGCAACAAGCCCGCCCCATGCTACGGACAGGGAGTAAAATATCTGTGTGGCTGCATCTTTCCAAACCTACCAAAAAAAAGGAACATGAGAATTACTGTATTACTTATAGCACTTACCATAAACATGTCAGTCTGCCCTCCATTGAAGCTCAAAGGTTTTTTTTTCAATTCAGCCTGTATTTCTAATTCTATTTCATATGGTTTTTAGGGAGTATAGACTATAGTACACTTGAACTTGTGGTCTCAATCATGAACAATATCTCTATGATCTCCAAAAGTTACATCCCAAGCACATTGCAGAATATTTAAATCTTACTGGGCTAACCCTGAAGAAGAGAATCAGTTTGTTCACATAGGTGGGTTGTTGAGATACGAATCTTGGCACAGAGTCAACAAATAAGGACTACCAGGACTGGCAGCAGAAGTGAGAACTTCCATGTACCCTCCCAGTTGTGTGATGCAGACACTCCATGACCCAGACAAACAACTTCTGCCTCTGATGTAGCCTCTCAGTTAGTGCCAAGCACTCACAAAAGTACCACAAATAGATATCACACTTCACACTTGCTTTTGATAAAACTGCAATAATATTGGAATAAGCCAGAACAAAAGAAGTCCCTTTCTTTGCACGAGGTGCCTTTCCTGGTCCACCTAATTTCTCAAGGTAATTTCCAAGGCAAGGCATGGCCTGAATTTCAAGCTCAGTGATCCCTTCAGCCTTATAAAGTCCCTTAAAATTATCAACAAGAACTTTCTCAGCAGGTCTTACTAAGATGAAATTCCAGCATGACCCCCAAGAACTGGTTAGAGGCAATAGCACAGGTGTCATCATTGGTGTGGCAGGGAGGGGGAAGAAGGTGACTTTCAAATTGAGAGTAGCTGGAATAGGGGCCTAGACTTTTCACACAGACAGCTGCTGATACAAAATACAGGGCAGGACCTGAAGGATCTGGCTGGATAGAAAAGAAGCAAACCCACATAACCAGGGAAGTGTGTCACTTTTCTGGGGCTGACACTGCCTCTCACCTCTGCCTCCATCAGCTTGGTGATGTTGGACTGTCTCCCAATGTAGTATTCAATGCCATCCAAAGCACCTTCCAGGGTGGCACCTCGCACCAACAAGATGAGCAGGATGACATATGGGAAGAGTGCAGTAAAGTAGACAACCTGCAGAAAGACAGACAGGGACACACATCAGGTGTGAGGGGATCCACAGAACTCCATGCAGGAAGACTGGACAGGCTTTAGGTTAAAGTCTGCTGGCACAAAAGAAAAACAGGCAACCAGGGAAGGGAACACATGCCAACCACCAAACCATCTGGCTTAGCCGGTTCTGGAGCTGCATTCCAGCAGAAGCAGAAGGCCCATGCCACATATCCTCATTTCAGATAGCACTTGACCAGTTTCAGAAATGCATTTTTTTGACATGATTTACTGCTGTAGCTGGACTCAACTACTCCAGATGTCTCTTGCTAGGTAGTGCTTCTAGCAATTCCAAACTGAAAGCCAGGAAAAACTAAGTGACCAGAGTGGAATTATCACCTGATGAGCTCCCTGCTACTCCACCTGCCACCAACCCTCCCCTCCCCCCCAAAAAAATAGCCAAAACAAAAATTTTTTTTAAAGTCACTATTCTGGAAGCTTTCTTTACAGGAACAAGGATATTAAGTTCTCTCAGACACAGACCTCTTCTGTTGTTGTTTATTCTAGCACAATGGGACCAAGGCCAGCAGTAGAGTTATTGTCACACAGGCTACGTTCAACAATACTCTGGTTTCTTGAGTCTTAGTTTCAGTGTTTTGTAGACAGATAATTGACCCAGTACTGCTGGTTCCACCAAGCCAGAGTGTTGCACCATCATGTGGTTAGTCTGTCATTGCTGAAGACCTCCTTCATGCTTGCCTAGAAAGGATAATTCTCTCTGCTTTTCACCTGTCTTGTTCCTGCCCAGCTAGATTCTTCCAAGTCTCATCTTACTCTTCAAAGAGGATTGCCTTTGTGCCAGAAAAGAAGTGACAATGGAAAGAGCCAACTGCCAGGAACCCAAAGAACATGAGATTAAGAAGAGCCATGCAGCCAAATAACTGAGGCTGGGAAAGCACAGATACTCCACCCCAAAGCACTGAAACAAGGGCAGAAAGCTCCAAATAGAAAGCAGAATAGGAGAAGACACCACACTGAGCAGAGGAAAACAGGCATCAAGGAACCAAGGAAAGGCACAATGATAGAAGGAAAAGAGTGTGGGGGGGGGAAATCTGTGCAAAAAAGGTGAACAAAAGATCAAAGGCAACTCAGGCTGAAGAAGTAAATGATAGAGATGCAAAAAGAGGGTGAGAAGAGAGTATGAGGAGGAAAGAACAAAACCATGAAAAGGGTCTCAGGTGAGGAAGGATGAAATTCTGCCTGCCTGAAGTCAGCCTAGTCCAAGAAAAACTCCAGACAACCATGCTGCACCTTGTGGAAATGGGAGCTCAGCAGAAACAGATTCTGAAAGCAAGCATCTAAGTACCTTGTCCCTAAAAATCATTTCAAGTCTTGTGAACAAATGATATTTCACAACCTGGCAGGAACCTGCACACACGCATCAGGACCTGACCTGTATTGTCCAAACAACTCAACTAGACTGGAAGTACAAAATAATCACCGGGTGTTCCCAGGGCGTGTGCCATCACATCCACGCTTCCATCATGCAGCCCAGGCAACTGCTAAAACTCAGCTGGAATCACTTGCACAACAGCAAGATCCCAAAATACAGGACAGCCTGGTGGAGTTGAGGCCCAGGTGTTAAATAATGGCTGTGTATCAGCACCTTACTCATATTTTATGTAACAGTTATGAAGTGGAGGAGCAGGAGGTCAAATGCTGAACCCAGCAGAGGGGGGTGTGCTAGCACTGCATCCTGCCTTGTGCTAAACTTCTCAGGGTCCAACTGACATTGGAAGGGCAGAAGCAGGCGAAAAGACATCTCCTTGCTCTTCCTAACATACCTTTCCAGAAGATTTTATTCCTCTAAAGAGGGCAGCTCCAACAATCACCCAGGACAGGAGGAGGCAGAGAGCCAGGTACCACACGATCTTGCCGGTCTCGTCCAGCCCACTTGAGCGCTGCAGAGCCACTTTGCTGAAAGCACACGATGCTCCAGTCAAGAGGGGCTGACAGCAGCACATCCCCCCTCCCTTCCAGCCCTTCCTCGGGAAAAAGAGAGCTGCTGTCTGTGGCTATGAGGAGACTCTGCAGCCTCTCTCAAGAGCGAGCAGTTAGAATTACATGATTGGCATTGAGAAACTGCATTTCCCCCTCTTTTTGAAGCCTACCAGCTCTCATCTCTCCATACATCTCGCTATGTTATGGACCTAAGATGTTCTGTTTTAATCATGATATTATGACAGAAAGAGAAGAGCCCATAAGAATCAGTTTCCAGGAACCCAGGGAACAAGAGGCAAATTGAGAGCATGGGGCTATAAAGAAATGGCAATTTTCACCACCTTCAATTTTTGAAGGCCCAGATTCAGAATAAGGTGAATATATTTTAGACAGTATCTCCTGAGAAAAATAAAAGTATATGCTATACATAAAGATAGGCCAAGTAGTGCCTACCAGGACTCCAGAGAACTGGACTTCTTTAAATTGGAGTATTTTTCAGTTGGTTAAAGGTTGACTCACTTGCTTCTCTTCCTATATATAATTTCTCTTATAAAGGCCAAATTCATCAATTAAATTTTAAGCCCCCTCTCTAGTTATTTGCATGCCTGTGTCCCTTGACTAGATTTTTTCTGGACTGCAAGACAAAAATAAAAGGTACATCCAAAACTACAATGCATAAAAAGGAACTTTCAGTAATTTCTTTGAAGTATTTACTTACTTCCAGTACTGCTCACTGGGAAATTGCACTGGTTTGTAGTTTATGGTGCCATTTATACACGTGAGATTGTTGCTCGTGATGAATGAGTAGTTTGCATGAATGATTTCGCCATGCAAGGTTGTGTTGCAGTCATTGACTGAAATCAAGAAAAAGGAATCATTAACACTGGGATGCTTATTATGAAAAAAAAAAAAACAGACTGATACAGCAAACAGTGTTTCCTAAGCAATTACAGCTTCAATTTGCCTGGTAACAGTATTTAGAAACAAACCTGAAATGTCACTTGCAACTGTGACTTCACTACTTGACTGCAAATCAAAACACCAAGAATCTGGTGTGATCACCATATTTTACTTATCCTCAAGAATTCTCACAAAAATCTGAACTGAGCACAGTTAAAATTGTAGCCTTGGTGACCCTATGAAAACCTTTGTCTCTAACCAAGATGACACATAGATCATCTGGTATTCATCTTATTGTGACAGAGGGCTCATTAGAGCACTTTAAATATTTTCCTTGTAGCCAGGTTGGAGGAATGGAAACGGAGGTTGGGAATTTTTTGCCAGAACATGCAATAAAAACACTTTATCAGCATACATATCAGCATTGACTGGAAATTCTTGTTGAAGCCTGTTTCAGGACAGCTTCTTCAGTTCAGTTTTGTATTCCTCCAAATTACAAACTACTTGCTGAAATATTTTTTGTTTTGCCAATAAATAATCATCAACTTTTTTTTATATAAGGCATCTTAGAAGACATTTTCAGATATATGGTTGAGATATATTTACTTCAATACTGTAAACAATGTAATCCATCCTGACCTGTCCTTGTTATTTTAATAATCACTGGTTACCTGGCAAGATATTTTCAGCTGCTAACTGGTAATTACCTCACCAACTTCACCTTTTGCCTTAAACTGGTCTGATATGGAAACTGGTGAGATAACAAGTGTTTGGCCCTACATCTGCTGCCAAACACAAGAACAATAGTGTGGAGATACATTCTAAAGAGTTGATGGAGTGTGAAACCAGTGCCTCAATGGTGCTCAGGATTACCATAGCCACAGGGGAGGCAAGGGGTAAAGACAAAAACTCCATAAAAACTACTGCAGTAGTTTGTCTCATGGAAGGTATTTTTTTGCCAGGAAGCCTGATGAAATGGAAATGCAGTATTTCCAGGGATTGTTTGTACTAGAAAAAAGCTGAGGTTTTAAAGGAGAAAAAAAGGATCCAACAAGGTGATTTCAGCCCAGTTCTCTGTAGATTTCCCAAGCACCCAGAACTGGTGGCAGGAAAGTGGATAAGCATCACTCCTCTGTGTTCAGATGCAAAACTCCAGGAAGGACTTTTCAAGCCACAAGTAGCTGTCTTGCTCCTATAGTTTCACCCAGAAAACAGTCCAATTACCAAAACCAACAATATTAAGCTTTATCTGCTGAGTATGGTACCTAATCGTGTCTTGCTGCAGAATTCATCTGCCCAGGAAAAGCAGTCTGACCATGGCAGCACTTTTTGAAATGAGGCAAACAAGTAGTAGAGTGCATAAGCAATGATAACGTTGTAGTAGATAGTCACAAATGTTGAGATGATGATCATTGTGATGCCCACTCCTAGGAAAGAGAAAGACACAATGTCTTAACCATCCCAAACTCGGGTTGCAAAAAACCCCCCACCAAAACAAATGGCCTTCACTTGACTTTTGAAAAGCTACTTGGGAAGAACTTGAAGTTAGTTTTTGTTTGGTTTTAAAATATTTTTTAACAGCGAACAAACAGTGAAATTTTAAACCCATGAAATGATGGATATGATCCAAAGCAACCCTCTCAAATATGGTTTTCAAATAGAGTTTGAATAAAACCCATAGAAAAATTGCAAAGTCAAAAGGAGAAATTCAGTATTTTGTTCTCTCCACATTCAGAGGGAAAACTTGGTAAAATAAAACAAACTGTAGTAGTACTGCCCAAGCTATTTTAAAGAGTTCACTGTAATGAATGCCTTAATCCACAGTAAATCTTGCAATATTACTGCTTATTAAAATGAGTTTTGTTCTGTGAGTTTGGCAAAGATTGGACAAACTGTACCAATCATCTTAGAAACGACATTTAAGTTTTTGTCTTCACAGACACATAAAAGATACGTTATGTTTAAAAAGTTTTGCTTTAAAGATAAACACACTGCTTTCATGAAAGGTTCTTGTGCTGCAGAACAGAGACTGGCAAAAAGAGTAAATGTTGGGGCAACCAGTTTCTGTAAGTGACAAGCAAATTCTTGTTGCATCAGAAGGAAACTTCCTTGTTCCTACATTAACTCCTCTGGTAGATTAAGACAAACAAAACCATTGCATAGTCCTTTACACCCATGGACCAGGATGGACAGGCATGAGTAAAGCACATGGTTAATTGTTTCCAAACAAAACCTCCCTATGAAATACAAACCCTCACACAGACAAACTACCACTGCCGTGTGCAACGATTTCTCTTGTCTCAAGAGGCACCTCACTTTACAAAGCCAGAGTCTAGGCTATTTTATCACACCAGCAGATGACTCCCAAGGCAGCTGCTGGACAATTGAGCACAGTATTGCAGAGAGCACACAGACCTGTGTGCCTGTCCCCACACTGGCAGACAAATACAGAATTAGTCATGCAACACACTATTGCCTTGCAAACTACAACTAGACATGAAGCATAAAGAAACAGTGATAAAGTCAAATTCTATAATTTATTTTCAATCTGTTGCACACAGTACACCAGTTGTTTTACTGAGGTTTTCCCTTACACAGCAAAACAGGGATATTTCCTTCTGCCTGGACAGCTGAAGTGAGGGTGATGTGCTGCTTAACACTGGAAGAATCATTGATAAAGCCTTTCATAACTGAGAACCTTTCTGGGGAAATCTTTACGCAACATCTGTTTATTAACTGAATAATGAGGAAGTATGTACCTGGGAACATAACACTGACCCTGTAACTTTGGGAATAGTTGCTACATGGATATCAGTGTCTCAGAAATAGTAACTTCATGAAGAAATCATTAATTCACAGCAGTTTATTACTGGAATAGAAAAGATCTCAGGAATCATAGCAAAACCAACCTTGAAACAATGGTAGTATTCTCCAGATGGAAACTGGCCCCAGACTGGCAAACTGCCCAAGGGAACATTCCATGAAAAATAAAGGCAAGCCAGCTAACGCCAACATCAGGGTGTAGGGGATTAGAAAAGCACCTGAGAGGAGATAAAAAAAGTAGGGGAAAAGCACAATCACACACACAGAGAAAACAATGCATCTTTCAGCATTCACCACAGTTTTATCACATTTTATACTCTTCCTTTCTCCCCTGCTCAAATACCCCACTGTAGGGGCTTTTTTTCAAAATAGAGAGATTTGTTTCTAAGTCCTGTTTTCTATAAGATTAAATAGTACTGCAATGAAGAGACACAGACTGTCAAAACTGCTGATTTTAAAAGAATGGCTTCTCTTACAAAAAGTAAATTAATTTTACAAAAACTATTGAAGATGTACTCTACTAAAAGCAGGAACACTGTTCAGCTGTAAACACCACCAGCCTTGTCCACTTTCTATTTAATCTTCCAGCTTTTAATTTAAAGAGGAACAGAACCATTCCTGTGTGTACTTAGCTGTGTTTTGCAACTGCCCTGTTAAGCAGCTACTGGACATCAAAGCATGAAGATTATTTTCTATGGTTGGCCGAGTCCCGTGTCAAACAACATCTCAGGATGGCTCTTGTTCAAGTCCAATTAAAGGTTAACCTGGTATCAGTGAGCGCCCTGTTCTGTGAAAGGGACTGGCACTTCTTTGTGTGTGCACTGAAGACAGGGAAAGCGAGAGCATGAGTTTCATAAACACAACACGATCTCCCTGCAGGAATCTGTCCTCATCACTCTCAGTGAATTTAAAAGCAATCAAGGACCCAGTTCTGCAAGGAACTGCAAATACCTGATGTAATTTCAGGAAGCAAATTCTCCCTGAGAATTAACTGGATTACTCCTGTGTTTCAAAACAAGGATGTAACAGTTGTCTTTGTCAATCATGGGCAAGGGGCACAGAAAAGGATGCAAGCAGCAGCACAAATATGCTTTAAATGCAAAGTCTCCGCTGCAGCAGATAAGAAAAAAGACCTTCAACTTATTTTGTTTTCACAACTTTCTTCAACAAAACTGTAAATAATGCACACTAGCCAAGCTCACTCCAGTAAAACTTCTGTACTGAGAATGCCTCCTTATGTTCCATGTGCAGTTGTATGGCCTCTGCAGCATTTACAGTCCAGAATTTGACTTCAATGAATGTCAGGCAGAGAAAATAGATACATATAAGTACCTGCATATAACTTTGCAGTTACTATTTACACACTCTTTAATTACCAGTGGTAGCCTGGCAAATAGATAAAGCTCTGGAATACAAGCCAAGGAAGCCAGTGCCTCTGCTTGGCTTTGCCACTAGTTCATTGCGTAAGCAGGTAGAGGCTCTCTCTGTCTCACACCTCCCAAGTGTCTGATCTGGGTAATTATTGAGCTGGGATAATTATTCCAGCTTAGATCGTTTGCATGGAAAAACAAAGGTGCAGAGGGGATTCAACTGTTCTCTATAAACATACCAGGTATGGTATATAACAAACTTACCAAGAGGTAAGTACTGGGGAGGGAGAATAGCTAGACAAGTAGAGGATATTGCCACATGGACAAAAAAGTATATGCTGGTTATGAGTAATTCAGATGAAAATGGAATTCTCAGGTAGAAATTTGCGACTTAGACTAAATCCCTTCTCAGCTGGTCCCCTTTCCCATGAGCGGACTCTATCCCAGTTCCCAGGGTGATGCTCTCATCCAGCTTTCACCGAACATGCCCAACCTCAGACCTGGCCCTTGGAGCTTGCCCTCCTCTCTCCTGGGGATAGCAAGATGTGCCCCCTCCCCCACCCCGACCCTGCCATTCAGCACAGGTACCTCCTCCATTCTGGTAGGTGAGGTAGGGAAAGCGCCAGACGTTGCCCAGGCCCACGGCGTAGCCCACCATGGACAGCAGGTAATCGCCTTTGTTTGACCAGTTGCCACGCTCCGTGTTCTCATCGCTGTCGCTGGAGTGGGCATCTTTTCCATTTGTCAAACTGAAGTCCTTGGAAGAGAAGAGGGAAGGCTTGTGATCACCCACTAGGCAAGAAAGGCAATCATATCCTCATTTCTCTGTCCAGAGACGCACCTTGGCATGTCTGAGCAGCTGGACAAGGTGCACACAGCCAGCTGAGCTGCCAATCCAGCTGATCCCTGGCAGGACAGCACAGACCTGTGAGAGAGGGTCCCACCAGAGAGCACAAACACCTCCACAGATAGCTTTGCCTTACTCCTGCGTGCTGTCAGCTCCTGGGGGCAGTTCCAGGAGATTCCCCTATTCTGCCCCTACACATGCCCAGATGCCCACATATTTGTTCAGATGTCGGCACATAATGTGTATGCCCCCTTTACACAACACCTGTCCTAGTGCCTTTCACACATGCCCAAGTGCTCATCCCACTTTACCTTCCACTCTGGAATCTCACCTGCCCAGACAACTTCATACCTGCCCACAGCTGCCGACCTACCTGCACCCTGCTTGCCGAGCGCCTCTACACCCACCCGGGCACCTTCACAACCCACCTGCTCAGGTGCACCCACACTTGCCTACATTCTCGCCCACCTGCCCGGGTGCCTCCGGCCAGCCGCCCCCCTCCTCCTCACCTTCTTCTTCCCGCAGGACAGAAAGCCGGGCAGGCTGAGCATCCCCATCTCTGCCGCCGCAGCCGCTGCGCTCTGCCCGCGCCGGCCGCCGCCCTGCCCTTTATCGGACCGGCTGCCCTGCCCGCCCCTCACTGCCCTGCCGGGAACCGCGGCCCCTGGGCTGCCCCACAGCCCGGGCGGGGCCGCCTCCCGCCCCCGGGGCAGCCCCTCGCAGTCCGTACCCTCTTCCCCGCCGCACCCCGCCCGCTGACCCTCCTCCGGCCCCGCGCCCACTTCCTCGGGAACACCCACCTGCCGAGCCCTGCTCGGACACCTGCCCACTTCCCCTCCTACGTACTGCCTGCCCTCCGCACGCCCTCGCTCCTCTCTGCACCCCGACCCACTTCCCCTGCCACGATCCTGCCTGGGCTCGCTCCCCCTGTCAGGGCTCTTCAGCTCTCGTTGCACACCCGCCTGGCCGCCTCTCCGTCACACCTTCGCTTCTAACATGTCCCCCCACTCCTTCCCCTCTCCATCCTCTTCCAGTACCTACCTCCACGCTCTTCTCCTGGTCTTCTATTTCCAGGCTGCCAGCTCCCCATCAAACGCTGACCCGCACCTGAGCAGCTGACCTCGCTGCTCCCTGTGCCTCCCCACAGAGCCACTGTCTGCCTCACTGCCCCGGAGACCCTGCCCCACCCCTACCTGCTCCACGCTGGAGTCCTGGCTCAGGAGATGCAGGAAAACAAAAGGCACAAAGGGGTTAAACACCATGGAAATTTCAGCTTCTGAACGCACCTTTCAGGTACAGGCACAGAAAGGGCAGGTCATAAAAGTAAAGTCATCTCCAGAGGAGGAATTTGAGCAGAAGGACTTAAGGATTCTTCTAAAGCATTCCTCCACTTCAACCACCAACGTGGCTGTGACATTTCACCCTTTAGGGAAAGGGATGTCACAGTGACCTTCCCCAGGTATTCCGTAAAGTCGCACAGGAGGACACTGGTCAAAGCACTCTGTGTATAGACATAAGGAGGCACAGACTGATTGGTTGCTTAATTGCTGTCCCCTATTTAAAAATGGTCTTTTCCATGGCTCTTTCAGATCCACACCTTGACAAATACCCTTTTCTGTCCAAATTAGTGGGTCTTTTCATATAGCAAAGTGCTACCCAGCGTGTCTCAATCTAGCCACAGCTAAGATGTACACTGGGAGTGAAGAGTGTATGGGACAGCATCCGAAAGATGGGAAGGTAAAATATGATTGTATTTTATCACCCTGTGCAGCAGGTTCTCAAGGAGACTTCTATTTTAGATACCGGAAAGATGCCAGAACACTATTATCTTGGGAACAAAAAGCAAGTACAGGTGCAGTGTCCTGACAGGATAACGGCTTTGGGAGAAAATAATAAAAAATCAAAGAAAACACTCCTTTTCAGGCTGCCTGCAAATTTGGAATTAAAGTGGCCAAGCTGCAACACCAAGAGCTTCAAGTTGGCTCTCTATGGAACAATACAAAACTCACTCAGACCAAGGACAGACTGAGAAATTAGTCCTTATTCTTCCATCTGTCTGATCTGCACGTAAAGTAAAGGAACCTTCTTAACAATCCTGATCTGAGTCAAGAATTTGAAATAAAATGTGATTTGACTTTGGATAACTTCAGTACGTGTGGGTCACTATCTTGGCAGGGGGAAATAGAAACTTGCCAATAAACAATTCTGGGCCTAACAAAAGCTCCAAGTTCTCTTCCAAGCTCATGAATCAGAACTGATTAGCAGCTTGTCTAGAAATGAAATGACATTAAAAACAACCTGTTAGCCACAGCCTCTCCTTCCATACTCGGATTAAGCAAATGTGGTGATGCTGCAGAGTCACTGCCAGTGTCATTCCCTCTGTGTAACTGAAGATGACTAAAAGTAAAACTATACAGGAGGTAGCACTTGTCAGATGTGTATTGTTTCTGACCATGTGAAAGTTTCGTTTGAAATGCATTTTCTGTATCTAAAGGAGAAGAGTAAAAATCACAGCACAGGTATAAACCCAGGGGTGAGCAGTGGAGAGATGAGTATCTCCAGAGAGGATCGTGCCTGAAGCAGGGCTGTGTTTCTCCTGTTAGCTGTGCAGCTGGACAGCACAGCAGCTCCACATGCACTCACTAAGGGACTGAGTCCATCAGGATGATCCCTGAAGGTTCTCTCCTCACAGCTGGGATAGCCACTCACCAACCAAGCACCGTGCCAGCCAGTCACCCCTGGAATGTCTCAACTAAGAATACAGAATTATCAGCCAGCAAACCAGAGCCAGTTTGGCTCTACCACAGATGAGATATCTCATCTCCTGACCAGCAGCCTAACTGACGTCATCTTTCTAATTTGGAAAGTGCCTCTGGATTACTACCAATTCCACTTACTGAATCTTCTGTTAATCCAATGGGGAGAAAAATAAATATAAAAATAGATTAATTATAGTCTTAACATGCCGAGAATACAGCAAACATTTCTGACATTTCCTAGGAGCAGTGAGATACCCATGTTTTCCATTTGGTTGCACCAGCGCTGTTATCAGATGTTGGGTATTGCCCTTAGCTAACACAAACAGCTCTGGTGATACAGCAGATTGTGTTTGATGTGCTTATTTAAGAATACGATGAGTAAATTCTGTTCTTAACCTATATCTTCTGTGATAGCTGTGCTTACTAATATTGGCACCTGGCACACACATCCAAAACTGATTCAGCAGACAAAGCTGGGACTCATTTACCTCTCCCCTTCCCAACTGGCATGAGCTAAAGACCAGAAAACCCACTTTGCAAATCACTTTAGAATGCACTAAATCCTGGCAGGCCAACATGCACAGACCAACCAACCAACAACAACAAAAAAAAACCCCACGTCGGCCTTCAGGATCTTAGGAAGATGACCTAAATCATTTAAATGTCTATCAACAGCATGTAATTACTCTCATCCAGAACTCAACAGCAAAGTTACACTCTTTAGAGGAGAGGATCAGAAAAACAGACAGGACTGCTATAAACTGACAGGTGTAGTGAGGCAGAAAACATAGAATGTTGGCTCTTGCAGCTGCAGGAATTATACTGTCCTCTACAGCTGAGCAGAATCAAGTCATACAGTTCACATTTAAATTAATGCTTTTTGCCTAAGAAAGCATCGACCTTGATTTAAAGACAAAATGATAAAAAAGTGAGACAATTTCCTTGGTGCTGAACTGAGCTAAAGGCAACTTAGACCAGACCTTGATCACTAACTTAAAAAAAAAAAAAAAATAAAAATCAATCATTGGCCTAGTAGCCCATGAAAGCAAGGCAGCATTCTCCATCTGGTGTGAAACATCTTATTTCACTGTGAGCCTGTTGTAAGCAAGGTGGAAGTGTGTCTACAAGGAGGGCATGTCAAGAAGTGGCCCTTCTGTTTAGAAGACAGAATGAGAGGCGATGATGGTGTTGTCAAGGACAAATTACAAAGGCAATGGTTTCTGAAATGGCCAGCTGTGACTTCAGATGAGAGGTACCTGTAGAAGCAGACAGGGTTTATAGTAAAACACAGTGTGGGAATTACTTGCTGAAGAGGCTTCGTGCCAATACTGGCTTGCCTGGTTCCAATGGGGAGAAAAATCCAACAGTTTGTGCAACCAAGATAGGAAGCAGATTTCTCTTCCAAATCTGCCAATTTGGAAATTCTCTTCTCTGCCGATCCCTTCAGGATGATGAGGTTTTGCTCATGGGAAAAGGAGTTGACATATGTCCTTCCTGGATCTATTTTTCTTTATCAGTTTTTGCTTTTCTCCATAACTGGGACGTTCATCGCTGCTGCTCAACAGGCCACCAGGACACACATATATATACTCAGTATGGATCTCTACCCACGAATTTGTTTTCATTAAATGGTAATCCTGAAAAAATTTGATTCAGAATCATAGAAAGGGAACATTGAAAGTTTTCAATAAGGTTTGATGAGTTTGGTTCACTAACATAATAGTTAATAATGCAGTCTATTATGAATTATGTAACCATATTAAAGACCTGTATTGGCAAAATCTCAATGAGGTGCTTAATCCAATTTTCCTCCACCTTCAGGACTTTTTGATTCATCTCTAAGGCCATCTCAGAGGTAAGAAATGCAGCAAGGTCACTCCTACTTACCTCTGACAGTCTGCTATCATAACCCAAAAGAAGCAGCTGAAACCTCACTCATTTATCTCATCACGATGGAACAGTTGCAAAAGTGCCATAAATGCAAAATGCTTAAGCCTTCGAAGTCATGCTCATAGGATGGGTGGAGACTTGAAACTATAAAGAAAGCAAATTTGCCTTCAGGCCTTTTCAGCAGGTTGCAGCCTGCAAATTGTTAATATTATATGCAGTACTCAAGTGAGTGATGGGGAAGTTTTACATATGCATGTAGAAAAAATTTATAAGGCAAAAATAAATTAAAATATACCAATAAAACTGAAAGGTTCTGCAGAATTTCTCTTCTACTACACTGAGCCTGGAAGATTTTGTTGTCCCAGCCACTTAAGAAGAAGTCACAGGTCTCCATCCATAAAACTAATCAAGGTGTTTTCATGACTCTTAGCAAGATTTACAGTTCAGTATTTTTGGTACATTATTCTCCACTTCAGTTGATTTTATTCAAGGGTTGGAATGTGCTCCTCATTCACTTCACCCTCTGACCAAAACTCCAGGATAACATGGTCTTTCTTGTAGCACTGTCTCTCTCCAGTCCCTGAGAGCTCATCAGTCTGTCAGAGATTACTGAAGATCCCATACAGGAAAATATGTTTGTACTCAACACAGAGCTCCATACAGAATGTTGATAAAGATGGAAGATGTTCAAACCACACAACCACCTGAAAATCTCTGCTGAAATCCAGCCTTGCATTAGAGTTACTAAAGCACGGTGAACAACAACACTTGTGGCCCAGGGCTCCTAATTCCCCAGTTCTGCTTCTGCTTTCAGTACAGAGCATCTCAGTTTTCCATGAATCATTGCAGCCTTGTGCCAAACAAACATCTAAGCCTTTCCAAGATGCATCAGGCAGGTGTCACTCTACCTGCCCCCTCCCTGACCATCATAGAGGCAGGTTCCAAACACGTTCAACTTGTCTTTGAGCAACTGAAACACTCTGTAAACACAAAACCTCGGGTATCGCAGGAGGGAAGACGTCACAACAGATACAATGAAGAGAAGGGAAGAGATAAAGTATGGGAAAACGAAAAACTGGGAGCATGCAATTATCAAAACTTAATGATCAGGGAATGCATAGGTGTCAGAATATAATGACTTTCCTATTAGGAAATTTTTCAGAGGTGGGGCCAGTAGAAACTAAAGAGTCATTTTTAATTGAGCAAAATAAAGCCTAGGAGTGAGTACAGTATGTTGTACTGAGTTCATCAATCCCATTAACAGTTTAATTTTTAAATTCTTCCCCAGAACCAAGTGCCAATATTTCTGGGGTTCAGCACAGCCAGGAGATACTGGTAGGTAGTTTTTCTTCCCCAACCCCCCAGTTCTATACTTCATTCCTAGTTGCTAAAAAAAAAAAAAGCTTTTCACAGAAGATAACATAAATGCATAGTCTTGAGAAGCTTTTGACTAACAGAAAGGCTTTGAAATACAGGTATTGGCTATCACACAGCAAAAAGAAGATCTTTCAGCTCAGTCCTTTCCTTGAGGTAATTTTACATATTGACATGCAGTCTTGCTATGTGATAGCCAAGAGAATTATCTTTGTGATTGTCCTCCTTCACAAAAGGACAAAAGCCAGGCTGTTAGTCCTGCCTGATATCTTTGGAATGGAAATACCTCCATCAACACTTTCCTCTGTGTGATACTTGTTCCTGCAGGTTAGCAATTACTCTCAGAAAGAGCTCATCCAAGTCAGTGGGGCTTCTCATGTAAAAAAACCCAACCTCATATCAAGTACTAATGCCATAAAGTCATCTGTTGCAATAACATCTGAGTCCAAAACAGAAAGGCAAGATTTGCAGGGACACCAGAACAATTACTTAGCTGAGCATTTCAACAATTTGGAAAAAAGTAAAAATGTATTTTAAAAAAATTAAATACTAAATTTAATTAAAAACAGATTTAATTAATATTATTTTTTCTGCTATCTGGATCTCCTAAACTCTTTTCGTCATTAGACTTAGAAATCCTTTCTAAAAGAAACTGGTCTTTTTACCTTGTTTCAAGGATGGCAGCAGAGATAGGGCTCAAGTATTTAATATAGCACAAGTTTAGCAGAGAGCATGTGGACTGCAGTGGTCACGAACCTCATAATTTCTTTAGCTTCACCACAGGACCTCCCCCCCTCTAAAATCAGGGAGCACATTCGTATTCCCCTTATAAAGCGAAAAAAGCTGACCACCCCAAAATAATCCATAATTGACTGGGAAAAAAAGTTTTAACAAGAAACATCATAAGTTATTTTACTACCCACAACACTCACCCTGATTGCCACAAATCTGGTCACTCCCCTGACATTCCTTTCCAGGCCCTCAGGCTCTCTCCCTCTGGCTCAGGCTCTCCTGAGCAGATGATCCTCACAGCCCAGACCATCCTTTTCTCCTGCAGCATCAGGAACGGTGATATCTGACCCCAAAAGCCCAGGGAATGGCTGGGGTGGAAGGGATGTGAATGCAATTCCCTGCTTCCCATGACCCTGCCGGTTAGCAAGGCTACAGTGGCACACCTGCTCTGGGGTGGATCCTCTCAGCACACTCTGACCTGACCCAGCAGCCAAAGAGAAGTCATTTTCTAATGAAACACTGATTTTAACAAGCTTCTCAGAACTCCCAACACTGAGGATTTTCCAGACTTTACCTGACTTCCTGCCCCTAAACTCAGGGCCCACAGATTTCAAACACGTTAGGCAACATCTCAGCATGAAGCTTCTAGGATTAGTTTTGGGCTGGTAATTTATTTGGGGAAAGGGCTGAAGTCTCTATCAGATTTCAAGGAGTCTCAGTACAGAAAGGCAGGGGACTGAGCACTGTCCTGATGTGATGTCTCAGTGCAGCTGTAACTCTGAAAGATGAATTGCTAAAATTATCACTATACCCCATGGCAACAACCTGCTTCGACTACGTTACAGCTGCTCTATAGTGCAAAGGGTGCCCACTCATACAAATGTTTTAGTCTAGAGGATAAAAAAAAAAAAGAACATTTCACTTTCCTGAGAGCTGAAGACTAGTGTGTGGAGTTTTACAATGTTATTTTTTAATTCTCGAAGGACCTGCATTTTCTGTGGCTGGTTTTAATGTTCAAGTGAAAAAAGTATTAGGAAGACATGTTTTTTTCTCTTAAAGCTGGGGCAATTATATAAAGGCTGATGTTTGGCACTCATCTGGACAACTCTGGATTGTGAAGATTTGCAAACTTTTATACAGTCATGAGTTTCTTTGCATAATCTTGGCCTGGCAATCCTATAATCTCCTACACTCCTCATTACAAACTTCTCCTTGACTTGCAAACAAGGGAGTAAAGTTTGAACAGGAGCGCAGGAAGGCAAAGTAAGGAAGTGCACTGACGTCCTTGCCATGAGATGAAGCAAGACACAAGAACCTGTGTTTGTGCACTTGGCTGGGAGAACCAGGACGAGGCAGAGAGACTACTAAAAACAGTGGATTGAGCAGTCTCTGGAAAGGTACCATATAAATTGTGAGGGACAGCAAATACTGATCCATAGGGGACTAGCTGGGAGAAATGCTCTGGCTGATGGTGACAGTCTGGGTGTGATGGCTGTACAATGTTCTGTTTCTTATCCCCAAAGTCTCACCTTCTCTCTGTTGGTTTGGTTTTGGTTTTTTATGAGGAACTGCAAAAGCCAAAGGAGACAACCAGATTTTCTGTCCATGATGGGAAGTTTCCAGGACTGTTCAACACAGCACAGAGCACATGCAACTGTTTTTAGGACCATGTAAAAATGCCCTACAGATTTATTGCGGAGTCGTGGTACCCAGTAAGAAGTTAAAAATAGTAGCAAGCCCCAAAGTTTATGCTACTTTGACGTACTTCAAACACAAGAAATGTGCACAGAGATTGTATTTGTTTGCATATCCAGATACATGCTTTGCAGCCATACCTCCCACACCAGTATACGTAGGAGTATTTGCCCTGTTTTAACAGCTTGAGGTGTGCAGTTAAAATACATTATATTTTCAGGCTACTGAATAGAGAGGACCCGCCTTGATTAAAGAATTTAATCAAGTAATGTGATTAGATGATTTAGTCAAAGCTGATCCTGTCCTACTGACATCATATAACATGATAATTTTCCTAGTTGCACACCAGGAAACTTCCCTCTGTTATTCCACCCAATTCCATGCGCTTCTGAGCTGATAATTCAAGGAGGCTTAGTACAATCACTCCAGAGCTGTTGCAGTATGGAGAAAATTTGAAACAATAATTTTTGAGTCTTAATTTTCGTTTTAAAATTGACGGTTTATGTCCAAACCATAAGATTCTATGTTTATTGATCATCACTTTGCAGAATTTCAATAACTAAGCACGTATCATTTCCTTCTACAGATGTTTCAAGGTAGAATTTCATTCAGGACATTCTGGTGGCAGATATTAACCAAAAGGTAAATTTACAGCATGGTACTGCCAGCAAGTGTCCAGTTTGTGGAAGAAATGCCAAACTTGCTTATACTAGATTCTGTGGTTATTCTGTGAGGCTGGGCTTTGTTAGTCACATGAAAATTAGCTTTCACTTTGAAATGAGAGGTTCCTTTGCTGTTGTTAATTTTTTTTAATTTCCCCTGGAAAGTAAATGTTGGTGTTGGAATATAGTTCCATTTACAAGGAATTGTTCAGCACATATCTGGGTCATTTCCATTCTGATACGTGTGCATGGAAAGAGAACAAAATTTGCATGAATCTGAATCTTTCTAGGGTATAAATCATGGTTGCCTTCTTTACTGGGACACTGAGGGACAGTCCCAGGAATGTCTGCAGCATTAAGATGACACTGATACTAAACTAGGCACTGATAGGAAAAGGGACAACACATGAACACGAGTCCTTCCAGCAAGGGCTTAATATTGGCTGCTTTCTTTTTCTGATATTTCAATGTTTTCCATATCTTGACTTTTGCCTATATGCAGTGTGGCTTTACAGGCTAAATTACATAGCTTTGTCTCCTTTCCTTCCTTTTAGTGTTCTTCCTAGCTAAGTGAATGTTGAAGCAGGGGCGGAATCATGGTAGAAAGAAAAGCCAGACAAGAAAGCTGTGTTTACTCCCTTACTTAACTAAGAAGACAATCACATTTTTAACTTTGTATTCAAATTTCATGCACTTGGGACTTACTCAGGGTGTACATACCTGAAATGCTAAATAAACAGAAAGTTTTATTTGTTAACCTCAACAAGATTACAAGGAGGTTCATGATGCTGTAAAAGAAACATTTTCCCATCAAAGACTAAAAGACTACTGATACAAATTCAATCAGAAATCCTGGTACATTTATTTTGACTGTTTCCTAAGACTTTCCAGGGTTCACTTGACAGTGAATAATCTTTCTCCACGGACATGCATTGGCTGATGAAGTGGATATGGGTGGTGGAGAGGAAACTGAAACCTAGAGAAGGGTTTGATTTGCCATGCTAGCAAACAGATTTACTGCTGTACTGCTGGGTGTTTATATAAAGATTGAGGTCAGGTCCTTCCTTATTTGCCTAAATCAAGGCCAGATAACATCTCTACTAGTTTGAATATTTCAGGCACAATATTTAATGACATGGACACTTGTTTTAGGCTTTTTGTTTAGAAAGATAATGATTGCAAACATAAGAACACAATCACCACATGGCACTCTGAGCAAGGTCAGGAGATTCACAGGCACACTAAGGTCACAAATGATAAAACAGACTGCAAATGGCTAACTTGCTAGCTTTGCTCCAAAATAGAAAGGATATTTGCCAACTTGGCACCTGGATCTTCTTTAACAGAAGAAGATATCAAGCATTCCTATTACAGGGTCAGTAAAAAAGAAGTAAATGTTTCTATAAAAATTTCTTAGAATGGGTGATCTGCAAAGGTTTACCCTAGTTGGCTTCTTTAGTAGGAAGGGTCATTTTGTCAGAAGAAGATCATTCAACAGAAGGCACAAAGCAGGAGTTAGGAGACAGGCAGATCTAGGCTGTACAATCTAATATCCTGTGGACAGTATCAGCATTCCATTCCTCCCAAAATGATCAAACTTCTATTTAACCTGTTAAGATTTTTCACCCACTACTCCAGACAGAGCATTTCTACAGTCTGACACCTCTGAAGATGAAATGTGCCTTTAACAACTGTACTTGTCCTTAATTAACTTTCTTTTCCTCCTTTGCTTTCCCCCCCTTCTCCCCTTTCCTCCCATCTTTCCTTTTGCCCTTTTCTATTGAGACCTGTCATATCTCTTCTCTTTCTGGTATTTCTAAGGTAAATAAACCAAATTCCTCTAGTCACATCTCAGTTCCTCTGGTCACTCTGACATCTCTTCTCTGCACATCTTCCAGTCTGGATTAAGCTCCTTTGAACATGGGTAACCACAGGCAGGGACAAAGAGCAGGGAGGGCAAGGATGCAAACTTTGAAGACAACCTAAACATCCTGTTTGCATGAGAACCCAAACAGAAGAGGCACATGCTCAAGCCATTTGAAAAGATGTTGATCCTAGCAGGATGATAAACTAGAACCAGTAAGTCTAAAGTCTTTATCAGCTTAATGCATTTATTTATTAAGGTGTTTCTTTGATTAGTGTTTGAAGGTAGTTTCCCACTGGAAACAAAACAAACAACTATATTTGCAGAGGATTAGATCATATTAGTCCCTTTTATAGAGAGAAGACTATCTAGGAGGAAGTCACTGGAGGTAAGATGCCTTTTTTAAACTACAAACTCAATAAAACTGACTTTCCAAAGAACTAACTAATCTCAAATTCAACAAAAACCTCAGGCATTGAAAAAGAAATTTAAAAGGGAAAAATACTGTAACATAATCTTTAAAATTTTATTTGCAAAATATCTTTTAAATTTTGTTGTAATTGCCTTTATTTTATTTTTCTTTCAACTTAACCTGAGCATTTATATTACAACAGCCTCAGAAACAGAGCATCTAAGGCAGGAAAGTACCTCTAGTCCAGACTCCTGCCTATCAGGTGAACAGGTTTTTGCCATTTTTATATGAAATTAAGTAAAGTGGATGGAAATCTAGGCTGAAGCAAGCAGTCAGGTTTTGCTTTACATTGAAACTATTTTTACCTTCAGAAGACAGCCAGGAGAAATAGCTTATCTTCATCTCAGAGTGAACAGAGGGAATCACAGATGGCCTGTCTTAATATTGTCACAGCAAACATTTCTGCTAAAAGTCCTGAGATCTATTTTAATGAACCTATAGTAGTGCAAATGAGATTCCTGAAAGAGAGAAATTGACAGAAAACTTCCATATTTAAAAAATCAATACCAAAACAAAAGCCTGCTAGAGATGAGGGAAAGGAAAAAATAGTGAAATAGAACAACTAAAAGCTTCTAACCCCCTAAAATAATTTAAAGTTATGGGAAAAAAAAATAAAACAGGGTTTTGACAGTCATAGAGAAACAATTCAACAGGAAAAGGCAGAAAAAAGTCATTGTTTCTGAAGCCCAAAGATGCAGTTTGGATATATTATGGCACTTTCAGGTTCAGCAGGCAGAAAGCAGTACATAGGTCATCTCCTCATGCCCCTAGAAACAGAAATTCTTGCCAGACTAATGCCAGGAAAAGAGCAGATACTTTTCTTCTGAGGAAAAAATCCCAAACCCAGTAAAGACCTGAAGTGCTTCCCCCTCTCAGCTCTTCTGCTGAGATGACGTTTGAGATGACATGGGAATCCAAAGACTTGAAAGCAGGCAGTAGAACAAGAAATCACAGCTGCCATTGCTCCAGAGTCACTGTTGTGGGTCCAATGCTTAAACAATATGGGAGATTCATCACATACCCAAATGTTATGATGACTCTATGATACCTTACACCAATGAAATAATAACACTGTGATGTCACCCAAACCCTTCAGCTGTCTTTCTGCAACTCTCTGTCTGAGTCAATTGGCTGTATCTATTCTCATTGGATTGGAATATATTTCTAAATCTCTTTTATCAAGACACAATACCTGATTTTTCACATTTACGGAAATCTCCTAGGCTCTAAGGTTTTTGGCCACACTTGTTTTGTGTCATGAATGAAGAAGAATTTGCAAATTAAGTAGATAAAATGTGGGGGAGATGTATGTTGGCTCTTTCCTTTTCTCTTCAAGAAATGCCTTTGCATCTGCTCTTGTTTTTCCCAGTTTGGACCAACTGATATATAACCCAGACACACTTTAACCAACATACACAAAACCTAAGCCACATGCAATCACAACAGAAATTCCAGTTTCACAGCAGGATGGTGAGAAAGAGACAAAGTTCAAGCTTGATTGTGGAAGAAGGATAGCAAGCACAACTTGTTTGTTTACAATCACTATCTCCATTCCTCACCCCTCTGCTGAGATGCCAAGCTTAGCCTGTGTACAAAGCAAAGTTGGGATGAGCCTTGGAGCCTGTGTTGGCCACGTTGGTCAAAGACACTCAGATGACCTCCAAGCTCTTTCTAAAAATACCCACTTCTTCCTCCTCCAGAACATGACAACTGTTTTCTGTAGGAGGCTCTCTCATGTTTACAGTTGCCGAAGAAACCAAGATGTGTTAAGAGGACTGAAACCCACAAGGCTGGTTTTGCTGATGACAGGATCAGTCTCCTCCTCCTTCTCCTTGGCCAAATTTTCAAGCCCCAGCAATGATCCGGGACCTTCTTGGACAGGCAGTTTGAAACATCTTGCAATGTGATGCCTTAAGCTTTAGCTTTTATATTTTTTAGATTCTGTGCTGGTTTAGTGGGTAGTTCTGGGTTTCATATTAAGTGCTACTAAGGTCTCTTCACAGACGAGGTAGACAAAATAATTCCTTTTCTAGCCTGGGACAACCAATACAACTTTCAGGCCCAAGAACAAAAGCAATGGTGAAGTGAAAATAAAAAACAAGGAGGATGTAGCTTCATAACATGAAGCAATAATTGGACAATTAACTCCAATACGCTAATAGACCAGAATTTATAAAAGTGTGAAACCTTGTGATCAGTTGTCCATTTTTTGACCTTTTTGGGTCCATCTTGGGTGTGGCCTAGCTGGGCTCTTGTGCTGCCCAGGTGTGCCCACTGAGACCTTTTAATAAATCCCTACTTTATCCTTTTGCTCTGTTTAGTCTCTGCTCCAGGTCAGCCTCCAGAAGGCACCAATGGAGGCTGATGAATGTGGTCTCTGCCAAGGCAGCACCTGCACACAGGCAGCCCTTCAGTGCTGGGAACAATGGCTCTTGGCTCTGCTCAGGGACAAATTCAGAGCCAAGAACTGAAAATTTATTGAGAATAAAGCTGTTTGTTCAGTGGCAACATTTGAGTACTGGAACAAACTCCCATGTACACCAGTTTAGTTGTGCCTATTGGGCAAAGTCAGCATCTAGATAAAACGCCAGTACAGCCTAACACTCACGTGGAGCAATCCACAGCAAAACATCTTTCCAAATATTTTATTCTTCCTGTCTTTTTTATGACAAAACACTTGGATACCATCAGATGTAGAGTCTCACTCAGTGAAGAAAACTTCCTTTTTAGATAAACCTTTCCCTTTTGTTTTCAGAGGTAAGATAGAAGTTGGATAGCAATGGACTCATAGTTTGCTTAAGCTAGTAGTCAAAGGGTGTTTACAGCTTTTGTAAAAGAATGTGATTATTTTATACTTGTATTTATTTAAAATGAGAAATTATCACCAATTTCCTTCTATTAGCATTTTATTTTCTTCCACTGAATTCTATTCCTTAGATTCTGTTTTGAAAAACTCAAATAATTTAATATTTCTGTGCCTACTAAATTTTATCTGTATTAGACTATTTAGACCACGAAAGAAATGTCAGTCTTGCTCTAATTCTTTGTTAAACTACAACATCATCTGTCAGGTAGATGCCTAACAGACGTTATAGCCATTTTCTTTTTTATTTGCAGTATATTCAGATCACAGGACTTCTTTATGAGAAAAGCAAGAAATTGTAGACCAGGTAGAAAACTGGATTCAAAAAGGCTACATAAAATGTCTTTTATTTCCCAAATGGGACACAGCAGGTCCCCATGGAAGTTGCCACATTAGGTTCCATTTAATTATATCTATTTTCACAAAGCCCCCTGCTAAATGGACCCTATGAAGATATGTTAATTGCTTTAAATATTGCAGTAACCTCCTGCCAAGCTAAGCCAAATACTTTAGGTTGCAATGTCTTTTCCTTGTTCTTCCAAACTCTGGCTCTCTCAGCAAGTCCTGAACAGAGGAAAACTTAGAAGATTCCTGTGTTGCAAGTCCATGCAGAGCTAAAGGAATTGTAGAATTCTAGAATATCTCAAGTTGGAAGGGATCCATAAAGAACGAGTCCAACTCCTTGCTCCTCACAGGACTATCTAAAGCTATCCCATATGACCAAGAATGTTCTCCAGGCACTTCTTTAACCCTGCCATGACCACATCCCATTGTGGAGCCTTTTCCAGTGATCTACCACTCTTCCAGTGAAGAACCTTCTCCAATGTCTAATTGGATCTTCCCCTGACACAGCTTCATCCCATTTCCTCATAGTTTGCTGGTCACCAGACAGCTCCGTCTCCACTGCCCTCCCTGGAGAACCTGTGGTGAGGTCCCTCAGCCTCCTCCTCTCCAAGCTGAACAAAGCAAGTGACCTCAGACACTCCTCCAAGTCTTGACCTGGAGACTTTTCACCATCTTGGTTGCTCTCCTTTGGACATGCTCTGTAATTTGATGTTCTTCTTACAAAGAAGCATCAAAACTGCACATGGGACTCAAGGTGGGGCTGCACCAGCCCAGAACAGAGCAGGACAATCCTCTCCCTCATATGGCTGCTGATGCTGGGGTTGATGCACCACAGGACATGGTTAACATATTCAGCTTGCCATCAACCCAAACCCCCAGTACAATTCTCATGAGTTAAAATACTCAGAAAAGCCTGAGGAGCAGGGCTGCCTGGTTAGAATTGTCCGTTTCAAGATGCCACAAGATCTATTTTGTTGTGCCCACCATTCCATGTAACAAGAGGGACCACCAACAGGCACGTGTGGTCCTAAATGCAGTAACCTCAATTTGCTCACAGAGTCCTAGAAACACACATGGGCTGTGAAGCCCTGCTAGATGTAAATGCAGGAGGCTTTAATAGCTGTCATGGAACTGTGTAAAGAGGCAACTCCCAGATACTGTCAATTGTCTAGCTCTGTTTCTGTTTTCTGGAAGGTTTGTTTCAAAGGTGTGAGGCTTATTTTTTTAAACTTTCCTTAAAGTCACTTGATCTGGCATTGAGGAAGGTAATTTATTTACATAGAAGGGGCTGGAGTTTAGACACAAAGATGACTCAAGATAACCTTCTCTTCTCTGTTTTACCCAAAAGGAATTTACTGAAAGCCTTTATCAAACCCTCTCCTCCCACAGACTTGGGAGCAGGAAGAGGCATAAACGGATTAGTGCATGTTCCACCTGCAGAAGTCACTGAGTAAAGGCCAAACAGTGAAAAGTTCAAGAAAGCAGGTAACACTGTCACCTCACAAAGGTCTGGGGACCAGCTGCGTTGTGAAACAGACTCACAGCATGGGGCTAGCCCGGCCTTTGAAACTAAAAGCTGAAAACAAGATTTAGTCTGACACCACAAGGAGAGGAAACACTCAAGTTCCATTAGGAGGAATGTGTTGCGTTGCAAGCTGCAGGGATTTATTGCAATTCCCACTTCCAGTAAAATCACAAGTGAGGATCAGGGGGGCTGGCTCTCGCCCCACCCTTGGCACAAGAGGCAGCTCTTGGCTTTTCAGTTTTGTCTGCTTAAGTCTCTCCTGTAGCTCTGAGCGTGTTGTGGTTTAACCCCAGCCAGCAGCCAAGTACCACAGGCCACTCAAGTCACTCCCTCACCAGCAGGATCGGGGAGAGAATTGAAAGCATAAAAGGTAGAAAACTCAGAGGTTGAGAAAAAGATAGTCAAATAGGGAAAGCAAAAGCCAAGCCAAGCAAAGCAAAGGAAGGAGTTTCCCATGAGCAGGCAGGAGTTCAGCCATCTCCAGGAGAGCAGGACCCCATCACACGTAACAGTGACCTGGGAAGACAAACACCATCACTCCAAATGTCCTCCCCTTCTTCTTTTATATACTCAGCATGATGTCATGGGGCTTCTTTCTGCAATAAAGAACAGTGTCATAACAACAACTACAATTACTGCAGAAGGTCATTATTTCATCTGTCCAGAGACATAACCTCACCAGGGCAAGGATAAAGTAGAAATAAATGTGGAAGTGTATACATCCCTCACAGCTCATTTTGTGTGTATTTAGCACTGCAGTACAAACTTGCTGCTAGTTCTCTGAAGCTCAGTTGTATTCACTGCTCAACTTTTCTTCAAAAATGGGCAAAATGCTCATGGCTAATTTGGGTCAAAAGAGTTTACAGTCCTGAGATTTAGATTCAACTTTGTTTATGTAACTGTAAGCTCATATCAGCATTTCAAGTCTGAAAGCAAGACTCAAAATCAGGCAGTTTTCATTTTGGACTCGGCTCAGAAGAATCTAGGCAGACAATCCCACAAACAAATAAAATTTTGACAACATTATGAGCATCATTAACAACTTGATTATTTTTCTACGGCTGTCTCTCTGCCAACTGCCTGAAGTTAAATGTCCAGAGTCAACAGGAACACACTGAAAGAGCAGCAAGAAATAGCAACTTCATTTTTTCAAACAGCATTATCTGGTATTTTCTGACGATTGAAGATAAAGAAATATCAAATTCCGTAAGTTTCCTTCAGCTTAGAAACTCCTGTGGGTTTACTGAAATCAGACACACATAGGGTAGGATTCTGTTGACTTAGGCAACATGGGACTTCACCTGTTGCTTGGGTATATCTTCCTTGAAATTTCCTTTTCTTAAGATAAGAGGAAGCTCCTGTATTGCTTAATACAAGGATTTATGTCCTACAGCTTGTGCTCCCTCCAGCAGCCTCCTCTTCCCACCAAGCACAGCCTTAAAGACATGCAATGTTCTTCCGTAAGTGCCAGCAGCAGGGTTCAACAGTTTTTCACTTTGTTTTGGTCTCTCCTTCACTTACTGCCCTTGCCATGACCTGATCTGTCCCTAGGGTTTACCTCAATTAAAACACATTTAGTTTTGTAAGTAACTGGCCTACAATATTAGCTTAACTATTGACGCTAGAAAGAGGCTCTGAATAAAAAATCACATGCCTAAAATCATACTGAATACAAAGGATCTTGGAAGTCACATGGTTTGGAATAAACACACCACAGAGCTACCATTTTTCATTTACAGGTGCCTGGATGTGGCTGCTTTGGCAGTGAGTGCCCAGCAGCTGCTGCCTGTGAGTGCTGAGGAGTTGGCACCTGTTAGAGGAAATACAGCATTAAACACCCTGTTATCTTGCCCATGAAGCAGTCACTTCTCTGTCTTTATTTGCATAGATAAAAACTTTCCATGCATGTGTTTCTGCATTGTCCTGAACACTGACCTGTAAACCTGAACCATATCCCTGTGGCAAACAGAGCGTGTATCAAAATGCTGCTCACACCAGAGAGAGCTCATGGCCATGGCAGGGATCCCTGGAACCAGAGCAACCACAAGGCCTTGACTAGGAGAGAAGCAAGAATTGAATGTGAATCACCATCTCCCAAAGTATCAAAATCAGAACAACATTAGGTGACAGATACACACACCAAGACAGACAATCTACACGTCCCTTGCCAGAGCAACAGAGTTCATTTATTATCATTTCATAAGCAACCAGCACATTTCTCCTGGCAAAAGATACACTCAGGGCCCTCTCCTGCAGTCACTCCCTCCCTGTGACAAGGCTGCTCCATCCCACTCTTCACATGTGCTACCCCTGCCCACCATAATCCCTCTGTGCTTGTACTGCTGAAGAAGTGTGGGCAGCAGGAGCAGGTTCACCACAGAATCACAGGGGCTGTAGTCTGGCACAGTTCAGCCAGCTCGTGTGGGAGGGACACCCATTCTTGTACCATCTTTCATCACCACCACCGTGGCATTCAGGTCAAGGTTAGCATGCACCTCGATCTCTTACTAAATGTAGCAGTATCAGCTGCAGGAGTTTGTTTGGGTTTTTTAAGTTCCGTTTCTGCTTCTGGTATTGATTTTGTTGGTGCTGTACATGCCTGTAAGAGTGATAACATTACATGAACTCAAACGGCAATGGCAATTCGAAACATTATAAAAGCCTTGTCAGATCACACACACACACACACACACAGAGTTGAGAGAACATGTAAACAAAAAGAAATGTCTTGTATAAGCTGCTACAGCATTCTTAATCAGGAAGCTTTCATTGCTGTCATTCTTAGTTAGTCATTACCTTCATTGTTAATTATAACCCTCCCAAATTTTATTCCATATGATTCCTAAGATCCAGGCTTTCTAAGTGAGACAATCTTTGAGACCAACACCACAATATAGAAACATTCTGAGACAGAAGTGCCTGCCTATAACAAAAGGTACATGGAGATCAACCCAAACAGCCAGGTAAAACTCCCTGTGCATCATGACCAAGTTAATGGGTAAAGGCTCCATCTGCTCCTAGTAACTTAAATTTTAATTTTTTGTTCTTATACGAATTTACTGCTTCATATTGTTTGTAAAACTTATTAAATGTAAGATATGAAAATTCTGAAGATATAATAAAACTTCAGAATGATATTTCACTTTTAGGAATCTAAAGTAGGAAATGTGAATAGACACTGACACTAGATAACGAACAGTTTGTTCAAGCAAGGATATACAATTTGTGAAAACTCTTACATATTTTGCAAAGCACTAATGAAAAAACCTTCATGCTGTGATGCAATACCCACACTCTGCCTAGGCCTGACGTGCATATAGATCTTTTGGCTGCTGATTACAGTGACCTCTGTCCCTACTTCAGCTCTCAGACTGAAGTATTCTTTGCCACTGAGTACTTGCTCTTCACGTGAAGATGGTATAATGGTTTGTATATTGTGAAGACATTTTGTACTCATTATTAATACAACAGTATTTCCATGCTTGGAATGTCATCTGAAAGACCACTTGTATAGTTTTCAGAGTTAAATAAAGTGCAAAAAAACCAAATCCATCAATGTTTCAAAGTTTACTGAGAACGGAATTTATGGTTGCTTATGTACAATGCTCCCTTTTCAACTGGAGAGCACTCCAACAAGTATCTAGATTCATTAGGTAGCTGTCAGGATTTCAAAAACTCGTCTTGGGACTGCACATAGAGGAAACATAAGCTTCCTCATTCTCTAAAGAGATGAAATGTTATGAAAAGGCTGGTTTATCTGAACAACAACTAGGAAATAAGGTCAAGCTCAGAAGTGGAGCCACCAGACAAATTGAGAATCAGGGCTCTGAACTGCAGCCCAGATCTTATGACTGAATTTCAATCTGCCTCAAGTAAAATGCCATATCCTTCCACAGAACTGGTCAATTAGATTAAAAATCTGGTAGGGAATTCTATTTGATGAAGAATTTGTGTGAAGCCATGCACACAGCCTTAAGCAGAAAGCAGCTTAAACAAAACTGAAGATCACTAGATCACTACTGACTATTTAAAATGCTGCATTGATATTAACTGGTAGGGAGAATTTGTTTTGGCTTTCGGCAAGGAAATACTTCTAAAGATTATCACAGACAATCACAGATAGATTGTGAAGTTTGGGGAGTGATCAAGGGGAGGGATTCTGGGAAAGGAAGAAGGAAAAGACTGGAAATAACTGTCAGGTCAGAACCACTTATTCTCTTGAGAACTGGATTTTCCCAATGTAGCAATAACCTGACCTGATTCTGTGCAAATTATTTCAAGGCCAGGGAAAGGCAAACAAAAGTACACATCAGAAAGCTGCAAACAGAACTGGCACTGCAGGATCAGGATTTCATCACCTCTAGGAAAAGACAGTCTGAGCATTTCCCATGGGGAATACCAAAACAATCTCCTTTGCCCTGCAGGTACATGACCAAGGCAATTGCAGAGAAACCAATCATCTGCCCTTCCAGTAAGAGGCACAGACAGCTCTCAGTAATGCCATGCCCCACAGCAGCTTTCATGGGTGAACTCAGAAATAATTCTAAAAATAATCAGCAGTTGCCAAATGCAATACTCTGAATGTGCTATTTGTTTCATAACTTTATGTTAGTTTCTACCATATTGCTATGAAAAGCTGTGGCACTTCTCATTAGATGCCTCTAATACTAAGTTCCTATAAAAATTATTTGCCACAGAGTCTTAGGAATGATGGGAAAAGCCCACCAGTCTCATTCTTTCAATTGCTGTTAGATCTAGCTGGAAATTCACCCAGAGCAATTCTCCAAAAGAGTAGTAACTTGGTAGTGTTGTGTAAGGGTCCTCAGCAACACTAATTTTGCATCTGTTCTCAACAGAAATATTTTGGTTTGACTTCAAAGAATTCAATGTTAATCTTTTTTTTAGACCAATAGAATTAAAAATCTTGTGTTTAACACTGCTGAAAACATCATGGAATACCTCGATCTAGTAAAATAAATTACCTTTTTCTTGATCATTTAGAGGTAAAACGTACCAGAAAAAAATTAATTTTAACAAATAAAAAAGGCCAGCTTTTCATAATGATTCCAAAGAACAAAATTCTTGCAACTTCTAGTCAGAAAAATTTTCTTTTTTTTTAATTACATTGTAAAAGCAGGTGAGATTGATGGAATTGCTGTCATCATTTCACTTCCTCATGGCTCATAGCACATTTGTACAAATTTTAAATCAGAGACCATGTAGCTTGCCAGACACAACAGGGAACTGGAAATTGCAAACACCCATCCTGAGTCTGACACAGACTCACTGCTGCTCAACTCCCATCTTCTTGTCCACCCACAGCTCTCAGGGAGCCTGTGGGAGGCTGGGATATGCCTGGAATGCAGGCACGTGGCTCAGGAGGGCAATTTCATCTTTCCTTTTCATCCTAGATGGGAACTGGGAGAACTACTAAGCTACAAATCTAACCTAAGATCATCCTTGCTCAGCATTTTGTAGTGCAGAGCAACTCAAGACCTTGCACCTGTTTGATTTATCAACAGGACTGCTACAGGATTAAAGATTATGAATGATTATTCAAAAAAGCTGTGTGTTCCTCAGTCCTGACAGCTGATTTGCCTCAACTGAGGCAGAGCCCAGAGTCCTTGCTGCTACATCCCTTCCAGGAGCTGAGTGCAATGAAGAAAGAGGCAGAGGTTCATCATATGACCAAAAGCTACAACCTCTTAACCTTCCTTCTTCCCTTGCCCACCAGCCAATCTGCCCTGGAATTTGGGGGCAGATCCCCAATCACCTGTGGGGTGCTGGCTTGTGCTTGTAGAAGTCTGAAAGCAAAGCTTGACCAGCTGCCAGCTCGTTTCCTGATGGCTGCTCGAGGATCACACCAGTGGTAAAAATTCCAAGACCACATTCTAGGGGAATGACTATGGATTCTACAGCCCCTGAAGACAACAAACCTGAACTTCAGGCAGCCTCTCAGAAGCTGATAGCAGACACAGACAGACTGGGGAGGAGTACCAACAACACAAAAAACTACTTAACCTTTTGTTGAATTATTGGGATACCACAGAGTGCAATTAAGTCTTAGGACAGTGTAGGCTCTAAGGGCTGCACTTTTGTGTGGGAAAGGGGTGATTTTTTCCCTCCCAAAATTCATGTACATATTCCTCAGCTCCACTGACCTCGCTGAAAGGTTAGAGAAAAGTAGAAGAGGAGGACTTCATCAAAACATAGAGGTGTTCCTGCAGTAGTAGAAAGTAAGGGCAAAACTGAGACTTTCTCCTTCCAGGCCCTTATCCCACCATATTCACCCCCTGTTAGGATTCCCCTATGGCTCTGCATTTCAGGAAAGTCAGAACCCCACAGCCTGCCTCCACCAGACTGCAGCCTATTCACACAGGCTGCATTTGAAGTCTTGTGGCTGGGGGACAGTTTGGCACAGTGAGTTCCCAGAGTGCCAGAACAGAGACACCTCCCCACTGTAGTGAGAAGAACACAGACAACTTTCCTGTGTAGAAAAGTCCTTTCTTCAAAGGCTTCTCCCCTGAAACTGATCAACTGATAAACACCCCTGGGAGCTTCTTTGACTGGTATATGGATGTAGTTGGAAAGAAATGTTCCCACCCATCTGGGGCTGGTCTGGAATCTGACCAGAATGGTGCCTGATTTCCCAAGACCAGCTCTCCAGTCGTGCTGGAGATCTGCCAGCTCAGCACAATGCCACAGCCTCGTGGCAGATGTTGGATTTGTAATTCCTTGCCTTGTGGTTATTCTGTGCTCCAGCTGAACCTTCCCAAGGTAGTCCTGCTCCAGAGAAGGAACAAAACTGTTACTCAATGTTTTGTGAGCATGTGAGATGAAGCTTCCAAGAAATTGGAAGGAAACCAGGAATGCTTTGGTCGCCAGATTAAAAACAAACACTGAGCAGTCCCTCTCCCTCCCTCCATTCAAAGCTACAATACAACAGCAGCTTTTCCCCACACACACACACCCCATGTGCTCCCAGTAAGTTTCTGTCCTGTCCAAAATCAAGTAACATAAAAACCTCTGACCTGCTGCCTGGTGGGAGAAAGAAGAGGAAGCAATGTCACTGACTTTGTTGAATGGAGTCCCAAGGCACATTACTGAGAATTAGAGAAATACCTGTTTGGAGGATTAAGACCTGCATCAAAAGGTTAGAGGATTACGCTCAAATAATACCTGGCCAGTTCTTCAGGAAGCACTACACAGATTTTTCATGTCATCATTTTTGAGAGTAGTTTTCTGTGCAGTCTATGCAGAGACCCAGAGGAACATTCACCTACACAAATAGTTGCTTTTTATGACTCACAGAAGAAGTTTAGAAGGTTATTTAAAAAAAAAAAAAAAAAAAAAAAAGAGCTGACCTGTAGAAAGCTATTAGATCAAAAATCTTGGACAAACACTACTGGTTCCTACATCAGACAGTGATCAAGGAAAAAAAACAAAACACAGAAAGACAATTAGGATAAACTAAAGAAAGATCTTCTGGGGATGTGTCTTCTTCTGCAGTACAGAGCCTGGAACAAATTTAGAAAGAGGCATAACTACTGGATGGTTGATTCAGTGTTTTCCTTAGATTTTTCTCAGTGCAGTAAAGAAATGTATTAGCTAAAAAGTAAGAAAATTCTTACTAAAAGTATTTTAATTTATAAGGCCTTTCTCTACATGTTGAAAGTTGGAGAATGAGGGCTTGATGCTGGAGGTCACATGTGCCTTGACAGCCCACCACCTTTTCTTCTCAAAGAAGATTTACGGTCTTTACTGGTATTACCAAGCATTCCAACTGCAAGAAACTTCATTTTCGGAAGATGAAATGGATGAAAAAGCTGAAGGAAAGAAAGAAGCCATAGCTCCCCACTTTGTAAATCAAGCAGCAAACTCCAGCCACTGAAGGAGGTGATTATTTAAAAGGTGGTTGGTTATTTAAAGGAGTACAAGGCAGAACTCCTGTATTATACTCTGTAACAGTTACATGCGCCATCCCAGCTCTGCTCTGGTCATCTGTGTGGTGGGGTTTGAGGGAAGGAAGAGGACAAGGTTGACAAATTTGGAGGTAACTCAAGGTAAACAACCAACTCTCAGGTCTGACTGTATGCAACTTACTGCACTGAAAGTTAAAATCACTCAGCAAAACATGTTTTTTATCAGAAGGAAAACAAAAGTAAAGCTTACCGGTTCTACTGAAACCAAGCAAAGCCAGGAAAAAGAAAGTAACCATGGCACAGGAGACAAAAGACAAGCAAAATCAGACAGAAAATCTAACTTCAGGTCTGAGGAATGCAGTACTAAAATTCTGTAATTGCTGTGAACTGCGTAGGAAGATGCATGAGTAGAGATGGGCAGAGATTTGCAAAACAGAAAAGGGAAGCTTAAAAAAAGAGGAGTAGAACCAACAAGGACAAACAGGTTCATATACGAAATGCTGACCTGACAGCTTTGGTAGACTGCACAAAAGCAAAAGAGACAAAAGGGAATGAAAAGAAGATTTGGCTGCTTCTTTCTTCCATCAGGAGTTATTGCAGTGTATGATACTAATGGGCAGCATCAGATTTCTCAATATTAGCTTTACTTTCTGTTGCAAATGGCAAAAAAAAAATCTGATAGTATGGTGTTAAGCAGAATCTTACAGAAGAATGTTCCCTCTTGGCTGAAACATGCCATTTTTGTCTGCGTGTGTTCCTTCTACGTGCAATTTTTATCTGTATAATTCCTTCAGGTTTGGAAAGTTAAGACATTAGTACCAGGGAATTTTTAAGCTTATCAGAAGAGCTCTAGAGCATTCCTTCAGTTCTTGTATCTTAAGGGTTTATGAACATTTCCTCAATTGCACAAGACAGAAAACACTGGAGGATTCTGCAGGCAGAAATTAGAGCTGCTGATAAATCTACCACATGGTATTTATTTACTCAAGTAATTACTTTGCTTCAGATAGGAAAGCGAACAGCTTTTGTAAAGGTACCAGGGGGAGACATGGCAAATTTGTTTCTTGTGACCATATACATTGGAAAGAGAACACCAGTGTTCAGTTGCAGCCCAAAAGGTCCCCAGGGGAGGGACTGCTCCTTGCAGTGTCAAACACACCGTTTGTAGACTCTGATTATAGTGCATTATTCCTGTGTTTTGGAAGGGGACACAAAGATAAAGTCTGCTGTTCCCTTCAAAGCTGACAAAACTCTAACAAGATTTCCTAACAGATCACCATCAGCAAACAATTTTATACCTGAAGTATATTGACCTCCATGCAGCGAGTATTTCTCTTCTCCATCAACCCAACTGGTTTGTAAATAATACTGATATCAGTGGCTCATGGGTGGAGGCAGTGCTGCGTAGATGTAGAAGGATCAGCAGTGGTGCCTATGGCACCTTTTGACTTAAGAGTGTGTGAGTTTGCGTGTGCAGATCTTGTCACATGCATTTTGTTTTCAGCGTGCTCAAAACACATTGCACCACACACATCATGGTTTTCCAGTCTGATGGAAAACACAACTCTGTGGTTTGGCATCTCTTGCCCATGATCCCTGCAGACCAGTGGACTACTTCTATAAAGAATAATTATAAAAAAACAGCTTTGTAATACTCTCTGAGTCTTGCACTTTCATAAGATTTTTTTTTTTTTTTAGGATTCCTATATCCAAACAGTTAGAAAAACACAACTTGGTAGGACTGTGCAGGAGATAAGAGTAGTCAATTATAAACATTATAAACATCCCTCTTATCTTAAAATCGTGGAATTTCAGATATTAGACAGACACGATGAAACCCTTTAACTCCCACTAGCCTATGTGAACTGTCCTGCTCAAGAATAAAACATGTATCCAAGAGCACACCTGGGACAGACTTGATATTATGGGCCAGAAAATTAGGAGGCATAAAAACCCAGCTCCAAGGACTTCTGTCCCTATAAACTTTTTACTAACTTTGTTTTTTATTTGCTGTAATCTAACTGTTTTGCTCTGGAATTTATTTATTACCCACATTGATTTCAGACTGAGTTAGAGCTTCTACTGAAATATGTAAAAGAGCTGGAATTACCACATGAAACTGCCACACTTTCCAAACACAATAAATAATTCACTTAGGAATAAAATCGTATTCATATTTGTGGATTTTGCCACAATGAGTTCTCTAAATATAGCTTTTTCTCTGAAGTTATGCAACTTTTAAAAAGTATTACTATTTCTGCTATTATATTGCTATTATATTGCTATCCCCATCTAATCTGGTACACAACAATTTATGCCTGCAGCAAAATGCCTCAAACACAGAACAAAGCTGATTTCATCAATTCAATCTTATGTGTAATCTTACCTTATCTTCTGTCTTACTCTTTATTTGCATGTAATTTTTTTTTTTTTTTTTTTTTTTTTTGAGAAGCCTGGTACAACAGAACCCCATTCTTATTATAGCTACACAACAAATTAAACTGACCTACTGGAATTCCATGTCACCAGGGCATGCACTGATGACAAGGGCAGTCCCATTGTGGCATTCCCTGTGCTTGCAGAAATTACTAAAGCATTGATGTGCATAGTCAATATTTGTAGGGGAGAGGTATTTTTGTGATAATGCTTGCATAAACTGATAAGGGCACAGGTGCACAGAGACATTGATTTTGGGCACCTCCATTTCCAACTGTTGCAAAGAAGATATTTAGAACTTAATCAGGAAAGTGCTAAACTTACAGAAGGTTCCAGCCATCAGTGACTGAGGAGTGAAACTAAGCACCAAAATACGACAAATCTAAACTTTAAGAACTTTGTTTCAGCCATCTTTTTGGACAACACTGTGGCTCCAAAAGGGACACGGCAGAGTGCTTTTTCTCCTCTCAAGGAAATTGTTTCACGTTGTGAAGATGACTCATTTCAGATAAAAACAGGGATATACCTGTTACCCTGAACTCTATACAGTAGATTCACCTTTGAAAGCAAAGGGTGCCACTGAAACTCTGATTGAACACTGGAGCATGCAATAACAGTGTTTAACAGAGATGCCTGATACATGCCTTGGGGGATTATTCATACCATCTACCTTAGTTATCCAAGTATGATAAGCAGTCTCTCAGGAGAACATTTCCTCTTGCAGATAATGCATGAAGAGACAGAAGACAACAAAGAGACCTTAAGTCAAACTCCCACCAGTTTAGACCCTCCTCCAAACATACCAGTACCCCCCTGCTCTCATAAAAGTCAATGCAGAAAGAGGAGAAGTGCTAGCAAGTAAATCCAGATTTATAACAAACTGCAGGGGTACCTTTTTCAACACTGAATATAAAGCAAGCCAGAGATCCTGCAGTGGCAGTGGCATCTCTGCAGCCCACAGGGATATTCTGTGGTGCCCCAGCAGCTGACCTGGCACCAGCTAACATCCATGAACATCTGTTTTACTGCCCTGCACCCCTCCCTCAGCTGTGGCAGAGTTCTGTGGGGCAGTGGGGTGTTCACAAATGTGTCAGTTTAATTACCAGAGTGGGACTGTTTTCTGAGTGCTACACTGAACTTTCAGGAGCTTAAAGACTGCGGTTTTATGACAAGCAGTGGATCCTCCTGTAAAACAGACACAGTGAATTGTTACAATATGGTTAATTGAGATCTGATTTTTAATGTCTAACAATCTTGGGATTTTTTTTTTTAAAAAATACCTTCCACAAATAGTATTATTATTGCATGGAAGTTGTTTTCACACAGCCTTCCAAGCAGACAGTCTTCTTGCAGTCCATAATTCAACACTAGGTGGCCTCTTTCTTCTTTCGAAGAAGGTCTGATACATCATTGATACACTGTTGATCATTGATACATCACCTGATGACTTAACCAAAATTAAAAAACCTTAGGCAAATATAAAGAATTTTGTTCAGTAGGATTTTCAGACAAATATTGCAAAACTGCTCATCGTTTCCTAACTGGAATGCACTCACTGTAGCTCGGAATACAGAACTGATTATCTGTAACTTGGCTTGCAGCCTGAGCCTTGAGCAATGCTTTATCCACACAACTTCCTAGGAGGTACGTGTAGTATTTTATTCCTGAAAAAAAAGCCCCAAACCACAATGTGCCTTCATCCAGCTCATAGATACAAGAGCATACAGAGGAGAAGAGGATGTGGAGATAAAAAAATTCCACTTTTCTACTCAGTTTAAGTTTTGCCAGGTGAGATCCAAAATAGTAGCCAGAGCTTCAGCTCCCCTGTTCTGAACAAAGCTCATGCACTCCGACAGCACGTGCTCTTTCTGCCACGTGGTCTGCAAAATCAGAAAATTGATGAATCATGAAGCATTTAAGAGACTCATGGACAGTAAAAAAATCTAATGGGATTGAGGTTTCTAATGCAGAAACCAGCATGATTGTTTAAATGGAAAATTTGGCTTTCTTGAAGAGGCTAACAAGGAAATGAGCATTGCTGCAGCAAGAGAGCACTCTGGCAAAATGGCCTCAGGAAAGGGGTTCCTAATTTGCCTTTTAGAATTTCCCAACCACCAAAAGCACAATCACTTCATTGCAAAGTCACTGTGTTTCTGCAGGATAAGCTTTGTGCTAAACAAATGCTTGTAGCAGTGTGTGCGATTAGGTGAGATCATATGAGGAAATAAAATATGTTTTGCCATGGTGTGGCTGAAAAGCAACTTCCTCCATCAGTTGAAAAGGAAAAATTTGTTTACAGAGCAGGTAAATGCTTCTTGCTAGGCAAAGAATGAAGACTGGAGCCTGTAGAGCTAGTAAATGTGAGCCAGCAAAAGGGTGATTTACAAAAGTCTGCTTCTCTGGGGAGTTCTATGGACTTCCCCATGAAAAGGAAAGTAGTGACTTCTTTTGGTCACCACATGAAGGGGAGCATGTGGCTGTCTGTGCCTGTTGTGCTGCTCTGCCTCTGACTTGACACCTCTGCTCCTTTGGAGAATTTTCTTCTCAAAAAGTAACAGGAAGGGTCTAAGACCTCAGTGAAGTTAAAGAGACATTTTCTCTATGCATTGTCATTGAGTATTTGGTCTGAGGCAGTAAGGAAGCAAAGCCAAAGGAAATGCTCTGTATGACAGCTTTAGGTGTCAGCTGCCAGCATTGCCCTACATTATGAGTTCAGCTGGTCTGAACACTACTGCACACTACAGTAATGTTACAACTAAGGTTATAGGACAGGCATAGGTGGCATCATGAACATACCAAAGATTTATGACAGGATCCACAGCAGCAGGGAGCTCTGGGATCAACCCCTCAATTCTTCGTGTGTCTCCAACCACATCCAACTCGTGTCACCTGGCCTCATGTTACCAGTGTCGCAACAAGTCTTCAGCACTCTCACCTGCCCTGTGACCCAAGGAAAATCTGTGAATGTTCCTCAGTCATTATTCAGAGGCTTTCAACAGACCCTCATGCTGAATCCACCCTGTTCATTCCACATGAATCTCTGACATTTTTTTAAAGGTGGATTTTTTTTGGATGGCATGCCTTACAAGAGCGTTGCTCAACCCAAGTGCTTTCTTTGCAATCAGCAAGTACAGAATTTCCCACCCAGCTTGGGTATGGATAAAATCTGCTCCTACCTTCAGCATAAGACTGCTCTGGGTACTACTGCAGCTGAATTAATAGTACAGGGTAGCCCAACATTAACAACTTTTTGTTTTCATTTCCTGTTTGTGTTCCTCATCCATCCTGAAGTTACCTGCAAAATATCAAACCTCAGAATAAAAATATCTAGAAAAGCAGCTTGTTGTGTCATAGTTCAGACTCATGTTTGACTCAGAGCAGAAGGAATAAACATTCCTGACTCCTATTGGTAATTTCTTTTTCAGATGTTCTAGTGGATGAAAGAAAAATCTCTTTGCATTCTTGCAGGGGAGGAAGATCAACATAAAATCAGATGAAAGACTGTCAGGTCCCAGGCTGAGAGCCAGTAATGTCCACAGGGCTTTACCCAGTTAATACAGCATATCTAGTGTCACATTATAAAGTCTTTTTTACTTAGACTTGTCCTTGAAAACAACTCCCCTGGGTTGTATAATTTCCCTAGTAAAAGCCCATATATACTGAACTACAGCACTGTATTAGCACAGATTCAAAGAAAAATGAATCTTTTCACTATTAAACATGTTGATTACATTACAAAGTCTGTTTTGGTCTGGAAGTCCATTCTTAAGCAGACCTTTGTCAAACATTTTTACTGCACACTGAATGCACATGGAGGAATCCTCTTGCAATGAAGCAAAACCACTTTGAAGAACAGATCCTTCACACTGTGCTTATCTAACAGCCTTTCAGAATCTCCCAACCACTGAAATTCTGAGTAGCATTACTATCAGCAGACAGCTAATACAGTAAAACAAGGACACTCAGCACTTTATGATAAAAATGGATTCATAATCACAACAGTAGAGATACGTATAGAGAGACAAATTGCAGGAAGAAACCTGGCTGTGATCAGTGAAGGTGTTTGCAGGGTGAGATGGAGCACGTGAGTGTCATAAGATCTATTTCACTGTGTATAAAACTCCTTAAAGCACTCACCAGAGCAAGTCAAAAACCACAAAGTAAATGCTGCTCAGCATCTACTGAGAGAACTAACCATGCTCCTCTGCAAGTGAGGGCCCTAAACAGTTGTATATCCCATAAACTTCACCCTTGGAGTGCTTTGTTTTCTCCAGAGATTGGGTACTTGCTACATATTTTCCACCCTGCAGTGACACAGCTGCATGCCTAGCAGGTGCTGTATTCATCATTTTCACTTTCCTGTCATTGCCAAAGAGCTCATGTTTGGATGCTGCTCCTGCAGATGTTTTGCTGTGCTCATTGAAGGAGGCTGTGCTTTGGGCACTGCACCCTGGCTCGTGGGGCATCCCTGGGGCTGGGATGGCTGATGGCACAAAGGGTCAAGTTCAGGGCACACACAAGTAACTTCAGAGCTCAGCCCCATGCCTCCAGCACAGCAAACACCTCTGCATGCATGTACTTCCTCCATGATGAATGAACTGCAATATGTGTGGGCAGACAGATTCAGAGCACAGCCTCAGAGGCATCACCAGGGAATGCAGAAGACACAGTAAACCCTATGTTTAAACAGGAATAATTTAACACTGGTTTTGTCTCCTCGTGAATTTGTTATATGAACGTGACATCTTTTTATTCTATTGCATACAAGCTCTCCCACACATAGTTGAAGAGTAATTGTATCTCATGTATCCAATACATCTCCAAACGCATTTAATGATTATACCATTTCCCTTCCTGTTAGAAATACTTCTTTCAGTTATTGCAAGGTGTGATTTCTAGAGACAGCCTTGTCTGTGTTCCATTTTAGCTGTCTGTCATGTAGCATTGACAGCTATGTAGGATAAGTCACATTTTCACTATGGCATTTGTTGATTTTCTTATTTAAATTCCCAATATTAGAAGCCAAAAATCACACTGGATCCTGGCTTCCCATAACTGCTTGTCTTACAGGGATGAAGCAGAGCTTTGTGATTTTATGTTTGCTTACGCCGAAGAGCTACTGATTGTCAGAAGGGGATAGGGGGCAAGTTCAGTTGTACCTCATGGCAGGGAAATTAATGTCATGATGCTCATCCAGTTCCATATCCCTCTGCTTTGTCCCTGTGAAGTGCTTTGAGAATTAACTTTGTGCTTTGAGTTCTATCCGGAGCTCACAGTGTCTAATCCAGGCTCTGCCTCAGCTGAAGAGGAAGTGGAAAGTAAACATTTGAAAGAGGCAATGAGAGAGGTTGGCTTGCTCCCTATCCTGAGACACTCCACTCCAGGACCCCACTGTTTTTAATAAACAAATCTCAGTTTTTACCCCTTTTTATCATAATTTTTTCTTTACCATTTTGGTTCTAATGAAACCCAGCAAACAGGAGGGAGCATCCTCTCTCAGACAGGTACCTCACTGGATGCTCTGCCACAACCACAGCCACACAACCACAGGCTGACCACTGCACCCAAACCAGAGGATACAGGATGTTGAAGACAGCAGCTTGGGCTTCTTCTGTAGACAGGGATCTGGTAAGACAAAGTCATGGGAGACTCAAAACCGTTCCTGGCAGAGCCCATGGGCCACAGGAACAAGCCCCTCTCTGTTGCAGCCGGCTGGATCCTGCAGCAGGCAGAGGAAAGCACATCCCAGGACCTTGTGGGATGGAGCAGCCCTTCCCAACAGCAGCAGTCATTTTCCTCCTGGGAAGGTGATGTCAGATGAGATCAACAAGGCTGCCAGCATGGAGCAAAGGCTTCCAGACCACCTCAATCCCCACGTTTCAGTTTTCCTGCATTCCTGCCAGGACCACTCAGAATATCCAAAAGGCCTCATTTTCATAGGGAAACATGAGCAGTTCACTTGCTCCGTGGCACCTCCTCTCCCTTCAGGCAGGACAAGGGGGGGTGTTGTGAGGAGAAGCCAAGTTGTGGCAGCAGGCTGCAGAGTGGCAAGATGATATTCCTGCTGAGAATCTGGCAGGAACAGGGCCAAGAGTGCTGAGTGGGTGCCAGCACAAGATTCAGGCCGTGTTGACTTCTCAGGGAGAACATGCTGTACCAAACATTTCTTATTGTATATCTTACATAAACAAAACATGTAGCTCACCACCCAGCACTGGCTCATCATTAAAAAAGCCAGTGGCTTTCTCTGCTGTGTACATTGAAGCTGTGTAGTAAAGTCAGCTCAGGGACACACACAGGATGCTCAAAGTGGTCTGAGCAATCATTTAAGCTGAGAGAAATCAACTAGAGCTAAAAAAGGAAGCTACAAACAGGTTTTGGTGAGCAAATACAGTAGAGATAGGCTGACCCATGTAAGAAACCATCCCTTCCATCTGTCTTTGGGGAAAGACCATCTGGCAGATCCAGAAGTACTCCAGGGCATTCCCTCTCCAAACCCCTCCAGAATTTCCATATGGTACATCATAAAACACCACTTCCACACTGGGCTTTCCTCTTCTCTGATGCTGCTGTACCATGGCAGAGCCAAAACCCAGTAGTTGCTCATAAATTCATCTTTCTGTACTTGCAGAGTGGGAAACCCAAAGCGACCACACACTCTCCCCAAGTCCCAGCCAAAACTGTCTGAATGGCTCGAGTGTCCCAAAGTCCAGGTGGGTGCTGTGGGATGGCCAGGCTGATCTGAGCAGGTCCCAGCTTTGCACACCCCATGAAAGGGCTGCAGTACTCCTGCCTTGGAGAGGGGTCTGCATTTTTTAGGAGACCCTAAGGCAACACAGGGCTTGCAAAGGATCAGGGTGGGGAATCTTGGGCTCTGACTGAAAGAGGTTGCAGCCCTGCAAAACTATCAGAACCATTTTCAAATATCAGCAAAATTGTCTCTTGAAAGGAAAAAAAAAGAAGCTTCTAAACTGCAAGGAAAAAAACCTGCTTAAATTTCCTTCTGCATTCTTTTGCTGAAAATCACGAAAAAATAAACACAACATGCAGAAACTGTGAAACCCCTGCTCCACACACATTTCCTGTTAAAAGTCCCTCAAAAATCTCATGAGAACTTGAGTATGATGGAAGAAATTCTTAGAGATCAACATTAATCAGTTTGCTCTAAAAATAAAGCAAAATCCTTGATACGGCACCTCCCCTGTTTCCCCCCTCTTGAGACAGCGTTTTTGGGATGTTTGCTTAACCGCACTGCTCAAATTCACGACCTATTAGAGGTACAAGGCAGATCTAGCAAACAACAATGTCACACTGGGGTCACTCAGTTTGCCACTCTTGCAGAATATGACCTTCAGGGGAGACTTCTTTTGAAACCATATTTTGAAAGAAAGACTTTTCCTCCCCTCTCAATTCACCTCACATTTCGTACTTTTTTTGCTTCCCCTTTTCTAGGAAAGTGCCGCTGGGTGCAGAACCCTCAGCCCCTGCAAGTGGTTATCAACCCCTACCCTCTAGCAGCCAAACTGGAGTTTGTCCCACAATGGTGGGAGATGCTGCATTGCTGCCCTCTCCTCGGGAAAGCTTTATTCTCATTTTCTCTGGGCTCTCACAGCTGTAAATGCAACTGGAATCCAGATTCCTGTGGTATTTCCCTATCAGCATAGCCTGCACACCAGGCAAAAGTCACAATCCTTGTTACACACTGTTGTTTTCTAGCAGGTCCAATCTGACATGCAGAGAAGGCGAAGCCTGTGCCTCCTCTCAGGACAGGTGCAGCTGTAGCACAGGAACCACGGAGGTCAGATTGTGTAAAATAGCTTTTGTTTTGAGATTCCAGAGACATCAATTAGTGTCCCACTGATGTTCAATATTGACCTGTATTGCAGCAAAGGTAAAAAGCTTACACAACCTCCTATTACCTCTCTGAGTTTGCTGCCTTGAACACCTGGTGATTTTCTAAGTGTGCTGGTTTGTTTTGCTGTAGCACAACTGTGTTGCTGTCCTCATTGCTAAGCAATTAACAGTTTGTTCTTCCAGAAATACCCAACGCCCTAGACACTATTAGCTCCTCGGAACATTTTCAACAAAAACATTCCAGGAGAGCTGCACTAGTAGCTCTGCCACTTTCAGGGATAAGCATCTCTCCAGCCACATACCCCACTACAGAACACCAGAGCAGGACAGGCAGAGGGGTCACTTACGGTCAGGCCCTGCTCTGCCAAGTTCTGCACAAACTTTTCATCTCACATCACTCTGAGAATAGCATATTTCTTGTATAATCCAGTGAAGAAACTTACCCCTACCCCACCAGAGAAGTGAACCTGCAGCAGGTTCCCATGGCTTCCAGCCAGCTGGGACTTCCAGGGAGGCTGGTTTGACCCCTGGATCGAAACTGTGAATGCAAGCCTCAAGAGTAACTCATCAGAGACCATTCCCATGTAACTAATGATCTTTTGGTCACTCACCCTGGGGAAAACCTGCAGACAATGGTAAGAAGTGCTAACAGACCCCTCTTTCAGACTGAGCCTATCAAAGAGTCCAAGAGGACCAGTATCTCTCTAGCAAAATAAAAATTCAAATAAGCATCAAAAGCAGCCTCAAAATAGAACCAGTATTCCCCAAATAATTTTTTCCTCATTCATTCTTTTAGTTAAAATGAGTAAACTCACACCATGGTTTTGCTTCTGAGTGACAAGACAGAGTCACTCAGGATTTCTGTATGCAGTACTCCAAATTTACATTAGTAATTGACATTTAAAATGCAAAAAGTCCACACAATTAGTAAGTCCTTGCCTTGAAGGCTGCTGGACAGTGTGTGGGGCTCAGCATGACCACATAGAAGTGGGAGACTGCATATTCACTTTCTGCAGCATTTCTGTCACAAGCAACCACACTGAATCAAAGAAAGGCCATCTGGCCTGTGAACATGTTACCTGCTAAGAGAAAGGTATAAAAATGTGCACTTTGTGTTTTTACTTTCCCATAAGAATACCCTCCCACCTTCAGTGGTCTGCATATCTCCACACATTCTCAGGATCCCAGGCTGAAGTAAGCTGGAAGTATATTTGATGCATTTTACATACATCTCTAGCCAGCCATTTATTTTTAAAAAATTAAAATATACAAAATAAATGTCACAATATTTTCTTACAGGTAGGTACAGAAGTAACCGCACTGTTTTATTTACACATTCTCTAGTGAGAATTTCTTTTAGAAAATCAGTTTAGGGTATAATACTCAGCACCTATGCAATTTTGGCTATGGTGTAATGGTCCTTCAGTATATTTAGACTTCTTGTGTTACACTTCACACTTGCCTGATCTCAACCATACAAAAAGCTGATATTTAAAATGCCATCAATGTAGTTATTTGTCAGAACCTTCCCTCTGTAAAACTTGAGTTCTTGTTGTAAAAAGGAAGGAGGAATGAATCCCAATGTATGACAAAAGCAGATTCTCCTTCAAACAGCTGGTGAGCTGGCCCAAAACAAAGGGAAGAGGAGAGAGTGATGTCAGTAAACATTTGAAACATTTGTCCCTGCCAGTGCAGAGACATCCAGCAGCACTGATATCACCCCACATCATGCCCCAGAGCCTACAGGAAAGACTCAGGTTCCCCTTCTTTGCCCGTGGGGGTTTCAGCATCTCTGAAGCAGCTGCCCTTCCTGGCAGAGGAGCTCTCCCGGTGGCTGTTGAGCTGATAAACCCTTCTCTTGAACAGGCGGTGCAGCTTCTCCTGGAACTGGTGGCCAATGAAGCAGTAAAGCAGGGGGTTGATGCAGCTGTTGGCAAAGGCCATGCAGATACCAAACGGCAGCGCCGTGTCAATGACCCCCATCACGTCACAGCTGTTGATGATGTCCATGTGAGCCAAAGCATTCAAAAACGTTAGGACGTGGAATGGCAGCCAGGAAATCAGGAAGGCCATGACAACAGCAGCCACCAGCTTTAGGACTTTGTCCCTCTTCTGCCTGCTTTTCCCAAACTCCTGTGCTTTAAGCAGGTGCCTCCTGATCCAGATGTAGCAGGTGGTGATCACTGCCAAGGGGATGAAGAAGCCAAGGGTGTTTTTCAGGAAGGCTGTTGCCACAGACCATTTTGCATAGTTCTCATAAGGAAAGGCCATAATGCAAGCATTGACCTCCAAGCTTTCAACGTAGTAAGTGTCTCGGAAATAAAAGGTTGGGAGGGAGGACAAACAGGCGAGGCCCCACACAACCAATGCTACAAAATAAGCTTGTTGGGGAGTTCTCCTCTGGGAGTGAATTGGATGGACAATGGCGTGGTACCGGTCCACACTCATGCACGTAATGAAAAAAATACTTGCAAACATATTCAGACACAGGACAGAACTGGAGATCTTGCACATGAGAGACCCGAAGAGCCAGTTGTATCCCTGAGCATAGTAGGTGGCCCAGAAGGGGAGGGTGGCCAGGCACAGCAGGTCTGCCATGGCCAGGTTGAAAATGTAAATATTAGCAACTGTCTTGGGGCCAGTGTGACGACAGAGCACCACAACCACCACACTGTTGCCAACAAAGCCAAGAACAAAAACTGCAGAGAAGAGGGCTGGGATTAGTGAAAACTGATAATCTGAAGAGGTAAGGGGGCAGGGAGGGGATGAGTGCGACACAGCCGATGCGTTTGTCAGTGCTGTGGACAGGACTTGGAGACTTTCCCTGGTGGTGACAACCAGAGAGTAGTTGCTCTGCATGTTGGTGCTGGTGGGAAGGGAATTTCCTGAAGAAATTCATGGGCTGGCAGCACTTTCCTATCACATCGCTCACCTGCAGATCAGAAACCGTGTGTTAGACGTGCACTCTGCAGCTTAGCTCTGAAATCACGCAGACACAATAAAATAAAAACTACTTGAAGTGATATCAGTAAGCTGAGTGCTGAAATACCAGGCAGCCCTGCTGAACTCCTTGCCTCTGTCCCACTGACAGGACACAATTAGCCCTAGGGAGGTCACAGCACTTTTTAATTAGCCTGGCAGGGAAGAGAGCAGCTGGAGTTTATCTGTGATTACAGATGGTGCTTTCTGTGGCCAGCAGAGTTAGAAGGATTATGGACTCAGGAGCTGGAGACACTTTGGGAACTTCTGTGACCCAAAGGCCATGCTGAAGCTCCTTTTCTCAGTTTTTTCATGCTATTTCCAGCAGTCTGGGCAGTTAAAATAATATAAAAAGGCAACAGTGAACAGAGGAGACCAGGTATGTCACACTGAGGGTCTCCACAGGTGTGAAAGCAGCATTTCAACAGGACTATTAGGAAAGCAAGCTGTGATTTTTATTTTTTTTTTCAATTCACAGGGCTGGATACAAAGATACTGAAGAGCCTTTGCAAAATGTCTTTCACTGCCAGTGTCCTTCTGAAACACATCTGCATCTCCTTCCCTTATGACAGCTTTAATCAGAACAGTAAAAGAGAAAATTTCAATGTAGACACAAGCAATAAACTTAGTCCTTGCAGGCACTGGATTTAACAGTACTGTGTGCCATTTGTTTAGAAATATCAGGACTGGATTTCAGTACAGGAAAATGCAGCTATAAAACAACTAAAATAAGATAGTCAGTTGACAGGTCTGTCTTCGTTGCATTTCAACAGCTTGTGTCTGCACTCTGAGCAGGACATTTTGCAAATCTTAAGACTTTCTAAGTCAATGAAGATATCTAAAGATATATTAATAAATACCCAAGTATTTTATTTCACATACTAGAAAGAGGAAATTAATTTTTAATTAAATTTTTGTGGAACCAGTCAAGCATTTAAGAATTCTCAAGGACCCCTAAACCCAGAAATTTTCACCAAGACAACAGATTTGGGTAATAATCTCTCATTTAATAGAAGGCAACTGATCATTTCAAAAATATTTTTCTGTATCAACAGTTTAATGTACAGTAGCTTATCATTTGTTCAATGCAAAATATGCAATATACTACTTTGGATATACTGACAAAATTTTTAAAATATATTGTCTCAACAATGAAAATTCAGCAAGGGAATTTCTGCAGAGTGCTGGTATTTAAAGATACAAATAATTGATCATAAGCCCGTGCACTGTAATCAAACAGGTCCCAAACCCAATGAAAGCCTTTTTGTCTGGGAACACAAATATTCAGAGAGGGTCTGGAGTTCCATTTCACCCTTAACTCTGATGTCCTGAGCCCTTCACTGTAACATATAGGAGCTGAAATCTCAGGACTAGTCACAAAGCATTACATACCTCACTGATTCCTAGCAGAGGGACCACACCATAATTATTTGTACTGCATTTCAGGGAGCGAGGCTTCATTGCCAAACACACTCCCCCCCTCTTGGTCATGAACAACTGGTGCCCTCGGATCTGCTCTGACCTACTCATTCCTACTCCTGCTGCAGGCACGAGGCATTCCCGCACAAATTGAACCGAATCAATGGAAATTATGTCCCAACAGCAGATACAAAACCTACCTCTCAAGCCTCACTCATTCTTCTGGATGCAGCTCCAGAATTCCGTGCTCCTTTTTCCCGTTTTCCTTCTGGTGTGTATCGCCACCAGCAATCTGCTCTCTCATATCTTCCCTTTTCCCGCTGGGAGGCTTTAACCTACACAACTCCAGAACTGAAAGATGAATGCCTGCCAGCTTCTTTTCCTTTTGGAAGCAAAGCAGTTTGAGAACCCCCCTTTCCAAGGCCACGTGAGCACATGCAGTAAATCAGGAGAGAGCAACAAGACAGCCAGAAAAAAAAAAAGAGAAAAAAAAAAATTAAGCAAGCAAGAAAAAGGAAATTCACACAAATATCCCTGTGGTTTTCTACTGCAGCTCTTGGGCCACGAGGCTACACCCACACACATCCCCTTTCTGCCCTCCACACAACATGTGGGAGCCTCCACTGAAGGATTTGTGCATCTCTGAGGGCAGGGTAACTCCCATGCAGCCTGTGGAGCACTGGCTACCACATTTGAGAATGAAATAGGCTATTAGTCCTGGCAGAATTGACTATAATGTGAACTGAGAGACAGAAAGTGGAGGAACATCACTGCATTCACAACAGCATTGTCTGTGTAAGGGGGCTAATCCCATCTCCCAATTAGAATGGGAAAGCCACTGCCCTATTCCCTGCAAAGACATGCTCACTGCTGAGACTAAGGAGGGCAGCAGGACAAATCCATGTGGCTGAGAGCAGGCTCGGTTCTGAGGCTGCACTGGGGTAGGACATGACCAAAACAAGCTCATGCCAACTCCCATTCACACAGCACAGAGTTTTTACATCTGTTCCTTGCTTCGGGTGCTGTGCCTGGCCCCAGCCTCCTCTCCCTGGAAGGAGCTCCAAGGAGAATGAGCATAAGAACAGGGACAAAGGATGCACCCATAGGCTTAAACATTTTGCCCTGATGATGAGTGTGATCTCCTCTGCAACAACTGCCCATCTACTGGGGGCACATGTGCTATGCTCCCCAGCAAGGCTTCATGTGCCAGACAGAAAGCAGCCACTGGAGTCCTTTCCAGTCCCTTCACTCCAGCCAGCGCTGCTGGCAGGCTCTCAATCACTAGTTAGCACTGGACCCAAGCACATCCCATCCTCTGAACGCCAGCACAGCCTTGGAGCGTGGTGTACCCCCCTGAGAGGGCTTGGGGAAGCCCCAGTGCCTGCCCTTGCTCCAGAGTCAACAGCCAATACCAGCTCTGCTTACAGCAGTGACCCAGAGGAGGGATGGAACAGGGAAAACACAATCTTCAGGGGAACCAAGGGCTGAGCAGGCTGTGGAGAACCAGTTTCACCATGGCCAGCTATGGCTTTGACCAGAAAAATCTTCAGAGAGTGTTGAAAAAGCTTACCAGCAAATTCATATACATCCATCCCCTGGAGGTGAGTACTACATTCAATGCAGATAAAAGAGTCTTTGGCAGCTTTTGTCTTTATCTGCCTCATAATTCAACGTCCAGTTCTTAGCATTTTCTGTGCTAAAAGGAGACTTGAGTTATTTAAAGGAAGGGAATTCCACACAGCATTTCTATTTACCACAGTGCAGCAATTTACTTCTTCAAGGACATGATGAACAAGCAGTCGATGATCAGGACTGTCAGGCTGTAAGCACATAGTGCCTGTGCTTAAAGCAAACACTGGAAGAGAGAGAAAGTCATGAGGCCTCCTGCAAAGGAGAAGAGATGTACTTTTTGCCACCAATTTCCCCTGTACACACCCTGCTTGGGGTCTGCAGGATGGCTGGCCCACTGGTGAGTCACCCAAGATGTCAGCACTCACTCTGAACCACACTTATTAATTATTTTGGTAACAAGACATGCCAGGACACCCTCAGCCAGGAGTCCTTGCTGCTAGTTGCACACAAACAATCGGTAAGAGGTTTTCTTCCATTCCTCAGCAAACACCCAGTGAAGAAAAAATGCACAAGAATGTTTATTTTTCAAAAATAACAAACACTAGTTGTTTAGACTTAAATATAAAGTTTTACTTTCCATACAAGGTTTGATCCTTACAGATACTGTGTTTATTCTGTTTTGCCTACAAAACTGAGACATTAGCAGACATGAAATGGCCCTGATGCACCCAGTGCAATGGGGGTCATAGTTCAGGCTGCCCTTTGACAAATCCTGCTCCCGTTCTTTCCCCTGCCAATGCTCAGTGCACCTGACTCCTTATCTGATCCCAACTTCTCACTGCAAAGCTTCCTCTCACTAATGTACAAATCCTTCTCTCTCCTATTTTCCACTTTTTCTTTCTTCCTCTCACTACTTCTGACTTCTCACTACCATCTTGTATGGCTGTGAGACAGATGCCCAAGTTGTCCATTCACAAAACAACCTCCTGCCATGTAGTGCTGCAGCTGAGCTAGTGTCCCCTGAGCTTGTGGGATGTGTTTTCCACAGCCAGGCTGGAAAATCCAGCACATGGAATTCAGCACAGAGCTCAGCACAAAGCTCAGCCCAGGGCAGAGCTTTTTCACTGCTCATCTGGCTACAAAGTCACAAAAGCTAGTTTTCAACACAAGACCTGCTTGATTTTAAATTAGCAGAAGCTTGAGGTTTCTGAGGGTTGGATTTGGGGGAAGATTTTAAGTATGCCTTTTACAGCAACTAAAAAAATTCAGAGTTCAAGAGGAGAAAGAAATTTGCTGCTGGCTCACATACAACACTTAGGTTTGTCTTTCTATCCTCAGGATAGAAAGATGAATATCCTATACACCTAAAGAGGTCAAAAGGTCACAAGAAGTGTTTTTAAAAAACCCAAAATAAAACAAAAACAACCCAAAACAACAAAAACACAAAAGCCCCCAAACCACCACGACACACAATTCAAACAGAAACTTCTGATCAACTGTACAAATAAAAACTCCAAGTCCTAGTTCTTGGATTTTGCAGGGAAGTGCTGCTGCTGTCAGGGATAGAATATTCCAAACAAGCAGCCTATCTGACTGTGCCAGCAGGCTGTCAGAGCCACTTCTTGGGGTTAAACCTTGCCAGCATGCCAAAGGCTCAATGTAATGTGAGATCCTGATGCAAACTGTATTCGTGAGCTTGATTTGTTCCTTTTGGAGGAAGCAAGAGGGAAAAAAATCTTTTATAAAAGCGCTCCCCTGGATGCATAACCTGACATAGATTGCTGTGGCTATGTTTGATGTTGATTTACAGCAGGAGGCCCTGACTCCCTGGTCCCAGGGCAGGACTTGGGGATACAGGCACATTGCCTGCCAGGGGAATGATGATTTTCATCATGCCAGACCCTGGGATTAGCTCAGTTGGATGGAGCATGGTGCTAATAATGCCAGGATTGCAGGTTTGATCCCTGCATGAGCTGGAAGAGCTGGGCTTGATGATCCTTGTGAGTCCCTTCCAACTCAGAACCTTCTGTGATTCTGGGGTGTATTGTGCCAAACAACAGGCCTTCTGCACACACTCTCCAAAACCATACTGCCTGCAGCTGGGTTCCCCCAGCATTCCATAAACTTTTCTAAGCATTCCTCCATCCTGCATTTGTTTATTTTAGGGTTTCTTTAGGGATTCATTGTTCAGTCCTGCAAGTAAGATTGGAGAATCTATCTCACCCTTCCCCAGCCCCAGAGTTCTCCTTCAGAGCCAGCTGATTGTTTTCCCCATACTTTCTGGGGACTCAGGGAGGGGAGCAGTTGTGAGCAGTGACCTTGAAGATTGAAGGTAGAGGCAGTGAGTCCTATTCCCATCCAGCATCCATGATTCTTGCTGGGTCAGTTCTGGGTCTCAGCACTGTCCCATGTACCTCTGAAGCATGATGAGTTCTGGCAGTGGGTGTCTGCAAACCCAGTGTTTTGGCCATTCTCAAAGGCAAGACCTTTGAGACCTTGATCAGTGTTTCACTCTCCCTGTTGAAGCCATGATTACATTTGGAAGAACTAAGCAAGCCTGGGGACAGTGTTGCTTTTTCTTCACAGCAGCAGAGCAGTGACCTCAAGGGCCACCCAGACAGGGCCCATCAGATACTCTGAGAGTATCTTGTCCCATTGAACAAACCTTCTATGCTGGAAGAGGTCAGTTTTGGAGCAGTTCAGTGAGTGTGACAGAAGTATTGGGGAGGGAAGAGGAATGCCCTTCCCGCCTTTCAGCATGCAGAAAACTTATCCAAAGCATTTATTTTATGAGAGATGTTTATGTCCAGCCAATAGCACTGCCAAGATCAAGGTTATCCCCCATGACATTGTTTGTTCAAATTATTGGCTGTAAGCATTTTACCAGCTACCAAAAATAGTAAAGAAAACAAGCACACAAGTGATTTTGAAAACAAGCTGCACCCGCTGCTATTAAAGGCAGGGAGTGCACACACACACACGGGCACTGCTGCCTCTTCTTGCTGCATGCCCTCTCTTGCTGAGGGCAGCAGGACTTGGTCAAAACTCCATTCCTGAGTGCTGCACAGCTCCCAGCCATGCCCCTAACACAGATAAACCACCAGACTCCAGGGCTTGCAAAAACAGAGCCTTAATGGCCATTGCAGCATCAGTGGCAAAGCATTTCAGCAACTGAGACCGCAAGAGGAACCAGAGTCAGCTTTCATAATTTATCATCACAGGTAATTTTCTCCTGTTCACTTCTCTCAAACCAGTTGCTGTCATGAGCAGCCAAAGTCAAGACACTGGTGTTCATGGCTTGTGGGAGAGAGTTCCCTCCACTTCATTTGTACTAACATAGTTGTATATAGCCTGGCATTTAAAGGACGTGGGAGAATGCTTTACATTTCTTTTTAGGGTCTCAAGGGGATATTTAGGAAGTGTTAGAACTCTGTGGAATGTTTTATAGAGTTACAGAGCACCCAAAGGGGCTCTTTCCAGAGATCTTTTCAAAATAAAAATCTTCCTCCCTTTGCTGTTTTGAACTACAACCACTGCAAACAGCTTTCCCACTTTTAAAATGTTTTTCCTAGAAATTTCTTTTATGTTCCAAGAATACTGAGATACACATGAAAGAGAGTTCACCAGCTAGATAAAGTTTTGGGGGTTGCCAGATTATTCCTGACATTTGCGTGTTCCACCTTATTTAATCAATCTTTCAACAAAGCTATTAAGTGATTCCACTCATTCCATCTTTTCCTAAGAAAATTTTAAAGAAAGCAAACCTTTCTCTTTTAACTTATTAGACCAGCAAGACCATCCCAAAGTAGATGTTTTGACTGCTGACTCAGTCTCCTGAAGAGAATTCATCTCTTTAAAATCTACAGTATTAGGCAAGGCTCTTGACATCAGCTACAAACAATTTCTGAAGGGGATGTGCTGGGCTATAAATCCCAGATGTCAGATAAATCAGTGACTGAAAAAAATACAAAAATACAACCATGGTCATGTGGTGGGTGGAATACATTTTAACAGAAGACCTGCAGTGGTTCAGCTTTTCCATTAAAGCTGGGTGGATGAGCCACCTCAGCCAGAACACATGATGCACTCCAGAAACCCTCCAAGCAGATGAAGAGAGGCAATCAAAATCCCTGCACGTGGAGCACAAAGAGTTGAGCCTGGAAAAGAACCCAAGAGCAAGATGCTAATATTTGAACAGACCATAAAGGGAAACTTTGTTAAAAAGGTAGGAAGAGAAAAAACTCATGTGTCAGTTCTTCTCAAGGAGCGTGTCCTTACCTTTTCTCTGCAGCACATGGCGTGGCAATGACTGCAGTAGAGATGCTCAGGAAGCTGAAGCTGGACAGGCAATGCTGGGCATTTCTTGCACAGGAGCACTGGGCACTGCAGCACACACAGAACATTCCCGTGGCCACTCCCTTGGACCAGCACGGAGCCCCCTGCAAAGGTTTAGCTCTCCACACTGCATTTCTTCCACCCCAAGGGCAGCTGAAACCAGGACTGCCATCAGTAAGTTCAGGTGGCCACAGCCAAGATCCTGGCGGGGCAGCTGCCACCCCACCTCCATGCTTTGTGGAATCATTACAGGGAGAAACTGGAATTGCCCAAACTGTGACAAAGTGTAAAAATATCGTCACTTTGATACTTATGGGTTTGTTGGCCCTACAGGCTCTAAAGCAAGAAGACATTCTGCAGCTGTATGGTCCTGTTCCACCACAGTGTTTTAGTCCAGTTTAGCAACATCTGGCAGCAACGAGCTCCAAGAGCTGCATGCTTTTGGTCTGAAAATTTCCAGTATGAAATCAAGGAGAGTTACAGAGCGTACTGAGCTTAAGAGCTAGAACATGGTAACACTGCTGGAATTACAACCAGAATTACAACCAGAAATAAAGCTTGTGGAGAATCAAAAGTTACAACCAGAAATAAAGCCTGCGTAGAATTAAAGGGACACCAGAGCAAGAGATCCATCTTTTTCAGCCTGAGCTACAAACTTCAGCTAAAGGCAAGATTCCCAAGCACACAGTGCAGCTCACTTGTCTGGCATAGAGATCAGCAGAAACCTGTCTCCTTCAGAGGGCTGCACTGACAAAGTCATGGAGTGATGGACATTCCTAGCTGTGCTGCATGAGGAGGCAAGAGAAGCCATGGAGATCCCAGCAGCAGGACACCCCTCCAAGGTGATGTTCTCAAAGGAGCAGTCCCAGCTGAGCCAGGAATACAGAAAACAAAGATTCACCCACCAAAACCTTTGGACTGACCCCAGACACGATCAGCTGGATGGCGTGAGCGGTGCACATTTCCATCTTCCTCTGGGGCTCTCAGGAGCAGCCCCTGGGCACGGTGCCATCACTGCTGCTCTTTGTGGAAACCAGATTTTGGCCCCCAGTAATACTGCACCAAAGCCTGTCTAACTAAATAAATGATGTTGTTTACAGCTGGAAGATGGTCTCCATTACACAACATGATCATCCTGGCCAAGCTTCCAAGGAGAAGCTGTTCTTCAGGGGATTGCTGCTTGAAAACATGAAGAAGAAAACAGAACTAGCTGAAGCCAACATAGCGATTTAACAGCACGGGAAACAATCTGCTTCTGCTGAGAAAACAACAGAGCTGCAAACTTGTCCAGGTCACACTTACTGTTGGGCATACATATAACTGGGGGTTTAGCCACTGTTTGAACAGACCTGGCAGAACAGGGGAGAGAAAGAAAACCCAATCTGTAAAACATGAAAAAAGAAAAAAGCCAAGACAGACCAAGAAATTAAGAGCAAGAAAAGGCACTGGAAGGCAGATGCTTCAAGCAAATCAACACATGAGAACTCCAGCAGAGAGAAGTGGAAAAGAAAAATTAAAAGAGTGACAAAAAACAAGAGTAGAAATTGTGTCACTGGCTGCCCTAATGACACATCAGCTGCAAGCTGACCCTGGGTCTGGTCCTCCTGCAAAATGATCAGTCTGGAGATTGCTGATCTGTGGCTGTTGAGTTAATCAATCAGGCCCCCAAATACACTTCCCTTTCCACTGTGGATATAAGATAAAAACAGGGTAGGGGCAAGGACACAGATTTTTAAGGAACTAAGTCCAGCACCAGTTGTTCAGTGGCATCTTCAGACCTGCTGGAGACAGGCAGTGCCCTGGGAAGGACAGTGAGCCCTTGAGGTGCTCCATGTTTCGTCCACGGGGTTCATCTTTCACCACTCAGAGATGGCTCAGGGCTTATCACAAGAAGAGGCATTGCTAGGACGAAGCATGCCCCTGCACTTTCCCAGCTGTCAGAGAAGGTGAGGCTTGCACAGCTCCTGGCAGTCTTCCATTTTACTGCAGAGGAGTCACAGCCAGACTGTGAGCAAGGCTGTGCTCAGGGCTTCGTCACAGCTGCATTTCCCTGAGCCTGAGCCCAGGGTATCTGTGAGTGTGTGCAGCCACGCTGAAATGAGAGCCCTGACCTCACACCTGGATAGCAGAGCCACCTTCCACTGCCTTTACTGAAGCTCTAGCTGGAGAAAATTCCTCCCAGAACAGTTTTTTGCAGCCAGCTTCAAGGAAGACTCTGAGACCATGAGCAGGAGCCTCTCCCAGACAGTTGCTTAACAGGGGGAGTCTGTTACCTGTTGCTGTTTGCAGAGGGCAGAAGGTGAGAAAACCCACTATGAGAACATGATGTGGGCTGAGAAGTCTCCCTGCCTCTCAGGGCAGTGCTTTATCAGCTTTGACGTGCCTAAACACTTAATCCCCACGGGGCTGCAGCAGGAAGAACCAGCTGATTTATTTTCACTGTGCACAGTCCAACCAACCCTGCCATGCCTGCGGTTCACCTGCCCAAAAGGTACATGTTCTTTTTCTTGCCTCCTTCTCTACCATCCATCAGGTATTAGATGCTGTAGCTGATGTGTGGCTGGTCATGTTCTTTCTCGTTATATTTATATTTACTTGTGCAGCAAAGGCTGGGCTGAGTCTGAATGTCTCCAATTCATGCCCAAGCATGTGCATATGTACACCTGAAGAGACCATCCTCTGCAACAGAGCTGGACTGAAAACCCTACCTGGAGAAATAGCAGCATCCACCATCTCTCTAAACCTCTCCAACAATTATTTGCGGATTCTCAACACCAACACCTTCAGAAACCTGACTTTCCTGCACAGCCTCTGGCTAGATGGGAACAATCTGACTTTCCTGACCCCAGGAACTTTCCATGCTCTCAGCAGGCTGCAAGAGCTGCACCTCAGCAGGAACTCACGCCTCACCTACCTGCACGCTAACACTTTCAGAGGACTATTAAACCTCATCAGCCTGGATTTGTCCCACTGCAATATCTTCGAAATCCACCCACTTCTATTTTCACACTTGCCTTCTTTAGAAAGGCTTAATTTAGCCTCCAATAACATGAGGTATGTCCCACAAGCCTTTAGGAACCTCTCCAGCCTCACGAGGCTGTCCCTGGAGGGCAATCACATAGAAGCCATCGGCAGAGATTCCCTGAAGGACCTGGAAACTCTGTATGATCTGAATCTCAGGAAGAATCGGATATGGATCATTCAAAACGGAGCTTTCGCAAAGCTTCTCAGATTGGGCATGTTAAATTTAGGACACAACTTCATCACTGATCTGCCTAATCAGCTTTTTGAAGGATTGATCCAGCTCAAGACCATGCACCTTGAAGCCAACAGGATCACTGCTGTCGACTGCACCTTCAGACAGCTGCTCAACTTGAGAAACTTGTACCTGAACAACAACCAGATCTCCTCGATCTCAGACTCTGCTTTTTTATACCTAAACAAGCTGCACTTCCTTCACCTGAGCAGGAACAACCTCAGCTCCCTGCCCATGCGCTCATTGGCCGAACTGACCAAACTGAAGTATGTGTTCCTGTCCCACAACCCCTGGAGGTGTGACTGCAGCATGCTCTGGTTCTGGCGCTGGACGGCCACGCGCCGGGCTGTCATCCAGGGGCTGGACTGCGCTTTCCTGGGCCCTCCCAACACCACAGCACCTGAGGAGCCCCGCCCTGGGCACCTGGGGGACTGCACGGTGCCACTGGAGATGGCCAGCGAGGACAAGTGCAGGGTGGCTGGTACCAGTGTGGCTCCCAGGCCCCCTGCTCTGCCCGGCCAGCTTATCCTGCTGGCACTCGCCTGCCACGTGTGGTACAATGAGAGGGGATGGGGAACTATGGTGGCCACGTTTTAATGGTGCTTCAGTTATAAAGTGGAGGCTACTTATTAGTTTTCTTGAAAATTGTTTATGAACAATGGTTTTCAGGATGGATTTTATATGGAAATAAAGGGATTTTATTATACAGGAATAAATGATTTCTTTCATGGGCAATACTCTCATCTGAAATGCTTACATCAAAATTCACTGTAAATGCTCACATTGGCAAGTTGAGGGCTGGGGCTTTTGCTCATGTGGGGCTGGGAAACACGTTCCACTCTGTCCTCCCCATTTCCCAACTGACCACAGCCAAGTGTGACCTCCCTGGGAGGGGCTGCCTTCTTGTGCCCAGCCCATACTGAACATATTATGAGTGTTGCTGAAATAGGAATAAATTGCACATGCTCCAGGATATCTGAGGCCCTTAGAAAAGGCCCAGTCCATCAGCATCTCTGTGAGCATGTGACTCACCCTCCCACAGCACATGGGGATGTCTGCTGTTAGAATGCAAGACAGTGTTGGAGGTGAGGGCAAAAATACCTCCAGGTAAAACATTTTGTCACTCAGCTGTTCCTCACAGCACTGAACCACAGCTAACGTGGCTCTGCATTTACCCCTGCATTGAGGTCATTTGTCTCAGGGATGGTCTGTAAGAGTTGTGCCTCCCTGCATGCCATCAAGGAGCTCTGTCACACCACAATTCCAGCGCCACACCCCCAGTCTGCCTCCCTTCAGCTGCTGGGAGACACAGAGCAGCCTTGTCCGTCCTCCCAAATGGAATTTTCCATTTCTGCAGGTATATTAAAAACCCTTATCCAATGTTTACTGGGTGCTCGCAGAAGGAAGCAATGGAATCTGTGACAGACACACCACATTTGTCCCTGTCCTTAGAGGAATTATCCCAAGCTGATAAGAGGTAAGAGAGAAATAAACCCATGTTTAGGACTGAAAACACACAAGCTAGCACGATTTGACACGGGAAACCTGCCCTGGAGTGCAGACCAGCACCAAGCTTTGCTGTTACACCAGGGAAAGGATGAAGTGGGGCTTCACAACAAAACCTCACATCCTCATCATATTTGTGATTAGGTTTGTGCAAAGTATTTAATGGTCAATACAATAAATTTTTGCTTATATTGTTTGTGCTGTTTCACTATCTTCCCTTTCCTCAGCTTCTTTGAGAAATAGTGGAAAAAAACTCCAGCTAGTTTCTTGTTTTTGTATTCCTGTCAAGCCGCAATAGAAAAAGGCAGAAGCAAAAAACTGAGCAAAGTCCACCTCAGCAATTTAAGTCCCTATAAGATTAGATTTTTTCCACTGAATACAAATTGGTGAAAAATTTATATGGACAAGAACCTTGCCTTCTCTGAACATTTTGAGAAAATAGTCCTACTTTCACACCTCCACCTCATTAAACAGTAACAGGAGCACAACTAAATTGCTTCCTCTGTACTATGGTTAAAAAGTCATAGAAATATTTAACAAGTTATACACAGTATGCTCAGGGAGAACTTGTGGCTACATATTCAATCCACAGAAAAATTAAACTTACAAGCAATACAAAAAGTTCAGAAAACACAGGCCCTGAGGGGGCATTCTGGGCTTGAAAAGACATTTGAAGTAGGACCTTAAAATTAAGGATAAGGACAACATGCACCCACAAGGGCAGCAGCAAGTCCAACCATTTAAAAAAAAATTTAATACGAACAAAGCTCACACTGCTAAGAAAACCTTGGAAACAAAAAGCATGTAATTGAAGGAGCAAAACTAAGTATAAATACTAACAAATAATTTAATATTAAAGGGTAAAAAGAGTTGCAGGAAGGAAATGTGCTGAAGTTTACATCTCCTGTTGGAAATTTTTTCTGTGTTTGACAAAACACACTATTTGGAAACCTGCTTGTTAAGAGTGTTTACTGGAAAGAAAGAATTGGGTTTGTCCTGACTGCACTGGACCTTCAGTGTGAGAGATCCGTTTCGCTTGGACCCCAAACTTTTCTTTCTTAAATACATCCAGCACAAGGAGATGCTTTCCATTCTGTAATTGTCAAAGTACCCATTTCTCCCCCTTTAACCTGGTACCAGGAGGCAAAAGAGGCAAGACAGGTCAGATGCACGTGGCCACTTCCAAAGTCCAAGAATTTTGACTTTAATTACACCACTCCCCCAGCCAGTGCCATAAATCACCAGAACACTGTTTCAGTGGGGTGGCTGTGGCTCTACTTATGGTATATCACTCCATCTTGAGTGAAAACATGCAATTTCCTGTGGGAAGCTTTGTTAACATACTTCTCTTGTGAAAAAATTGTACAGTGGAAAGTTTCCAGCCAGCTCTGCACAAGGTCTCATGCAGGGAGTCACTGGGGTAGTTTGCTGACAGTCCATACTCAGAGTAGGGAGCACTCCCAGCCGGTGCCATCACAGCCCATGCCCTCACCCCTGCAGCAGGCAGGGCTCCTTCTCATCTCCTCCCAGATGCCCCAGCCCCTCTGCAGCTCCCTGTCAAATTCCTCCTTTTCACCTGCCCTTTTTCATCTCCTACACATAGAAAAATTAAGTCCCTTTCACTCAATCAGCCCTCATTCAAATGTTAACCTCTGAAGCCCCCAAGGCACAACAATACAGAAACTGCTGCTCCAAACAAACTTTGCTTTTAAAGGACCTTTCCCTGCTGTGCTCCCAGCTGCACCAACCCCTCAACATGCTCTGAAGGACCAGTATCTGGTATCAGGGTTACATCAGGCCATTAAAGATGAAGAAAGATTGTGTGTGGCACTGCAGCCCAGAAGCACAAGCTGCAGCTGAGGACAGGCTGCCATGCTGGATCAGAGCAAATAAGGAGAGAAGCGTGTATTTAAATGTTTTTATTTCAACTAATGCTTTGCCACCATATTACATCACTTTTAATAGCTTGGAATAGCAATATGATCTCAAAATATAGCAAACAGCTTGCCAAAGCAAGAGAATATTAAATCTTATGGATACAGAATCTTCCTTCTTTGGCGACAATGCTTCCTTCCATTTTTCTGTAAAAATAGTTTTATATTCCAGAACATTTGCTGTTCACTTTATTGAATCCTGCTGTTTATACCATTTGCCTTTTCCCTGCACAAAACCTTCCCACAATGTAGTATGGTTTTGTATCTAACAGCATATTAAATAAAAAAGTTATAGTTTTCATGCAGATTTTTGTAAAAATTATTTTCTAGGTGCACAGAACTGAACCAAGATGCATACAAAAATGCATTCACTTCCATTCTCAGGTGTAACCATGCCATCAGCAACATGATCATATGTTGCTGCAAGAGGTCCAAGGATGGTGGTATTATCATATGTAGTGTAACCTTAAAAAACAAACAAACCAAAAAAACCTTTTTTTATAAGCAGCAAGAGAAAAAACTGCCATGCTTTATTTGTAAAGTAATCAAAATAGTTAGATGTACAAAAAAGCACCATGTACAAAGAATACCAGAGGAAGTACATCTTCCTAATTACACATTTCTTATTTAGCATTGCGAGCTGGCCTGCAGGTCCCAACTTGTACTGTAGCTTTATTTGCAAAATTAAGGACGTGGTCAAACCTAAAATATGCTTGGACTGTATGATAGAAATTAAAGTGGACTGCAGATAGAAATTAGATTTGTTTCCATTACAACTCATACCAACCACCTTATAGCCCTCAAGGGTAAAAAAACACACATCAAGTATCTGAGAAATAATGGAGTGAAAACAGCTCCAGAGCAATATTGCAAGATGCAGGTCTGCTATGAATGCATTTCTGTGAGCTCTTGATAAGTTAAAACTTTCCTTTGGGAAGAGAGCACGTCTGTTGGTTAAAACTCCTCCCCCTGAGAATTCTGATAAATTTGTCTTGCAAAGCAAAACAAAACCCTTTGAACTTCAACAGTTCCAAGGCCAACAGCATTTCAACGTAGTCACAGCCGATCTGCTACTCATGCACCCAGGGTGGCAGGTTGGATTTTTGTTGGTGTTTGGTTTTTTCTTTTCGTGGATGATCCCTTTTATACTCGCTTCATTCCTCTGCCCATCAAGCAGGCAAACACGGTCATGACCATCTTTGGCTTCACCTCCACAAGATCTTCTGGAAGAGCATAAACTCTGGCACCAATTCTTCTTGCCATGGACACAGCATACCTATTCATCATGGAAAGATGAGGTGGTCAGCATCAAGACTGCTATCAGTAAATGACAAGTCAAATCCTGCCCCTTCCAACACAATTTCACCTATTCTTTATTAGAATTCAAGATGTGGAACAGTTTAATCACACCACATCCTTTTGTTTTACAAGTTTTTCTCAGCTTTTGCTGTTTTCCACAGTAAAGTGTTTTTAATGTGCAAATTGACCTTTGAATATCAAGTCCACTTCACCAACAGTTAAAAAAGAATCTTAATTAATATTTGTTAGGGCTAGTAGCATATGTAATGATGGATTAATCATGTAACACTTCCTTTTCTGTTTGCTCCTTATGAATAACAAAGTGAGACTATTATCTGCCAGAAATGTTGCTGTCATTCTGCCACTGCAGAACAGTCACAGAACACACATTTCAAAGGCATGTTTTAATAGGCATACTTTAAGCTTGATAATCTGTGATGATTCAACAAGACATAAGACATACAAGGGTTCAATTTCAAAACTCTGAGCCACCAGCTGAATACTTCAAATGCCTGAACAAACAGGTGAGAAATAGAGTATCACTGGTAAGAACTATGGGAGCTGTTCTGCGTTTCTCTCAGCAAGCCAGCATTCAGCCAACTGCTCCCTCCAGTGTCACGGGCAAGGACAGCAACTCGATTTCAGTAAGTGCTGCCTGTTTAAAAAGTACTGTGCTGAAAGAGACTGAAAACCACAGAAATAAACTGTGGTCAAAACACCTCCAGCTTGAGGCCGGCACACTGAATGTGCACCCTTTCAATGCAAAACAGCTTTTGAGAGAGCTTACTTAGTAAGTAAACTTACTTAGCATTGTTTTGCTTGTCATCTTCCGATAGGTGACCAGTCTTTACTAGGTCATAGTTGATACACCCAGGCTGGATGGCATCGATTAAATCCACAACTGCCAAGCTCGTGCTGATAGTCTTGTCCTAGAGAATACAGTGACAGAGAAGTAAAGATGAGTGTCCAATCCTTAAAGTATAATTCTCACCTCAATTCAGCTGCTCTGCAATGCGCAACCCAAGAAGTTTTAAATGAGTCTTTTCAAAGCAGTAGTGTTAGTGACTATTCCCAGGTGGGCCAGAGGGAAAACCAAACTGCTGCCTCACCTTTGGTGATAATACAATATTACTCCAATCTACTGCAAGTGCTCTGAAAATCCAAAGGAGTAATCATTGTGCAGACAGCAGCTCTGCCCTGCTGAGCACAGCCCAAGGCATAATGCCCACCCCCAAATACACACCAGCTCCTGCCCCTTTGCTTGCCAGCACCTCAGCTCCCACCTCTGCCCCACATTCTGACCACCCCTCCTCCTCTGCCTCTATTTCCCGCTATGGGCAGTCCTAAACAGTCTCCTATCTTGTAGCTTGAAGCCACTTTGTTCCCAGCACAGACTGAATCCTGTCCTCTTTAAACTCCTTTCTAAGATGGCCCTGCTGTTTCTCCAGCCAAGGAAAAAGATTTTGGGCACTCGTCTCCTTTGTAGGCAAGAAGGGAACCAGCACCTTGAAGTTCTGAATAGAGGTGGACTTGCCAGCTTCTTTCAGGGTCTGGTTTACCCAGCTGACTATAATGTCATCGTTGGCTTTCTGACCATCACCCAGGTCCTCGAGGACATTCAGCGTGTACCTGAGAATCAGCAGAGAGAATAAGATTAGGCACAGAGCCGGGACAAAGCCATGCAGTCAGGATGCAACATGAGCCATGGCATCTTGGAAAGCCTTTACAGAGTGTCAGCTCTGCGTCTGGGTTTTTTTTTAAAACTCCTTCAGCAAAAAGAAAGAATAATGTATCTTATCTGAAGTGTGATTTCTATTAAAGCATTGTAGCATTTCATGTCCTTTAATAGGAGCTCAAAAAATTGCCTGAGCTCAGGACACTTGTTAAACTGTTTGATCATTGAGCATTTGCTTAATAGGAGTAACACATTACCTAAAAGGTGTGGATTACCTCAGGAGTTGGCATTCAGACCTCTAAGGTCGAATTAGGAGCTACCATCTTTTTTCCAGACATATATTTGCATAATCATACAATTCTTAAGAACTAGGTAACAGGAAAATCAACTTAATCTGTTATTAAGTTTCTTCTTTCTCCCATTCCAACACATAAGAGAGCTATAAAGCAGCCCCAGAATGTCTCCCTCTCAATTTCCAATTAAAAATCAGAACATAAAAGTTGTGTAATGTTACTGCTCAGTGTTTCTGCTTGTGGAGCAGACTTGAGCAGCTGAGAGGTAATCCTTGTCACAGGATGATGACAGGCCCACCAACAGGCTGTCCAGAGGTGTCTGCTCCAGATTCTCATGTGCAACTCTATCACAGTTTTGTCCAGGTGTGTCTCAGACACCCCCCAAAGAACAGAGGTTTTACAATCACTCTGGGTGACCTGTTCCAGGTGCTGCAACGCTCTCATGGAAGAAACTTCCCAAATTCTGTACTCCATTCAAAATTTCACAAGTTTGAGGGGTGTCCTACCGTCTCATCAACTGCCAGACCAAGGCCAGTGTCAGTGTTGGGTTTCCATCATTCAGGTCTTGCCCTCCAATGCCAACCAGGGAGAATTTAGCTGGATGCTTTCCCAAGTCTACAGCATAGTTACAGTTTTCCAGCTACACAGGGAAAGAGTTTAAAGAGAAAAATCACTCACAAACACATTCACTTGACTGGAAGCCTTGAACAAGAATTTTTAGTGTCCATGGCTTCCTGTAAAGTCTTTTGACATGCTTACCTTCTTCATATTTGCTCCAAGTTTAGGGTACGGAGGCTTGTTAACCTTATTCCAGTCAACAGGAACTTTGATCTTTTCATATAATTGTAGAATTACCAGTGCATCTTGGAGATCACTAAAGTAGAAAACATGGATTAAGTCTAATGTTAGGAGATTTAGTGCACTCTGACTTGGCCACACCATGAATATTTACTATTCTTTACAGGTGGTTGCAATTTCAACAACCCTAAGAAGAAAACAAAAAGCTGGGTCTCCCAAGAGCCTAAAGCTTACCCGTAGAGGTGATTTACGTGGGGGTTCACACCAAGGGAGTTCATCCAGTTGCGGAAGGTCCGTTCCTCCCGTGTCTCTCCTACATGACAGAAAACAGGTTCACTGCAAATTCTGCAAATTCAAAGCTGAGCAGGGATTTTCACCTTGCAAGCCAGGCAGCTCTGAGCAGCAGAGCTCAAAGCAGAGAAAGACTTTTCTACTATATTATTTATACTATAAAATGTTTTTCTACTATAGTTTTTTTCAAAGGAAGAGGGTGACCCTCCTATCTAGTCTTGGATACCATTTTGATTTCCTCAGCAGAAGAGCCTTTTGCACCTTCTGATAGAAAAAGGAGCAGAAAGGTCTTTCACATAGGTGTTAGCTAACTGCTGTCATAGCCCAGTCCCAGTTCTGCCAACAATTAAGAGCTCCCATGAACATCTCATTGCATTTCTGAGGTTTTCTTGCCCGTCACAGGAAATGGCAAAACCAAATTCCCTGGCAAGGTGAGTGCAGGGTCAGAGCAGCTGAACAGGCTGCCAAGTCCCCTCTTCATCTGTCCCAAATGAGTAAACTACCACTGCAGCACTGAAGCCTCAAATCATAGGTGTTGTTTCAATGGAGATACCTCTGCAGGGCACACCTCCAATGACACAGCTGTTTACTTTAGAGAGAGTCCCCTCCTGCTAATTTTGAGACTGATACGGCCATCACCTTCCAAAAGGGTCCAGTCGATGTCCTGGTTTTCTGGCTTGGTAAGTGCTGGGTACTTGTTGAACAGGTTGGCAACGAAGGCCAGGTTGAGTTTGGGGTTGCCACTGACCACATCAGCCGGTGTGACGAACTGCCGGCAGCCGAGCCGGTCTGCCTGCTGCAGCATGTACTCTGCTCTCCGCAAATCATCCTTTTCCTGCCAGGGATGCAGTGGACAAGAGCTGTCAAGGAACAGACTGGGCTACAAAGCAGATGGGAAGCTCCTGACCGCTATGTGGAGCAATGTCACAAATCTATGTTTGGCATCAGTCACTAGGCAAGCGAAGGGATGAGGCACACACACCAACCCCTGCTGCTGTGTCTTGCTATTTTTGTTAGCATGGTGCTTTCCAAGCTCACATGCTGTCAAATTTTAATGCGTTTGGAACTTTGTAGTTCAAAAGAAGTCAATATGCTCCTGAATGGAGCAAGCCCACAAAGGATTTCTCAGTCATCTCTGTTAATTAGAGAGTAATGACCAGGCTGGCAGAAAGCAATCATTGAGCACACACCTGAAATGTGCACTCGGCCACTGACACCATACACGGTCTAGAAATTAAGATACTGGGTTACCCAGATGTCATGGGGCAATGATAGGCTACAGGTAGTTCATGATTCTACAGGATGAGGACACAACAGCCTGAATACTTACATTGAAACCCGACATGTTAATATCAATTTGAGGCTCTCCTTCTTTCTGCCCTTTGGGTGCAATTTGATTGAGGAGGTGGAAATAGGCTCTGGAATCCTGAAATGAATGAAAAAGAAAATTCATCTGCCTGCACAGCAGTGAATACACCATAACAATTCATTTCAAGCTCATTTTTAACAAGTCACCGTGCATAATTGGCTTATGTACCTTTACTGAATTGCCAAAATCTGTAAGCTTAAAAGAGAGCACAATGGTAGAAATCCAGGCAGCAGGAAAGGAAACAAAGGGAAAAGGTCAGAAATATTTAAGATGACAATTGTGCAGTTTGACTGTTTGAAAGAAACCTTTGCTACAAGCCCTGATGTCACAGCCCCCTTTGCAGTGGGTGGAGGAGGGAATGACCCCATGCTGTTCACACTCATGGCCCCCAAGTGCCCCAAGGCAGTTCTAACCTCTAAACAAGGAAACCATTCCTACTGCCACAACAATGATGAAAATGTATCAGTGAAGACAAATTCCAAGCAAAAAAGCTGATTATAAGATGTCTGAATGCTTTCTTCTGTGCCTGTGCATTAGCTAGAACAGCTTAGAGGAGCGAGGCCAGGGATGGTCACAAACCAGGAGGAGCCAATAGCTGTAGTGATTATTTATCAGCTACATGTCCTTTCAGTTCTCAGCACTAGGAGCAACTCAGCATACTACAGCAGCCTAGGGGATGCAACAGAGAAACCAACAGCTATCAAGTACAGTAAACTGTAAAGAATTCTGAAGTTGGAAATAAGAGTGCCCATGGAAACGTACACAACAGGTCAGATCTATGCTTCCCTTACACCTCAATTATCAATTTTTTTTTCTATCTCAATCTTCTTTCTCCTTCTTGAAACTGCTGGCCATGTGAATAAGCTCCACTGCTGAGATCAGTGTCCAGATGCTCCACGCTGACCCAGAGTCACTGGGTCATCCTCCATTTCTCACCAGTGCCCCTGCTCACATGTGAAAAGCAGCTTTAAGAGCCCCCACTCCCATTCCTACTAAACCCAGTGTGAAGAATAAGAGGTCTCATTTCCCTTCCTCTCTCCAGACCATGACATTCTAAATGAAATGCCATCACCTACCAAGAGTATGTGGAAGTCTCACTCTCCAGTAAAGCATTTTCTCCTATCATCTCCATCAAAATATGGATTAAGGACATTTGAAAACATGTAATACCAGTTTTTGTGTTTGATTAAAATACACAAACACGTCCTCCAGCAGCACTGGAGGAAACAGACAGGTCAACACTAGGCTCATCCTCATGGCAAGAGAGAACAGTACTGCAGGACCTCAGATATAATATCCCAAACCCCCCTGGTAAGACCACTCAGTGTATTAAGGTCAAAAAAGGTCAATCCTGCCTGAGGATGAAAGGCCTCATTTACACATGCAAACACATCCCCATCTGGTTCACAGACTTTTCCCAGGCACTGCAAATCAGGAGAGCTTTGGTACCTTGATATCTGAGCTGAAGTTACTGATTTTGTGCCAGCCTGCGTTTTCCAGGTGGAAGTTGGCCCATCTTAGGAGCAGCTCTTCTGGGGATAGTTTCATAAGGTCCTCCAAATTTTCACCATCACGAAGTAAGGCAGCCAGTGCTACAAGAAAAATGATTGTGAGGGAAGAGTCAAACCTGAATGCTGGAATTCGAGCTGCTGCAAGATTTCAGGGGGGTACAATACCATCTACTGATGTCAAAATATTCTGTGTATTAGCAGAGTTTTCCTGAGTTGGTTGTTACACAGAGGAATATAAATTATCTAGAAAAATATGTGTAAAAAATTATTTTCCCTTTTCTTGTACAACAAAAGTCTCTGGACTTTATGTGCAGTCTTTTAAGCTGATGACAGGAAGCTAAATGCAAATGCACTTCTATCTCAATGAAAAATGCTTCCAAGCAGTTTCATAAGCACCATTAAAAAAACCCAGAGAAGCCAAGATAAGCACCCTTTCAGCTGGCCAGTGCTTCCTTTGCCATGAATTTTCAATCTAAGCCAAACAACGTCAACGCTTCATGATGGGGAAGCTTAAATAAAAGACACTGAAGCCACTCTATCCATCTGGATGCTCTGATAGCACATGCAAGGAATATCAGGGCTCCTCAGATGATTTGAAAAGTTTAAATTTTGGAGGCTGTCATACAGGACGAAATGAGCACAGGGATAGATCTGCAGCATGAGTCTCTCATCACCAAGGACAAAGTGAGAACTCGAGCTGTACCACTGACAGTAGCAAGGAGAATTTTAGAACAAAAAAACTACCACAGAACCGAAGCCCCCTTTTCAAAAATTTTCTTTGAGAAAGATATGCAGTTATCTATAATTCTAAAAGGATCCAAGCAGCTTTTGCCACATCCCAACACCGTTAGGAACCTGCAGCTGGAGCAGCCTAGGGCATCGCCAAGCAATGTGCTCATTCACTGCCAGGCTCATGCCAAGCTGCATCTTGACTTACAGGCTGGTGTTCAGCCAGTTCTCCAAGGCTGATCCAAATCACCAGGATGGCACAACCCACCTGCATGAAGCTGCTGCACAGCTACAAAACAGGCTGGAGAACACTCAAGCTTGGCACATGCCCTGATGATCCTTCTTTCAGCAGAGAAGAGGCAGGGCTGGGGCTGACAGCACAAGCAATGCTCTGTTCATCTTTAGAAGTGATCGTTTAGAATTTAATTTACCTTCATTTCTGCTGAGCTCGATGTCAGCAAACAAGCCAATCTTGATGACCTGCCAGAGGAGCCCAAGGACCAGGTGGGGTTTCCCTTCCCTCAAGTCCTCTGCGCCAATATTGACAACATGACAGCCGATGGCAGATGCAGAATTCAAGGCAAGGTTCAGGTTCTCCTGCAAACAGCAAAGCCCAGTCAGACACAGTCCAGGGAGATGCTGCTTTCCCTTTCATCCAGCACCAGCAGTGTGGAGGTTTCCCCCTTATCCTTGCTCCAACAGCAGCAGCTCAGAGGAAACACTCCCAGCCACCCTCCAGCTGAAGTTTTAAGGGAGCTGTGGTGGCAGCAGGCTGAATCAATAAGAACTGAACTAGCACCAGGGTTTAATTTCAGCCTCTGGTATTTAGTTTCAGCCTCCGAGTTAGTTGCATCTAGTGGCAGCAACAAGAATAAGGCTAGAGAAGTGCTAATTTATACACACACAAACACACAGATGCAACCTCACAAAAGCAACTTGCCCTAGTATGAAATGATTCATAGCCAACACCAATAACCATCTTATTTAAAAAAGACAGTGCTGTGTACAATCACCATAGCACCATCACATGTGCATAACATTTCAGCCACTTTAGCCATTTTGTCATTAATTCAGCATTTTTGAACCATGCTCACAGAACTGTCAATTTTGTGTGGTACAAAACTACATTTAATAATTAAACAGAAGCTATAAAACTTGCTCCTTTCCAACATTCCAACAATAGTGCCTTGATCCACATTCATTAATTCTATCTTAATATGAATTTCAAAAAATAAAATACAGAAATGTTTTATACCTGAATTATGAATGGTGTGAGTTTCTTCTTATTAATTGCTCTTTCATCAATTGTGTCAGGAACAGAAAGATTTATCATTTTGCTGTTAGGAGGAAAACCAATGGTATTTGAACAACACTTAGAATTTAATCTCAACAAAACTCAATGCACTGTGATAATACTTACCACAGCACATTTCCTTTAGCCTGTTTTTTTGTGTATTTTTTTGTGTATTTTTTGTGTATTGTGTATTATTTTCTTTATAAAAATCAAGATTGCATAAATCAAAAGTTAATATTTACATTATCAAGAATGTATTTGTAACTAATAGCTAAGCTTGAAACTTTAAACATGTTCCCAGCCACTACTGATCTTAGCTGCTGGAGCAAAAAGAGCACATGAATTATTCACAGTGCAGTCCGTGAACTAGTGAAGACTCATTGCTCTGCTGACATCCACTACATGTTCTAGTAAGATAGCAAACTTCCTCCTACTGTAAAGGTTTACTACTGCTGGCAAGGAAACCTGCCCCCCAAAAAAACAAACACTTGGAGAGCTCAGTGGGGAGCATGTGAGCACAACAAATTTTCAATCAACCCAAATTATGGCAAATGTAAACTTTATATTATGATTTACTTCCTACTCAATTCAGTCTTTGCCTAAAGCCATGAACTACTTGAAACTTGGGAAACAAACTAAAAATATGCATCACGAGCTAAAGTTAAAAAATAAAAAGAAAATAAAGAGAACAGATAACTCGCTTGAACTTATTTTGTATATTGATACAGGGTAACTGAAATTCCAGGTTGATCCAGTTCTCCACTGTATTAATTCACTTACTAACCCATAAAATCAACAAAAACCTCATACACAGAAGGTTGCTGGTATTTAGCAGTCCTGGATACCTTCTGTTCTCAGCATGTAACAGAATAAGTCACCTAACTTACTTAATGCAGTTATTAAAAAGAACAAGAAGCTTCCTAGAAAATCCATTTTTGGGTTAATGCATAATAAGGTCACTAACATTCCCACAGAGGACACTCTCTGCCCAAACATCCAAGAGAATGGGCTATTTATCACATGTGCCTCTCCTCAGGCTACCCAGCACCAGGCTGAGTTTGCACCAGGACAACTCCTGCCCCTGCAAAGCACCTTCTGCCCCCTCAGCAAACTCAGTCTCAAGCCTAAACAAAAGCACTGGATGAAAATATCAGCTGGCACCAAAGCTGAGGCATCACACAATGGCAAGAAAGCCTGAGAGACTGAGCCTCTTTTTATATGTGCAAAACGTTATGCACACACACCAGTCACAAAACCAACCTAGAACATGAAAATTCCCTTAACTACAGTTTTGGAAAGCTATTTTGCCGATTTTTAAATTTTTGTGGTTTTTTGGGTTTGGGTTTTTTTTGTTTTTTTTTTTTTTTTTTTTTAATTCAGGAGCCATCATGACTTACCATAGCACAATCCCATCTCCCACAGCTTTGAACAGGTCATCTGTATTTGGGTTCATTGGAATAACGTGCCTACAGTCGGGATCATTTTCCAGGGCTTTGTTTATCCAGTTTACAAAGGCATATTTCTCTTCCTCTAAGATAACCAATTGTAAATTTAATACAGGTTTTTTCATAACAAAGATTTTCCCAAAAGAAGCAGAGTACAATAGCCCAGGGAAATAACAGCCCCACTATCATTACCACATATTTGATTAGTCACACAAAGTTTAAAGAAAGAAGACTCTCATAACTATCAGAATACTCCTGTTCTTTAGTTGTTACTTAACAACTTTATCATACTTAAGTGTGACACAAGGACTTCATCAGCAAGCACAGTTAACGAAGCAAGTAAGAACACAATAAACTTATACACTTTTAAATTTGTAGCATATAAATTCTGTTCTGCTTTCACCCTGATATGAGACCACTCTGCTCTCAGAGAATTAGAGCACAGCACGTGGCATGGTGGTAGAAATGGGCTGGTTTTGGCATAGGACCTCCAAAAACCCAAGAGAAGAGTGGGAAGCAGAGTGGGTACCTGAGTAGGAGTGCTGGGTTCCCTCGCTGGACAGCTCTGAGGTGCCCCCGATGGCACAGATTCCTTCCTTCCTATTAATGGCCCTTCGGAATGTTTTCGCAATATCGCTGCTCTTCACTTCTTGGAAAATCTACAATTTAAAGTGCTCTGTTAGACAAGAAAAATTCATCTTCGTAAAACAAAAAGGACCACAGAAGGAACTATTTCTTCTCTGCTTTAAAGCAAACTTCACAATAAAATCAGCAAACGTGAAGGGCACAGCAAGGGAGTAGTGGTATTAAATCTGACATGGACAGTGGGCAGTCACCCCATTTTCTCAAACACACTGCAAGTGCCTATTGAAACAGAAGCATTAGGCATGAAGTACCTTGCATATATTTACCTTTACAAGTAGATTTCAAGGGCCCACAAGAAAAAAAAAAACCACGAAACCTTTGCAGTCTGAGCACAGGTAATACATGCAGCAGGTCCTGCAGGGCCAAACTTGAGAAAGCTGTAGTGCAATTTAAACCTTTCTGTGTAAGCCAGACGCTCGTGCGAGTGTGACTTTAGTTCACACAAAAGATCTTGTCCACAACCCAAGAAACATTTCTCTTTAAGCATGTAACAGTCAAATCTAATCTGCAGTAAAGTGTAACAATGAGTGCTCCAGGTAAAGATACCCCTTCTACAACAGCAGGCTTTGGCTAATTGGCTAAACACCCTCTTGCTGGAGGGCAAGAGATGCTTTAGCAGACTGCTCATGCCATTTGCACAAGTTGGATCCTACTGTTAGTGGCCCCAAGGCCCTACAGAACTGAGCAGCTATTAGTAAAAAACAGATTCAGTGGCAGGAAAGCCTACCGTCTCTCCCTCAAAACTGAACTAAATTAGTTTCAACCAAGCTGAAAACACAAATGAAATATATACAGGTTCTCTAAACACTACCCAGAAAAAGACAATGAAACAGCACTGTAAAGCAGGACAACAATGTGCTTCTGCTAAAGGAGAGGACTCCAGGCTGCAAAGGTGTCACTACAGGTTGCTGGTTGTCCCACCTTACCTTCCCCATCCCTTAAACAGAGGGAAGGTGGCAAGTCAAGATGATGATAACAGTGCAGTTAAATCAACTCCTGATGGCTTGCAGAGGTTGATTAGGTAAAGCTGACTGTAGATCTGAGAGTCCAAAAGTTGGGGGTTTCCATTTAGTTGGCTTTAACCACAAGGATTTTTTTTGGATCTATTTATTTTAAAATTTCCTGGGTTAACTACTGGTATTGCATATCTTCTTGAGAATGTGTGCTCTACTGCTGAGTCACTTATTCCCAATGTAAAGAGAATTCATGTCATTCCATAAGCTCCAGCAATAATGCTCAGTTAGAAAACAGCAAGAGTTCAGTTCACAAAAATCATACAGTTGAGCTTTGCTGCTAACGTATACCTCAGCTGCCCTAAGATATTTTGTCTTTACTCCATCATTGGTACCTTTCAAATGCGACAGAAGAGATTTATTTATTCCTTCCTAGTGCAAAGTTAAAAGTTATGGATGAGCTCAAACCAACAGCTGAAACATGCACCCAGCATGCAAGTGTTTACAAACTGCAAACTCCAACTTACTAGCTGACTCCGAACTCAATAAGTTCAGAGGGTCTGAAAACAATTAAGGAACAGAAAGTGAAGATAAATTAAGAAATATCAAGAAAACTAATTCACATGAAAACAGCTCCCTCAATGTACAGCACATACTTGAATTACTCCTTCAGCACTCAGTCGTCAGAGCATCAAAAGGATGAAGAACATATATTGAACCATTATCTCAGAAGTCTTGAGCTTTTGTAAAAATAAATATTTTTTTTAATTCTGGCCTATTCCTACTAAAAACGACTGATCCTCCAACTTGTCCTGTCACCTTACTCCTGTTATTTCCTTTCAAGGCCAGAGATTTGAATTTTCCTGGATCAGCACCTAACACAAATCCAAGTGTGTCTTGAAATGCCCTTTCAATTCTTCAGCAAATACTTGTAGTCCTATTAAACAGAGAAAGGAAATTATACTGATACACAGGGAAAACAAGCATTCATCTGTGTGCCTGGAAAAACTGAACAGCTTCCAGTAAATACTGTAAGCTTGGATCATTTCAAGTCTTTTTTTCCAGTTGTCAACTCATGTGGAAACAGTATTTCGGCCTCCAATGAAGCTATCATATAGGAAAACCACATGAATTCTTTTTGGTTGGTTGGTTTTTGTTCAAAAAGCAGTATTTTTCCTCTGTCCAAATCTAAAGGCTGTCAATAACAGCATGAAAGACTGATCATATAGAGATATCTGTAAAAAGAACTGATTTCTACACGGCTAGTCCTCAGAATTGATCAGTTTGTCAAAAGAAAATTAGGATTATGTAAGTGGCTGAGAAGTCAGGTCCAACCTCCTCCATGGTCATCCTTAGCTTTGTCTCAAAGGGGTCCCCCAGGCTGCTGGCAGCTCAGAAATAGCACTTACATAGACGAACTCTTCAAAACTAATCTTCCCATCTTTATTCTTGTCGCCATCGATCATGAGCTTCTGGATGATCTCTCTCACTTTGTACCCAGGGAGAGGCAGGCTGGCCTCTTTGAACAGCTCGTGCAGCTCGTAGTCACAGATGAACCCATTGCTGTTGAGGTCTGAGGATGAGAAGAGGCAGAATATAGAAATAGAATATAGAATATAGAAAATAGAATATAGAATATAGAATATAGAAAATGGGCCTGTACCTGACAGAACTGACCCTCAACAGAGGAGCAAAAACGTCACACCCCACACACCCACCCCCTGTGTCCAAGAGGTTTATGGAGAGCAACCTGCACACTGGGGACCTGCTGAATCCCTGCAGGGCATGGGCACACAGCAGGATGGCCACACCAAAAATATCAAGGAGTATGTTGTTCAAAGGACACCTGTAGGAGCCAAAGGCACGCAGTAAATACCCACAGCACATCCTCAGAGAGTATCCCAGCAAAGTCAGGGGAACCCTCCAGCTCTGGGCAACAGCAGCTTTGAAACAGGACCGAACTGCAATGAATCTGGGCACATGTGACAAGTCTGGTGTTAAAACTTTACAACAGAACATCTGTATTTTCATAAACAATCTCCAGAATGTCTCTTTTTATGTCTAAATACCACAACCCCTTGCATGTTAAAAATAGATGCTAATGAAACACAGCACCTCTTATTTTCTGAACTAAAAACACCAAGTCAGCTCTGCAGTTGCATTTTTATCATGTTGTCAGTGATGTTCTCCATTTAACACTGATAGCAAATTGCAACCAGATATTTTATTGCTGTCCAAGAATGCTCTGCGAGGACATTTGCTTTCACTGTCTATCATCAAGCCACAGCAGCACTGTATGTTTAGTGAGATTGTGTCATCTACTAGACTGAGAAGAAGAAAACAAGAATCTAGTGTGACGCTGGAGCTTTGCATATAAACAGATTCCCAGCCTCTTTGGGGACATCATCACATCTAGTGACTACACATGGCAAATCCAGCAGCCCCAGAGTTTCTTCAGGAAAGTGGGGTTTTCCTGCCACTATAGACAGGCAGGGGTTAGGTGCCTCCTTCCCCAAGCTAACCAGAAGCTTCCAACACTTCCCAAAGTGTTGCTCACAGCAGAGCTGGCACCCAGATTTCAGCAGAGCTGGCTCCACAAGGAGACAGAGCATTTGAAGTAGTTGTACAGCCCAGATTTACCCCTCAAGACATAAGCATGACCCTCCAGCCCCATCTTTGGAGAGGTAGGTAGGTTGTGCTGTTCCTGGGTCAGTAATAGGATGCTAAAATCCCTTTGCCTTAGGCAAGTGCTTCAGACAGCCCAGGGAAGTTAATTTAGTGCCTGAAGAGCTGCACCAGCCCCAGAATTTGGTCTCCTTCAAGAGGAGATCTCACCACAACAACTGGGGTCAGTATTTATGTTTAAAGGGAGATACTATAAAGAATAAAGAAAACAATCACGATAGCTTTAAGGTCCAAGGTTATTTTGTTAAACCAAATTGTGGAGGTCAATTTACTTTTAATGAGGATTCTGTGGTCTTTAGCTTTTGTTTCACAGCAGTGTTCCATCAAGCAGCACACATGCACCACCACTCTGTCCTCGTTTTCCAGATCCATATGGGAATATGGGACTTTAAAATTGTTTTTATCAGTTAGCAAGAAAGCGAAATTTTGCTCAGTGGCAAATATCTGAAGTAACCAGAGCAAACCTGTTCTCCCTCCTACACCTCAGTCTGTGTCTCAGACTAAGGAAAAACATCAATTCCAGTGGATTAATAAACAAATTAAACTACTTCATGAAAAGTCAGTGTTCACAATAGTGCTGAGGAAATAAAGTGGTTTGGGGCAATGATTAATGATACCAATAGGTTGCTGTCTGGCCCTCAATTTTAGAATTTTATTCTGAAATAATACAAGCTTACAAAGGCAAGATTTATTAACAGTCCAGCCTGATATGTCATCAGCAAACTATTTCCCCTCTAGATAAATCACAACTTTTTCTATTACAGTGTTTTTATTACTGAATCTAACTTTACAATATGCCTCTTTTCCCCTCCTTACAGCCAGTGAGGAAAATAAGTCGAGAAAGGATTTCCTAATCTCCAGGACCCATGAGTCTAAAACAAAATTTTCCTTTCACCCTCAGCCTGCAGCCAACTCCCTTGCTTTTGCCTTTGCCTGACTGAACCAACCACAGTCCCACAGCATGCTGCCAAATTAAGCAGGTAAATCCATAAACATCTGTTCATCATTTCTTCCAATCAATCCACCACCTAAGTTTTATATCTACCCAAATGCAAGGGTAAATATAAGTAGCAGGCAAAGGACAAAGAAAAATAAGACTTCAAAATATATATTGTATTCTTGATGGGATCTGATTTTGATTCAGATTTGGTAAAGGTTTTCCTCTTGATGTGTCTAGGTTCAGAAGTGTTTCTGATTCAGGCTTGCATGTGCTATGTCTGAGCCTATTCAGATGTGAAAGGATAAAACCTTATATGGTATTTCATGAGGCAGAAGCCTCTTAGGTGAGACATCAGGAAACTGAGCTTGAAAGTCTGCAATTCCAATAAGGGAAGCATGGATAAAAGGATGCTGAAACCTATTTAGAGCTTGGTTCTACATATGAAGACCTGCAGGGCAGGTATGAGGAATTTACTCAAAGCTGGGTCAACATCTGCCCAGTTTGATAGTTTCAGTCACTCCTGCAATCAGCATCTTCCCAGTCCTCCAGGTGTGCTTAGTTCAACACATTTACCTCTGCTCACTGAAAAAAAAAAAAGCTCTGGCACACTAAGAGCCATCTGAAATGCACACTCACATGAAGGGAGCTCACATGAATCAGGAGTATGGCACAAAGAAAAACTTTGTCCATCAGGAAAAGCTGCATTGGGCTTAGACAAACAGCACAAAGTCAAGCGTGAAGGGCACACAAACTCACTCAAAACCTTTGAATCTCCCTACTTGGGACCTAAACTCTCACAACTCTTAACAATATCCCAAACACACACCTGTAAGAGTTACTCTTCCATAGTACTCTGGGAATAAAAATTAATCACTAATTTACTTCACAGACTAAAAGGGCATCTATGTGCCAGACACTTGGGAATGGGAATTACAAGTAAATCAGACCTGTTAGTTTAACTATAAGACCACACACCAAGTTACTGGTTTTACACTGAAGATGCTCTCATTTCAAGTTTCAGCTTCTCGGCCACTGAAGGGCAGATGCAAGTGTTAAAGCCTGCTGGTTTTACCATAAAGTGGTGCTGGCCTGTGGTTCTGGCTTGGTAGCAGAGTCAAGTAGTGATTGACTGTGAAATGGAAAACGGACCTATTCTTAACATGTCAACAAGCCTGACATGACAAACAGGCCTGAGACCCCTATCCAACAGGGCAGCTGCTTCCCTTCCTACTGTCTCTGTTCCCCTACTGACAAAAAAAAAACAAAAAGAAACAGCACAAAAAAAAAAAAAAAAAAAAATCCTAAAAAGCTCCACCTCTGCAGTACCAGCCAGTTCCAAAACTATTTCCAGCATCACTGCAGGCCCACCATATGGTGCTTTGCTGGATGTCCTGCAACAGGCCCTGACTTCAGACAGAACTCTCTAACAAAATCTGAGATGGTATTCAACAGCTGAAGAGGCTGTCAAAATAGAAGCTATCCCAAATGAAATCGTCCGGCGGCCTGCCCAGAATTACTAATGGAAGAAAGCGAAATTGTTTTAGCAGACAAGCTACAGCCTGGATTCATTATAGTCTGCCTGATGGAAAGGAAACTACAGCACATCTGAAGTTTCCTATTTCTACTGAAAGATGCATGCATGCCAGCATGCTAAACCTGGGAAAGGTCACGGCAGCAACGCACGGCACCGGCCTCTGCCATATGCAGGTGGCGCAGCAAAGCTGCAATGAATCCCAAAAGCTGCTTCAAGCTCTGGCTCAGCTTCCTCCCGAGGACAAGTACTTAAAATAGCTTAAATAACAGGATGCAAGAGGGGAAAGTAACCCACACGTTTCCTTTTAAGGACATATGCTCAGCAGGACACACTAGCAGGATCACAGATCCCTACTTGCCCTAAGCCAACATTTCAGAGCATTGTTTTACCACCTTGCAGCACTGAACAAAGTGTTCAGCTAAGTTATGATTTTTGAGTACTTCGTGTTTCCAGAAAAGATGCTTATCTCTGCTTATCTTAGAAGGAGGGAGAATGAAGACAAATAAACAGAGCAAGTTTGTGGATTTTGTTCTGCCACACCTCCCCTCTGAAGTGCCCCTGTTTGGCCAAGTACACACAAACAGGCACCTGTTCCAAAGAACAAATTCAGAGATCCAATGAGATCTGGAGCACCCTGCTTTTCTCCCACTAACCTGTGGGTCACTCAAAGCCTAGACAGTTCCAATGCCCCACTAATTACTGTTTTCAAACATTACAAAGCTTTTTTTCCCCACTGTTCTTTACCACTTGGAACAGTTCCAAGACAAATAACTGCCTATAGGATGGTGGGAGCTGCTTGCCTGTGCTATAGCTGGCCTTTGTGATAACCTTAAACCTTAAAAGTGGTTTCTCAACTGTGGATTGTTTTAATAAGCAGTAGGAAGTGTATGGGACTCATGCCTTTTGCTGGCTGTCAGAGAACAGCACATCAGCTGCAAGGGAGAGAGGAAATACCTTCAAGTGGCATGGAAGGCAAGTGGTAACAGAGCACACAGTAACACACCTCACAGCCTCCCAGCATCCCCAGATGTCTCAATCCATTGCAGCTGCAAACAGAAAAGGTGGTCAAACACACACCTTTAAAGCCCCATCAACCTACCCACTCAGAGCAGCAATCTGCCCCTTGCTGGAGTTAAAGCAGGTCTCCAGGAAGCCCAACCATTGGAGCAGGGCACATCTTGGTGAGCAGAAATCGCCCTATGAAACATTTCCTCCTCCCCACATCTCCTTCATGACATCCTAGAAACCAGCCAGCTGAGTTTTTCTATAGCCGTGCTTCTCAGCTGTGTGCCAAATTTTCCAGATAACCGGGAGATGAAAAACAGGCTTCATTTTAGATAGCAGTCTTAGTCTAACTTCCGTTCACATTCACTAAAGATGCTATTAGAAGTTCACAGTGAAAGCCAGTCACCTAGCCAGTGACCAGTTCTATATCCCAGGGCAAACATAGCTCCTTTAGGCAAGAATAAAGGGAATGAGAGCATTAAAGACACTCCTGACAGTTGTGTCCCATATTCTTGCGGGCTCTACCATGCCTAAAGCACACAAAACAAGGCAGTTGAAAAGAACTAGCAGATCCTATCTCATTTTGTGGGTATGTCCAGGATAATTAGCACATTTCTCATTAATATTTAAGTTCTGACACTGCCTTTATAATTTAAAACCAAACAGGGACCCACCTCCTTAGCAGGGTAGGCTGGTTTCCTACAACAAACCAGGATTTGACTTGTGTTCCTCCATGCTTCCAACCTTATCTTGATAATTTCCCCTACACTAATGACAAAAAGCCACCACACTCCAGAGGTTAATAATTTTAAATGTACCCAAGGACAGAACAGGCTGCCTACATCCCAGCCTTATTGAGATCTGCACTAAGAGGCACATTAGACAGAGAGAAACACTATGCTTCTTCTCAAGGAAGATCTCCCTCTGTGGCAGCTCACTTCTACCTGCAGCAAAAGACTTGAGAAGAGCAAGAGAGGAAAGAGAACTCCTTATAATGCAACTTGCTTCAAGTCCCCAACAGGGGATACTGCTCCATGAGAATCAGCTGCCTCTGAAATTCACATATTTCTCTGCAGACTAGAAATTCTGAGCAAAGGAGAGTTTTCACAGCCACCTGCCCTAGAGGGTGATAACATCCAATAGAGATAAGAAGAACTATGATTTTGTATATATATAACCAGTGCTCAAGTGATGCCCAGGTCCAGTAAGGAAAACAAAATGCTGGCTCTCACCACTTGTGCAACTTGATCCTGGCCAGTGCCAGTCCTGGGTGTGGTTCCCCAGCTGCACACACTGACCTCAGTCCCCAGGGCTGTGCTCCAGCGCCCACCCCACCCTTCCCTGCTGGTTCTCTGATCCTTCAGTAAGCCATATCAAGAAACTAAACCAACAGAAAACCTTTTTTTCCATTATGTCAGTTTTTTGCCCATTTCAACTTCCTGAATCAGCCTGACAGAGGTTTGTGTGATGCCAGTGCAGGAGGAAAGCTGGGAGGCAGGCAGAGCAGGCCCTGGAGGAGGCTGTGCAGCCCCTGGAGCACAGCAGGCTGAGGGTGGTCAGCAGAGATAAGAACCACCAGAGGGCAATGGAGGTGTGTTCAGCACAAGGCATTGACCATCACCACAAGTCACTCCATGATGGCAAACAAATTCAGTGTTGGTTACAAGCCCCAAAATGCACCTGCACAAACCAGAAACAGCATTTACACTGACCATGCACATGGCTCAGCCAATCTGCCAAACCAACGTCACCAGAACCAAGCACTGTACTAGCCCTGAAGTGCTGCCAAGGCCAAAGCAGTGCAATACCTGTTTAGATATTTATTCTGCCATCAGGAAGCAACAAAGCCCATCCTGGAGCAAGAGCGCAAGGCTGTCTGCCAGTGCTCCCTGATAGCCAGACTGCCCATGTCCCTCCTGCCTTTGTGCTCCTTGGCCAAAGTGATAAGCCTGAAGCAACAAAGCTGCCAAGGGACTCCTTGGCACAGAGATAATCATGAGAGCAGCAGAATGCCCACATCCTTCTGGCACTGCTGCTCATCACAGGGGTGGAATTAATCCAATTGAAATGTGCAGCAGACAGGAGCAAGGTGCCATCCTCGGTGTGACTTACCAACTTTAGCAAAAGCCTCCTTGAGTTCCTCCAGCTCATCTTTGGAGATTTGCATGGTGTTGGCCATCTCATGAATTTAGGGAGTACCTAAAGAGAGAAAAAGAACACTGTATGAAACCAGACTGCATTCACCAACACCCAGTTTCCAACAGCAGCACAGCAACAATCGGTACCAGTGTCACCACAGTCCCCAAAACATGTTTATCTTTCCACTAGGAGAACAGATGTGTCAAACTCAGAGATGGGAAATACACTCTTTAACAAGTCAAAAAACCCATTAGCCTTGTTAATATTTAGCTCTGCATATTATTTTATGACTATGCTGTTCTGCACATATTAATCTCCAGAGATTTTCCACAACTTTGAACAAAATCAGAATCCAGAGTTAAAACATTAATGGAGAGCACACAGCTACCAAACCCAAAAAAAAAAAAAGGTTCTGAACAGTATGTGAAGAGGGTCTTTTGGCACAAAGCAGCATACCTGGTACTGTTTGCAAAATGGAAATAGTTTGCTCTTCTGCAAAAAACCTGTTTGAATCAACACCTGCTTGTTTCCCCAGAGTCAGACAAAAAACTGCAAGGAACAGGCTGTTTGCATGGCCACTGTTTCCCTGAATGGCAGAAGCACCATGAGCAAGCACAGAACAGCAGGCATGTGAAACAGTGAAACCCCGAGTTCACAGAAACTCCATTTGGATCAGATCTGTTTGGTGTTTAAGAGACAGAGGGGATGAGGCACAGAGTTCCTTCACCCATCTGCCAACATCCTCCTTTCCAGGCGCTGATTAGGTGCCACCCAGCCAGCCTGGACAGGAGGCATCACCACAGGGATGGGAGAAGGTCAGACACCTACACACATCCCCACCCCAGACACTCATGACAGGGCATCAGAAGCCCTGATGGCACTCTGGCTAACACGACCATGAGAGAGCAGTGACTGATGCAACAAGGAAAAGAAACACAGGCACTGATAAACACATTCTAACACCACTGTTAGCTCTAGCTCAGAGTCTGTAATGGGGATTTGGGCAGGCTTGGTGTGACTTGAAATGAGATTTGCATCCCAAGATTTTCCAGCTCCCACATTGTTCACTACAACCCTGAAGCTGAGAAATAAAAGATTCCTCCTCTGCCTATGGGAACAGACACAGCTGCCTCCTCCTCTGTAAGCAAAAGGATGAGGGGTGGATTGAGGTTTACAGACTGTCAGAAGGCAGGATCATGAACAGCCTGGCTCTGGCTCAAGGCTCAAGCAACAAGAGACTCAGTTTAACAAATGCCTGTACTCTGATTAGCAACCCTCTTTTGTCTGAGACTCCCAGCTGCCTTCACAAGCACTCGTTAATTTAAGAGCACAAGTTTGCCTGTAGCTGTAAATATTCATTTTCTGTAACACTTCACTCAGTCTGGAAAGAATGAAGTTGTAAGAGATGAGAGAGATGGGAAGGTGTGGCAGCCTGGGAAAGCAGCTCAGACAGGTGCTTGCAGCAGAGAAAGTCAACAAGAAGTTGCATCACTGCAGAGACAAGAAGGAAAGCACTTCAGACCCCACCTCCCAGCATTAGCAGGCACAAGAAGATGTTGAACAGTGAGTAAAAGCCACCAACAGCAAGACAGACCTTACTGGGCTCAAGCTGAAAAAATGGGGTAGGGGGAGGAATCACAGTAAAGGTGCATCAGACTGACAAAGGTAAAAAAATAAAATTTTTTTATAAAAGTAAATTTTTTTACTGTTTCACAGATTACAAGTTAGGCTAAATGAGCAAGGCAATGCTAACGTGCAGGTCTCTGCAAGATGTAGGAATTCTGTGAGCAGCACTGACTGTCTTGCTTGATGTCCAGTCTGGGATCTATCTCCATTCCTGGAGCAGCAGTCCCGTGGGTGCCTCAGCCAAGCCTCAGTGCCACCAGAACCTGGCTATTTCCTGGGGATAAAGGAGTTGCTTGGCAAGAAAATCAGCTCTAAGCAAGCTTGTTGCATGATATAGGAGATGGATTTCACAACTGGCAAAAACACTTGGAGAATGCTAGCAAGAAAAGAGCCAGATTTGGCTATGCAGGCAGGTGGCATGAGCTGCCAGGCAGGAGAGGCTGAGCTACAGACTGAAAATTCAGCCAAGGCTCCTCCACAAGTTCTGCCTTCTTCATTTGCACCAATTCATTTTCAAACCATGAGGATTTCCTTTAGAAAGGGATTTCCCAAAGCATCATTACCTAACCACTTAATTGGAATTTAATTTGCTGCTGACTATCTCTAACATCTTTAACACCAAAAGAAGCAGCAAACACCACCATAAGCCGAGAGCTTTAAAAATGCTGTTCTGTTTGACTTTATCAGGGAAATATTATGCTCTGCATATGCCCTACAGTTGTTTGTATGGGTCTTGATTTTAAAAAACAAAATTCCTTCCAGTCCCTGTTCAGACTGTTCAGGTCAGTCCATAGAACAGGTTTCCCTCTCAGTTTTTAAAATATCACTTCCTTCTGTTTCTCTGCTTGAGAGGAGGGAGGGAGAATTCAAACCAACAGAGAAAAAGCAGACACCTGACCCTGTCAGGGCTCTGTGAAGGGGAAAGGGTGTTACAACAAAATAGTCTATGGAAAGGTTAGTGGGCCACAAAGTTACAAGCTCCCAAAGCAATTGTACAGAGCTTTTCTTCAATGAAGAGGTATTACACCATCATTGGAACACTGGCTGGGGGGGCAGGGCAGCTTTTCTTTTTCTTGTTATGTGTGGGGTTTTATGATTGTTTGTTTTTAATAGCTGAGTCCAGGGCATTTAGAATCGTGTTTTTCATTCAGTTGCATTTTTAAACAAGAGGCTTTATCTTGGGGGACATAAAAGGCCCTTTTATCACACTGGCACAGGGATCACACATCAGCTGCCTCACTCGAATCCCCGTGGGGACACACCATGCTGCTCATGCCTGACCATGTCACACTCACTCCTGCTGCAAGAAAGCCTCTGCCAGGGTTTGACAGGCAGAGAGGAGCTCACATTTAAACACCCACTTTAGAGGGATGAAGAGAGAACAAGAGAAAAATTTTAGTCTGGTAGCTGACAGCCCATCGGTCAATGCACAGATAAACAAAGTGTACAAAGAAGCAATCACTGCTCCAGATCCCTCACCCCACAGAAGAAAGGCAAGGGCAGCTCTGTAACACATGGATACACATAAGCACCTACCTACCTAGAAGAGCATGGCTGGCAGACAGTGCAGCCTGTTCCTGTCCTCTGAAGACTACCTGTGATACAGATCAGAGCTGCTTTAAGTACATGTCAGCTTCTGGAATATCAACTCCTTCCCTGAGACAAGCTGTATAAGGTTCCTGTGCAAACAAATTTTACAGGTTCTAAACACACTGCAGTCACTGAATTGGGTTAGTTTATTTGCAGAACTGCAATAGGGGCAGGTCAAGGAAAGCTGTCCCAGCATGTGTTTTGACAGCTGTGAGCCACCTGGGGACCGGCCACTGCAGGGGCTGTCACTGGAGGGATGTTTTTGCTGAGGCACTCAGCACTTCCAGCACAAGTGCCAGAAGATAACCAGGATATTTGGGTGGATTAACTGCTCAGACAGCAACTTAAAAACACTCAAGCATAGAGAAAAATGTTCTCAAGACTCTTCCCCAAGAGGGGAAGCCCTGGAAGCTGCATCCAACAAAGAGGATTGGTAGAAAACTGACGAAGGGAGGATATTCAGACATTTGTATGTCTTTAGAGTTGGCAGATTAGTTCAAATTGGAAAGCACATGACAACCAAATATTTCCTGACAGCCACTTGAACACTTCCAACAGAAACAGAGCTGGAATTTGCTGCTGATCCAAATGGAAGAATTTACTTTCTTAGCAGCTCTGTGTTACTCTGATAACTGAGTGTTTCATCCCTTCCAGACCCACCTTATTTTAGTATCTCTACAATGACTGATTAACAGTATCAACTTGTTTACTCAAACAGGCCAATGCAGAGACATATTAAAGTACCAACAAAAAGGTATTAGTCCATCCTATTTCTGCCCAATTTAAAAAAAAAAATAAGAACCCAACACAAATGAGCTAGAGCAGTTGGGAGCAGTGACTCACCCCATATGTATTCTCCATTTCTGAGGAACCTGTGGTTTTGCTCCCTTTTCATGACAAAAGCTCCTGACATCAGAAGGCAAGTCAGCTAGCAATGGCTAACTAAAAATACTCAAACCCCACATACCTGTGACCACTAACCCAGCACATATCTCTCGGAATAAACAATGGGACAGCCAGGCACTCAGTCCCCTCACAACCCACAGCAAGTGCCAGAGCCCTCGGGCTTGGGCACTGACACAGCTGCCTGGCCAATTTGGAGGAAACCCGGTGATTCAGCTGACATAGGATCCAGCCCCCAGGCTTCCTGTGGCTCACTTAATCCTCCTTTTCCTCCCTGTTCTGCAGGTAGGGCTGGTCCCTGCCAAGAGCTGCGTTGTAGAGCAAGGTGGCTGTGTGCGCTCCCCTGTTCCCCCTCCCCAACCCCTTCTGAAAGCAGCCAGCAGCATTGTGACCATCCCAAAAGGGGTCTGCAAGCTCTGGAGTTGCCACAACAGTCCAGAGCAGCCACCCTCAGGACAATGAGGGAAGAGTCACTGGCAAGGGATACAAGGGTAAGTTTTCTTTGCATCCCTTCCCAGGTGTCTGGAAACTGCAGAGGATGCTGCAGCGATCTCCTGACGCTGCAGGAACCCTCCTCCACAGGCACAGGCCTGGGCTCATGCTGCTTTTGGAAATTTTTGCAGGCAGGAGAGGGCACAGATACACCTATCCTATCCCCATCATCAGCTCTGATGGCTGCTTTCACTGGTCCAGTCCAAGCAAAGCTTTGGGGTTTTACAGACAACAGTTCCAAACCTGACAACGCACAGACTTGGTCTGATGAGTCCCCTGAAGTAAACAGTTTCCAATGCTTTGGAGGGAGACAGGAAACCTGAGGGATTGATGGCCTGTAAATGAAAACCTATCATAAAATCCATCCTCTCCTGATCGAAATCAGTTTGTGTGCTCATCAAATGCTCACCACACAGTTTTGCTCATCGAATTCTTACAAGCCAGCACCTGCACCTTGAATGTGTCTATTAGCAAACACCAAGCTGATGGATTTTAATTGGCAATTACCTTCCGGACAGGCACACCGGCTGAAACCAGACCTTCACCACACTTTGGTTATAGATGTCATCCTGGTAAGAGCAGTGATTAGGAGATGCTACCCCATCCAGAGAGGCTCCACCATGGTGGCATCTAACCCTTTACCATCAGCATGATGAGGCAGATTTTTAAATCAATTTGGTGCTGCTCTTTGCACAATTGTGGTTCTTGTGCTCACAAACACAGTGGTGTTCCTATTGACTCAGAGAGCTGTTTCTCCTGCCTTGGGAAGAAAGGGGCACACAATGCTTTGAGCAGGCCTTGCTTTGTGGTACCAGATTTGGCTGAGTAGCTGCATCTCTCATCTGTGAATCTCCCCTTCAGTAAAGTTTTCCCAGCCCCATACACATCAGGCTCAACAGCAGTGAATCTACAGCTCTGCTGGTTTGCAATGCTTTAACTATTGAACACCACTGTACTCTAACACTTGCAAAGCCATTACCCAAATCTAGCTTTATTTCACTCTTAATTCAGCTTTTCTTGGGTGATGCAAAGCACCAAAAAACTCACCTCAACAATCCAAGACCAACTACAAATTCAATTTTAATTCTGAAACACTTTAACCTTGCCTAGCTATTTGAATTGAGCACCTTACGCTACCCAGTTCTGCAGCTCCCTCAAGCTCCTGCCTTTACACACAGTACACTTTTTGACTGATCCATGCTGACTTGTAGCCCACCAGCTGCATCACAGGACTGCAGATAGGGATTCTCACTGCACAGGCACCTTTCAGGTTACTTCATCCCAATTCCATACTGAGATTACCTCCAGCTGCTGTTTCTGAAGCACTTCTAAAATAGCAGAAGTCCCATCAGCAGGTTTTGCTTTATATTCTTTCAGACTCCTGAAACTGTCAGTGCTGGGAGAGGCAAGTTCCCATCTATGCTTATGTTCACCTGGGAGTGGACTGAAACTTTGCTCCAGTTGTTGCACAACTCACCACTGCTGCAGGGGAAAAATCTGCCAAATCCATCAGAAGCAGACACACATGTCTGAGTTAGTCACTGCTCTTAGTTTGCCAGAGGTTCTCTCTGGATTTGCAGGCATGTATCAATGGGGTCTCACCTTTGGACAAGTATGTTCCTCCAGCAAATCCAGGTAAGAAGCTCAGTTTCTCTTAGCTAGACCTGCATACAGTGATGCCAGGCATTTTTCTGAGCAGCACCTGGGTAGATGCCCAGCAGGGCTCTGGGCTGCAGAGAGGCAGGGCCACTCCAACAGTATGGAAACAAATGCAGCAAATCACTATTCCTATGCCTTCTGCTCAGACTTTAATCACTACCCCAACATCCACTGACAACCTGGACAACCTGATCCTTCCCCTTTTGCATGCTGGTCAGAGTGTTTTCTCTCCCTTCATGAAAGAATGAGATTCACTAGCTACAATCATCCTAAATCCTTAGTAAAAGCAACTGCTGACCCATCAGCCAATTTACATGCCTTTGACAACCCTGCACAGCCAAGGAAGCTTTCTAGGGTGTGGTCAGGCCTGGATGATGATCAGCATGACCAGAACTGAACTGTAGCCATCACCCAGAGAAAACCCAAAATCAGTATTGAACTTGCTCACAGCATCGAATAGGAATTAGCCCCTTGGTGAAAGCCCAGGAGAGCCATGTCCTCCACGGCAGCATCCAGAATACTGAAAACTGGGGATATGAACAGAAATTCACAGGGATTCAAGTACACTAATCCCTCTGTCTCACAGATAGAGAAAACAGAGAGCAAGCAGCTGAGGATGCTTGGCCACATGATACCAAATTGCCCAGAGGCTGTAGGGAAGCACAAGTCAGAAGAACACAAATGCTTCCACTCCAATTGCCCATGGAAAGGAAAAAGTAAAGCTTCCCCAACTCTCAATGACATTTTCCCCAACATCCCCATCCTCTGAGCCAAAGCTGCCTCTGATGCACTTTAAGGGGTAAGATGCAATCCTGGAGCAGAGTGGATGGATGCTTGGTTACTCTCATCTACCAGAAGAAGGCTGAACAGAAACATAAAGCGGCTTTGGGACTCAAATGGAAAGGAGAAGCACTAAAAGCTTTCTGTAGACCTTGCACTCTTGGAAGGCTCCTGTCATGGAAGACCAGGGCCAAGTGGATCGGATGGATGTTACAGAGGAGACCAACTGCACTCACACACCCCCATCGTGAGCTGCAGGCTCACAGCTACAGCACACAGACCTGGATCAAAATCTATTACACATATCTACAGAGTACTTATAATCTACAGGGCACAATAGAAAACAGGTAAAATACTGCTCAAAGCACCAATAAATCAATCCTTAAAAGCCTCTTTGACAAATACTCCGTACTAAGTGTTGCATTTTGACACACCTCCAGTAGGGCAGCTACTCCAGGGATAGAAAGCATTTGAAATCATAACCCACTAGATTAATTAACTTTTGAAAAAGTTTCTTCATGTCAGTGGAAACAGAACAGCAATATTCTCATTACCTAGCTAGTACAACATGGAACAGGTGATCCTTTCAAGACATCTCAGAAAAGGAAGAGCTGAACACTACTCATCTACCTGCATCTTGCAAAAGCAAGTAACATTCAGAGAATATTTAAACTTAAGTGCAAGAAGGTAAAAGAGAGGGGGGCTGAGGTCAGGTGTCAGCTAATGGACTGAAAGTCATAAGGCTTCATTTAAATTCCTGGCTCAGGCACAGAAAAGTCATGCAAGCCTCTCAGGAAATTCTTATGTTGATAGTAATTCTTATTCTTGCGTAGTTCCCTAAAAAAAGAGCAAAATTAACACATCCTTCTGCTTATTCTGTACCTTAACCATAAATGTCTTCAATAAAGGATCCATCTCTTACCATCCATTACAAAAACTCAGCATCCCTCGTTTTATGAGGGGATTCTCAGAGCAATAGTGTAAAAGACAGTGGGTTCCCTGCCAGCATAAGCAAGGAGGAATGAGATTCACAAGGCTGAATCAGTGCAAATTCTCTTCCCCAGAAGTGACTGGGACCTGCTTGCTGAGACCTGCAGGTTACCCTCAACATGCTTTAAGCATATGTCTCTTGATTTCCCAATATTCAGCCCCATAGGAGCCTAGTTCCTTACAAGGTGGGCTGCAGACCTGAGCCTGCACCTGGTTCAGGAGGTGATAAAGCCCTGCAAAGCCCATGCAGCCCAGAACACTCTCCATCCCCCCAGTACCTCCAGCTCTGCTCTCAGGTAGCTCCTTTGGCAGGTAAAGGGACTGATATCCAGTGTGCCACGATAAAGCAAGAAGCATTACTCAGCTTGTTAAACTTCCCCCCCCCCCCCGCCCAGGTGGGAGAATCAACCAGATCCCTAAATTAAATCACAGTACAGTCACTGGTTATTCAACACCAGCAAACAAGCTCCTGCAAGCCAAACACCCAGCATGACGGTGCTGATCCCTGGCAAGCTGGACAATAGGGAGTTTCAGCTATTAATTTTTGGGAGGGTGGGTTGTGTGCAACCTTTTAGAAGGTACAGCTGTGGTCAAGCAGTTTGAAAACTGTTTTATCAGTTGAAGGTAAACAGAACTGCCTCAAGAGAGCACAGCCAAGGCTGAAATTCTGTCTGCCCATTCAGAGAATTGTCAAACATTCAGAAAAATGCATCAATTCATGTTTTCTTAAATAAGAAACAAAACACTAGAAACTACAAACCATACCCTAAGTGCTGTAATTATGTTTCAAAAGTGTCTTAAACCCCAGGAATTTCAGTAAAGAATCTCTAGAAAAAGCTTCTGCTAGAAGAAAAACCATTTTCTATCCTTCCCCTGTTGTCTGTAATCTTGTTTAGAAAGCACTTGGGAAAAAGGGAAAGAAGTCAAATTAATTTGTTTTAGAACAAGAAAGCAACATTAGACTGCAATAAATCACTGTCAGTGCATAGCTGTCCTAGTGGCTTATGAGGTAGGAAAAATCTCTGTAAATTCACCACTTATTTACTGTAGAATAGATGGTGTAGATCCCATCTACCCTTCACAAAATCAGAAACATTAATCTCAAAAATTAACATGAAATGGCCAGAAGTAAAGGAAAGCTGCTGGCTTTGCTTCTCAGGAGGTTTCAATGACAGTGAAATCACATTTGGTCTAACTGCAGGGTGTTCCCCACACTTCTCTATAATTTAACTTAATATGGGGAGGAGCAATAGGGAGGCAAAGACAGCAGTCACCAGTTCAGGATCAGGCAAGCTCTACTTTGTGACTCTTGAATTTTGGAGAAGCATTAATAACCTCCACAAAACGAACTCTAATTAGGAGCTTTCAAGGTTAGGTTAATGCATTCAGCATCAAGGTTAGGAAAATGCATTCAGGCAGTCCTGGAACCAAGCACTAACTTCTCGTTAGGTCCTTTCAAGCTGCTTTGCCTCCTCCTCCTTCTTCTCCCTCTTTTTCGCAGCTCAGCCAGTGCCCAATACCCCTAGGACAGATGTTGTGGTTAAAGAGACGTATGCACTTTAAGCAGCATGCAACCTCATCACTACTTTGAATTTCAGGAGGGTGTGAGAGTCCTCCAGCTGTGGAAATCATTCTTTAGAGACAGATGCTTTGCAGAATAAATGAAGGGTAAAATATCTCTTCTCAGCCTTTTGGCTAGGAGCAAGTATATTATCAGTTTAATGAAACGTAACATAGCAAAACCTCAGAGCAAAACATTCAGTGCAAACAAAATTAGGACTTGAAGAAGTTATAGTAAGAAGTGTTTTACAAGTCTGCAGACAAGTGAAGCTTTTAGCACAAAAAATTCAGCATTTCAGTTCAATACTTAAAAGTACTGGTATGCAAGTGTTTTAAGCTAGTAGCGACTACTGAAGCGTTTAGAGAGGATTCCAGCATCGGGTATAGCCAGAAACCACAGCAAGCAAGATAAACTCCTCTGTTAGGAAACTAAATCCTGCCAGCCTGTAACGCCTCATGCCATTCCAGCTGGAATGGCAAGGCAGCATTCAGAGCCCAACCTCTCCAGGTGAAAGATCCCAAAAAGTTCAGCGGCCGCTACAGCGCGGCAGCCTACAGCCATTTCCCAAAAGCACACAGTGCAAGGCAGAGGTTTACATACTTAACACTTTAACATGCAAGTTTAAACAGTCCTGCTTTGTAAAAGCCTGCTGCAGACTGAGCTGGAACAAGACTGCGTCCCAGAGTTCTGCGAAGACACACCCTCAGCCCTCGCCTGAAACATCAACCCGCGTCAGCTGCACTCAGAAACTCCAAACTCACACCCATCAAAATCCGCTCTGCCCTCAGCTGTTTTCCTCCACTACAGCAGTAGGAATCACAAGACTTTTCGCAGAGAAAAGAAAAGCAAAACAAGTCGTTGCAGGACAATCTCCGGCCTGGGCCCGCAGCCGCAGCGCCGGGCAGCACCCCCAGGCCAGCCCGCCCCGGGACACCCCTCACCTCTCAGCCAGCCTCACCTCTGCTGCCAGCCAAGGCGAATCGCTCCCTCGCCCAGCCCGAGCGCTCAGGCGTCTCCCACGCCCCCAGCCCGGAGCTGGGCAGCCAGCATTCCTTCCTCCCTCCCTCCCCGCCCAGCCAGGGGAGGTCGCTTCCCAGGGATGCGGTCATGTCGCCAAGAGATGCGCGACAGCGGCCAGGCGGTCCGAGCATCCCGGGAGGGGATTCTCCCCCACAGCCAGCTCTCGGCTCTTTCGTTGCTTGGCACTTGGGATCAGGAGCAGTAAGGTACAGAGCTTTTAGGTAAGCAAACTAATTTTTTTAATTAATAAAAAACAAAACACAACACCCCCTCTTCCCCCCCCCCCCCAAAAAAAAAAAACACCTCCGAACAAACAAGAAAACCCTACTGCTCTTTACTCTTTCAAACAAATGCACTTTGATTGATAGTTCACAGTGTGTCCAGTTAAACAGCAACACAGAGCTTGTATTTAGTTTTATGTACTTATTTTATGGTACATGGTAAAGTATATGTACTTTATTTTATGGATGTCTTTGAAACAACCAGAAGCTCATGGAATACTAAGGATCCAGACCTATTTGTCCTTAGTCTGCACTGAAGGAGGATGCTGCCTGCTATTTCACCTCATCATTCCCCAAAAATGAAAAAAAAAATTTAAATGGTCTGAATAGATTAGATTAAATTAAATACAGAATTCAGAGCTGGCCCATACTGTAATATATTGCATTATCCCAGCAATTAATCCTTGTCTGCTCTAGATGAAACAGGGACAGACATCTGCTGCTAGCCAGGAAGACACAAGCAACAGAAACATTATGTACTGTGTTGCTGATGCAATGCACAGGAGCAGAATCAATCACCAGAAAGGTTAAGTCAGTTTTCCAAACTATAATCATATATTTCAGAGATTTCTGTTCCTATTAAGTCCGTAGAATTTGAGCATTTCCATAGCTATATGGAAAAGATGTAATTTACTAATAAACACAATATTTGAATTAGTAAAATATTTGAAGAACTCATGACTGTTCTAAAAATTATGGTCACTATGGTCATTGGGTGGTTTTTTTGTTGTTTCTCTTTAAAAATTACATCAGCCAGGAAAGTGAGTCACTGCCTGGTACCATTTCTTGGGTATCACCTGAAAATTTAGCTTCCAGCTGTAAAGTTTCAAAAGAGGTATAAAACACACTCCAGAAAACAAAACAAAACGCAAAACCTAACCCCAAACCCACAGCCTGCCAGCTTCCTCAGGATGGTAAACATCATGGAAACCAAAATAGAGAGTTTAATGCCCAGTATTGCAGCTGCAACTTAAAAGGAAAGAAGCTGGATTGAAAAAACATTTCTGCAGTCCACAGACACCAGGCTGAGTGCACATCAGACAGGGTTTAGGGAAGAGCAACTTCAGCTCTGCTCTGATTTTCACCAATAATCAGCTTCAGCATCACATCAGCCTCAGGGTGCAGGGAGCTCAGCTGGCTGTTCTGACCAAAACTAGGGACTGACTGCATCCAGCCTGTGAATCTAGGGACAAACGAGCAGCAAAGAAACTCATCTCATAAAGTTTAGTGTCTCCACTTTCCATCCTACGTGTGAGTACACTGCACAGCATAAATTCATCCTGTAAGTGTTAGTGAGGTTTCAGGGCTTGACAGGTCCTGGGAAGAGCTCCCAAACTAGGTTGTAATTTTCTATCAGTGGCAGAGTCATTGCACAAGCAACTCTGATTTTGTGGGGGAAGAGTTCTCTCCTCAGCCATGTGTGTTGCTGGAAGAGCAAGGCACCACCTGCAAGTGTGCAGGTGGCAGACTGGCATTGCACAGAAAGATGCCTAAAAGCCACCAGCCCATGTCTGTCCCAAGTCTGAAGACCTCTGCTTACTCACTTTTCTTTTTTCAGGTAAGTGTAAAGCATCCTATAAGGCTATCAGGTAAAATCATTCCCTCTGAATGAAAGGGAAAGGACACCCCTTCACCGTCACCACGTAGCACAAGTCCTCAGTGGCTCCACCACGAGTTCAATTCACATGCAATGCACATGAAATACCCATCTTCTACATTTGCACAGGATCAGAGATAGGCAGTTTTTCCAGAGCTTTAAGAGCACTCTGCTCTGTGAATACTCAAAATCCAGTCCTGGCGGTCCAACCTGCAATTACAGTCAAACCTAAAATAGCACCTCGGCGGTGCCAGCACCACTCATCTCCACGTCATGTCCCGAGACTCAGCACGCATGGGTGTGGCGATGGCAGGCAGTGAACGCACAGTTCCCCGGGCACTCCCAGCAGACTTCCTCGACACGCCTGGTCTCACACCAGTCCCCACACTCTTCCAAAATAGGAATTTTTTTGGTAGAGTCAGTATACCAGTGTATTTTCCTCTTCTTCCTGCTTTAAAAAGAGCCTTTTAGGGAAGAAGAAGGTGCCTGAGGTGCTCAGGTGACACATCCATTCCCCTGCATGAACATTGTGATGTAGGTTTATGTACAAAGAGAACTTCAAGCACTGGCAGGATTCCTCCAGCACATCATTGCGCAAGGGGACACATCTCCTCCGCAGCTCCAGCTGCCAAGTTTCACTGGGAGGCCACTAATACACATTTGCCCTCCAGAAGGTACTCAATGATGGCTGTGGGAGCAGCAGCTGCTGCCTTCCAGGTGACAAGGGAACAGAAAGAGTAAATTGAGGAGTCATCTTTCACCATAGACCTTCAAGAAGAGACCCTTTGGCAAAGTTCTGGGGGAGGAAGGGAGCTCATCCAGAGTGCTGTCCTTTGGCTACAGTGGGCTGTGCAGCCCCACTGCTCTCCCCAGTGAGTCCAGAAGAGGACAGCTATCTGCTTCTGGACACCAGGTTTTCCTGCCCACTCCAGAAGTAGCGTTTTCCTAACTAACTATAGAGATACCATGCTAATGTTAGAAACTGTTCGAGATAACTGATGAAATTCATGGTGATGGAAAAGTCCCTGTCCCTCATGGGCATGCTACATCTGTCCCAGTGAGTTTTGGGATGGGTTTTCACTGCTGGCACTTCTAGCTTCTGCCTAAAATATTTGTTTGCTGGGATACAGCCAGCTCCACTATCAACCAGCCATGGGGCTATAGGACTTGCTGGTCCACTCCAGCATTCCCATGCTAGAGAAACCTCCATAGCCAGAGGGCTGGGCCACAGCAGCCTCGAGAGATCCCAGAGCCAAGAGAGCATCAGCAGACCTTGGCATGCCTTCAGGAACAGCAAAAGTGGCTCAGTCTTCTGCCTCTGCCTGCTCTGGTGCTGCAAATCAAGTGTTTTCAGGAACATCCCTGACATCAGTGACAATTTACCAAATGCAAGACGTTCCCCTCCTCCTGTTCTGTCTGCATTCTCTTTTAAATGTAAGGATTTTAATGAAATTATGATCAGATAGAAAGATTCTCACCTGTGCTTTTTGATTCAAATTGAGGGTTTCTGTACTTTTTCCTTTCTCCCTCAGAGCCAACTAATGGCAGTATATATCCCATCAATGTAAACAACTGTGGAAAGATGTGAAAACCGAGGAGCAAGCATTTGACCTTAACTCCTCAGTTTATCAGTCTTCTTAAAGAAAAAACAGGTCTATCTTTGCTAGATTTCCCCCTTAAAAGCTTCCTGAGCTGCTCTGTCAGCGAGCCTGTCATCTGGAAGAAAGCAAGACATTAGTCAGGCTCATGCTTATTTAATAAAAACCTTGCATATGCAGGAGGGACTGAAAGTTGGTCTTTATTTAAAAAGTGCCTGCAAATTTGAGTATGATTTTGCAGTGCAAAACAGATCTGAGGGCTTGCTCGATTTACCCTGTGCTCCCCCAGTGCTCAGCTTAGCAATTAACCAGCTAATTATTCACAGCTTAGATCAGGGAGCCAAGCAGTCACCAAAGAAGTCCACAAGTATGCCCAGATCACCACGCAAAGGATATTTCATGTCTTGCTATTTCATAAGGAAATCGGGAGGCTTCAGCTGATGTCAGCTCCAGGAAATGAGCCACAGGCAGATGATGCCGGAAGCAGGAGGCTTTATATTTAGTACTGAGTCACCCACTTTATTAAATTCAAAAGACAAAAAAGGTGGGTGTGGAGAGGGGATAAGTGGAAAAAAAAGTGAACAAGTTATTCTCTGGAGATTATGGGCCATGGGGAGTCTAGGGTTAGATAGGGGCTTTTTGTAAAGGGAGAAAGAAATTAAAAGATTACCTGGAAACCCTTTCTGCACATCCACTGGAAAAGCAGGTGCCAAATGAAATGTGCTTCCCAGGACAGAAGCCAGCACTGAGAACACTGCAGGAGTCTGCAGTGCCTCTGGGATCTCTCCAGCCAGTCCTGCAGGCCAGAGCAGGGCATTACCAGTTCTGAGGCACTTTCCTATCCTTTCTCCTACATATTTGAGCCAAAGGAGAAGCCATTGGAAGGAACTTGGAGTAGAGAATTTAAAAATTAAAAATTTAAGCCAGTTTTGCAGCTCCACCTAACCAATCACGAAGCGCACCTTGCAACAATCACACCCCAAAGAAAACACTTTGGGTGATTACAACAGCATCAGATGAAGCCTAATGGCTGTTACTGAAGCATGGGAAGAGGAACGGCCCTCACACAGTAGAACTGCACCCAGGCAGGGCTGACATCTTCCAAAGGCCAGCCTGTCCCTTTCCTTCTCCTCAGCATTTCAGTCCTCCCATCCTGAGCAGCTGATGGGTTAAATGGACATCCATGCGCAAGGAAGATGAAGCAGTGGGCAGAGGGCCCACTGTTAGCACAGCATCCCAGTTAGAACCAGCTCAGCCACCCCACAGACCAGGCCACTGGAGAAAGAGTGGCACTGGGTCTGGAAGGAGGGTCTTGGGGGCATAAACACACTTTTTCATCTTTCATTTCAGCTGCCAGCTCTGTCCATCACCCAAGTCTGTCCTTGACATGACTTAGGCAATCCTCTGCTCCCGGAGAACATGCTCTAGATGACTGTCCACTTTCAGTCACTACTCAAGGAAATAGTATTTTTCACTAGAATTGCACTACTGCAGAACACAAGCGACTGTTCACACTATTTCTGAACAGGAAAACAGTTCTGGTCCATTTTTGGCAACACTCAATTTAGACATATCTACAATTGAAAAGTATACAGCATTCATGTGGACGGCATCCTCATGGAATGTATTAATATGGAAAAGCTGCCATTTAATAGGAATGTAGTTCTTTGAACTAAGGTCTTTTGACATGCACTAAAGAAAGTTTTAAGAAGAACCAAAATAAAATCGTAATGCAAATGGTTGCACAATGCAAATTGCAGGAGCACAGGTTTGTTTAGAAGAGGTTCATATTTTCTTACAAGTCTGTCATAAGTGTAAATAGGCTACAAGGCTATCAGGTAAAATCATTCCCTCTTACTGAAAGGGAAAAGACATCCGGGCACCTTCACCACATAGCACAAGTCCTCAGTGGCTCCACCACGAGTTAACTTTCTATTACTGATAAATACTCTGCAGCCTGAGCAGCAACACCTTTGCAAAGTTTTCAGCCACTTGAGCCAGACTTCTCCCCTGAGATGATTCACTTTCTAAATACTAAATGATTCACTTTCTAAATACTAAAACATTAATACTGCTACCAAAGCCAAGTACTGCACCTCATTTCAACTTAAAAAAGTCAACTGAAAACAGTTCTCTCTAATGCCAAACACCACCAGGGACTTTTGGAGGCCCTACAGGAGCACCGTATTAGATTACTAATAAAATAGGTGTACCCTTCAAAATAAAATTACAACAGTAAAAAATATGTGGTTTCAAAAATAGATCCATGGAGTGTAGCAGGACCAGGGGTCAGGAACTGCTTAATACCTTCCATCTATATGCAAGAAGAGATTACACCTCTGTAGTCACAGCCTGCTCCAGCCACCAAATGGACATTTGGCCAACTGTTGACCACTGTGCAGACCAGCTTGCTGCACCCACTCCTGGCCAGTGGGAGGCTGTGGGAGATTACCACTGGGTGGCTCCTCAGTCCCACACAACCCATCTAGATCTGCAGGTGAGCTCCCACTATCAGAAAGGTTTCAGGTAGTGACCACCATGGGCAGCAGCACACACCCCCAGCCCAGGCAGGGAGGATCTCCAGCAAGGGACTGGTTTCTCATCCTGGACATCCTGCCAGAGGCACGTGGCTCATCATATTGTGCAAGGGGGCCTACAAGTTCATCTGTGTTGAACTAGTCCAGAATCTCACCTCAAGGGATATTGAAGCTTTTTCTGGTATTTAGCTCATGCACTTGTTGGCTTCCCTCCAACTGCTCTTTTTATCTCAGACCCCAACAGAAAGTCTCTTGTAGGGACCCACTGGACAGGGTAACTCCAGGGGCTCCCATAACTACTGCACTCTTCTCAAATCTGTAGAAAGGTGGGGTAAAGTGCAAAACAAATCAAACAACACAAGAAGTCTCACACACACACACAATAGGTTGTCACCCATAGCCTTCAGGTCCCTAGAGCGCAATCTTCACCACACAGCTCATTTCACTGTTAATTACCAAGCTATCTCACGTTTTCCAGACCATAAAAAACAGCTACTAGTAGCAGACTGGTCTCAGTGCTGTGAAGCCAGTCTTTGCTTTGACAGCAGATTTCTTATATTCTCTAGTCTGTTGCTGCTGTTGAGTTTAATTAATGCTTTATGAATTAGTATTAAAGAAACCCTCATCCTAGAAGTTAACAAAACAAAACCAAAAACCAAACATCTACAGAGCCTACATAAAGCCAAACATGGTATTTGATAGAAGGCATGAAGCAACTTTGGAGCTCAGGCAGAAGAGGTAGATCTATAGCTGGGAGCAATGACACCACAAGGTTCAACATGGATTACACCAAAAAGGTCCAAATGCTGAGCAAGAATATCAGCTGTGAGTGTTACACGTGAAAGGGCAATGCACTAAAAAAAGTGCAACGCCTTGCTATGTGCCAAGTTGATATCAAACCAATGCCCAGAGCTTTAATTGCTAAAGTGAATCATTGACTGGTAGTGGTTGTAAAGGCTCTTGCATAATAGCAGGTTTCAAGGACTGCACAGGGCAGAATCTTACTCCATTTCATGACTTCAAAACTCTTTTTATACAGACCTTCAGAACACAGGGTGCAAAAGGACCAACAAAAACAACCCTATATAACCCAGAAAAAGTGCATATACTACTTAGAGAAAGAGGAGGAAGGGGGGAAGGAATAAAAGTTGTTGCCAGTAGTGATGGATCTAACTAATGTAGGCTGAGGACTGTAATTTCCATCTGTCCTGCAGAGCTACAATAACTTCTGGGAGCTTCTTAGCTGGGCAGAAGCAATGTCAGTTTTTCAAGTTTTCAGCCAGAAGTCAGAATATGCTGCTTTTTCTTGAGCATTTGGTTTATATAATACAGTGGCAAGAGCCCAGCTGGAAATCAGATCAACGAGAACATTACAAAGGGGTGGGCAAAAGAAGGGCAGGAGCAGCATTGCACAGGAACCTCCCATCCATGTCCCCAAGGAAAGCTTAGTCCCAGCTTCAGCCAAACAGTGCAGAAAGGAACAGGCTAAAGTTTAGGTCAGACATTAAGGCTGCTTATTTTCAGTCTTCAGAAGGCCCAGCTTCACCACTCTCCTTATGGAAAGGTGAATTCTAGCTAAGTGAGGACTCAGAAACTTGCTCGTTATTACAAGGAGCACTGAGAAAAATGCTTTTGTAAATGTATTTCCATTTGTTCTCTACTCACCTTCAGAATGTTGCTATCTCAGAAACAGTTCTTAAAAGCAAGGGCCAACTTTCTCCCTGAATGCCTGCCCAATACCAATCACAACACAGTAACTATATACACCCACAACACCCTATGTATTCCCTAAAATACAGTCCTCACAATCCATTCTTGAAAGCAAAACATTTTGGGCAAAATTCAGGAAAAAATAGCTTAATTGCTACATTGTTTTGGAAAACACTTCCTTTATTTCTGTGACCAGCTGGAGACAAGCACCTTGTTCTATGCTGGGTCAAGGATGTTTGACTACAGGATTTATAGCAGAATATATATGTGTATATATCACCACAGCAGTGCAGCTGCTCAACAGTTATAGCAGAAAGCAAACACTGGTTTAGCCCAAGGAAAACAGGGATGGGCTGGAATATCAGCCTGCTCACTAACATCTTGTTGCAGAGGCTCTAAGGCAGGAGAGCATCCAAGCTGGTCCCTGGGACAAGACTCAGCATCCTGGAATCTCAAAACCACAGCCCTGTTCCAAACCCAAACAACTGTCCACAAACTCTTCCTGGCTGATTAGCAGGAAGGAGCACAAGACTGCAATGGTAGCATAAACAAGGACAAGAATTTATGATCTTTTAGACCCAGCTGAAGCACTGCTTCACAAAGTATGAATGCCAATTACAGGGATGGGTAGCTTGAATTCAAGTTTCCACTTGGTTAGTGCTGCGGCGGACAGACTGAGAACTTTGGTGCTTGCCCAGCAGTTTCATCTGCCAAGAGGGGCTGCACCCAGATCTTCCATGAAAACAGGGACAGAGACTGTGAAAACCCAAGGGACTCCTCCGGTTCCTGACCTTCCCAGCAGGGCAGAGTCAAAGGCAACAAGTTCAGTCCTACTGTTTTTGAAAGTAGAGCAAGACACTTCTACCTTATAGTACAGAAGAGAGAGTGGAAGAGGCAGATCAGCAACCTTCCTTCCCTGTTATTTTGAGCAGAATCCATGGAGCAGAAGTCTTGGTAGGTGAGCTTCTGCTACCAGGGCTGGGACACATTCACCAGCAAAGATCAATACAAACATCAAAAAAAAACCCCAAATCTGATCAAAACAGGTACTTTGAGGGAATGAGCACATAAGAAAAAAGGACTTCAGTTATAGTTCTCAGGTAACCAAACAGGCTAGGAAGAACACTGAAATGGCATACAGGTGACTGTGCAAACTTGTTTCAGGAGCAACCCACTGAACATCACCTTCCATCTAATCCAGACAGGATACAAGTTTCTGTTACCCAAGGTCTTCAACCTGAATTTCAAACATCTTGTGCACTCAGCTCTGGAGAGCCCCTAATTGAATCACTAATACCTTAGCAAAAAATAAGCCACATAGATGTAATGCAGAATCACATGCCTTCCTATATGCTTTCTAGTATAGAAATACTTTTCATATGTCAACCTTCAGAAAAAAAAAAAAAAGCAAGAGCAAACAAAGGGGATTTTTCTTAAGCTTTCTTTCCCACCACCTCAAAGAGACAACAGTTTCAGCAGCAATCAAAGAGGATGTACCCAGAACTCTGCAATCAATTCTTCCTATTTCCCCCCTAGCAAGACAGACTCCCCAACATCTGGACACAAGACAGGAGAAGCAGTTCTAGCACACAAAACTCCAGCAGAATCTACACTAACAGGACATAGGCCAGGGGCAGGATTGCCTACAGCATCTCTCTGAGCCACAGCCCCATCCTGCAGCTGGTATGGGAAACACAGATATAAGCCAGCAGCATTTCTGATGTTACTCAGCCTGTCACATCTACAAGATAATCAGATCTTCTTTATGCTTTTCCCCAAGTTGGTGCTTTGCAGGCTTTTCCTTTTCTTGACCTGACCCTGCAATGGGCAGCAACTCACTTTGCCTTGTATAAGTTCCTGTACTTATACCATTTTTTAAAACAGCCTGGCTAGCATATTTGTAAGAAACATTTTGTTTCCTCTAGAAAAAAAAAAAAAAAAAAAAGTCTGTAGTAAAGACCTAACTGTAGGAGTCAGTTTTTCCACTTTAAGAATTTGAGATATGAATAAATAGCCCCTTGACTCTCAAAGTAAAAAATATGCAACAGAGTTAGACAAAGGCTGAAAGCTCATCCCTAGGCTTTGGGGGAAATAAAATCCTTCTAGTGTCCTTCCACAGACAGTTTCACGACTGTTTACAAAGGTTTTATGAGACAATACACTATTTCACATTTTTAAGTTTTTTTACAGTCTACTCCAGAATAGAATTAACAGAAACACAACAGGCCAAGGCAGAGTCTACAAAACTGAAGAGAAGGCAGCATTTTCTCTGATTACAGAGAGACCTTTGATCACCAAGGTCACATAAACCAGGCGCACAGATCACGCTAGTCATTAACAGCCATGGAATGGGCACTGGGCAGAGTCTCCCTGCCCTCCTCCCATCACACTCCCCTGCTCATTTACTCCCACCCCTGCCCTAAACAACCATAAAGGCTGTGGCTAAGCTGGAGGAATTGCCAGGCAGCACCGCCTGCTTCCAGATCCTGGGTCAGCTGCATCCTGCCTCTCCCCACAGCGCGGGCTGGAGCCTGCCAGCAGCATTTCCTACCACGCTGTAAAGGACTCACTGCCCCACCAAGCATGGCCAAGGACAGTGCAAAACAAATCAAACAACACAAGAAGTCAACACTTGAGGTTCATGAGGCAGAGAACAGCCCAAGGCAAGGAGACACTCAGATCTTCCCTCTGCTATCCTATGGCCAGCCACTTAGACTTGCCTAAGAAGCCTGGGTTTAAGGCCTGGCTTTTCCAAGAGGCAGTGGGGGAATGAGATCACCAGATACTGGTCAGGCTCTTGCCCTCAATGTTTCTTTTCTGTTTTATGCTAAGGGGGAGGAGTGTACAGCTCAGGTATGGACAGACAGGACTGAGCTGGAGGCTGTAGGGCAGTCTCCTGGCCACTGGACATCCCTGCAGCACCTGAGCTGAGACATTAATCTTAAAGTGGTGGCCTAATGCATAATTCTTTCAATTGTTTCAGGTCCTTCAAGAAGCACAGCTAAATTTTGATCAACATCTATAATAACTATGTGGCTGGCAGTCAGATATCTGGCTCTACACCTTTCCAACAGTGGTCATCTTAGCCTTTTGGATTAATTAGCAACAAACAGATTTTCTGAGGTATTTTTATAGCTGAAGGGCTTCCCGTGGCTGCCAATTCCCCAGAAACCAAGACATAGATGTGTTGTGTACAGTTTTCAGCCTGATGAAAAGGAAGACTATTTTTAATCCAAGCCTACATAGGGTGGGGCTCAGTCTCCAACCAGGCCAAAAAGCCACTATAATCCACAAGACCAATGCCCGGCAATCTTTGCTTGCAGGCTGATGTCTGTTCTATTTTGGGGATGGGAGGAATTTAGAATAAAAAGATATATAAATTAAAAACAAAGGAGGCTATGAAAAGTGAATAGAGGGAAGGGCAAGACTTATCCTGTGTATTTTGGTCTGAAGAACAGGCCCCTAAAAGAACACAAATCAGAATGACTCTGTTTTCCATTTCCCACAGCAGTTTATAATTTGTAACACGGGCTGAGGAGGGTACAGCCCCAGTATGTTTTTTACAGGAGGAAAAGCCAATCCATGGCTCCTTGCACAGCAGTGAGGCCCTTGGGAGGATGAGGCAGAAACAGTCACCAGCCATACACGTACCACCAGGATCCCATACAAGGCTCCCTGTCTCAGACACCAGTGCAACAGCTGTTGGGACACCTCACTGTTTTGTACAGTTGAGACTGCAAAAAAGGCAGAGCAGGGGATTGGAAAAGAAGACAAGTTTTGCTCACTTAGGTTTTATGGCAAACAGGCAACCAACCCACTAAAAGCAGAGATTTTTTTGTACTCTCAGCCCCTAAATAGATCCAAGATCACATGGACTTCAGACATAACATACCACTAGGTTTTATTTGTTAGAGACCCTGTCTTAACTTGGCATTCAAGCCAACTCAACACAGCCATTAACTTTGCCACATTAGCCCCACATTCCTTGCAGAGCACAGGTCATTTATCTAAAAGCAGAGACAGACAGCCTCTCTCACTGTCTTCAGGTGCCCCTTTACCACCTAGCCATTAACTATGAAACATTTGCATAGGCATCGGCATCTCTACAGCTCATTCTTAACCTGGCCAGGGCTGGATCATTAACCCAACTACAGAAGTCTGCAATTCTCTTGGCAGAATGCAGAAAGGGCAGGACAAAGAGATGGTACACTGGGATAAGTGGAGGACCAAGAATGATGAACTTCAAGCACTGCTATCACTTTGGTCACAGACTTCTTTACAAAAAAAGCCAACATCTAAGCAACATTGTGAAGTTTAACCAAAATGTTATAAGCACAGCAGCAAAAGTGGATGTTGAACACTTCCAACACATGATTATCGACTTCACTTCCTCCTTCCTTGTTCCACTTCCATAAGTGACCTTATCAACAACCTCCTCTCTCCCATACATCATCACATCATAAGGCCACTATGTGATAAGGAAACAGTGAATGAGACAGTTAAGTCTATTGTCAGCTTTAAAAAGAAAAAAACAAAAAAAGCTTACTTAAAACATTAGTAATTAGGCTTCCCACAGAGATGCTACACTTTATGTTCTCTTGAAGATCACAGTAATAGTCTCTCTTCCCAGCTATTCAGTGGGGACTCCCAGCAGCATCTGTGAGCTGTCACTCTTTTTACAGGAACAAAAAACCTACTGAAGCGGCAGGAAAAACAGCTGTAAGCATTTCAGAGAAGGAAATGAGACAAGGAGACTGGTTAAAAGCATATGGCCCATACGGATTGACATGAGCAATCGGCAGCAGTCCTAACCAGAGCTTCCCATTTCAGCAGTGATCCTGCTCCCCACATTCTCAGATGCATGTCAAATCAATAATTATTTTATTTCTTCCACACTAACTCCCAAATGTTAGTAGTGCACAGGTCACCATGGCCCTGGGGACAGCCTGGATGTTGCAGGAGTCAATTTGCGCCCAAGAATGTGCACAGTGCCCAGTAGCACAGGGTATTGGAGAATGAAGACCAGCCAGCACTGGGGGACACAAAGAAGGGGGCCAAAGGCAAGCAGCCCACCTGCCAAGGATGCTGAATTCATGGGCAGTGGCCACCCTCATGGCCCAGCTGCTGAAAGGTAGAGACAAACTAACAGGAATCATCTGGCAAAACAAACACAAGGGAAAGAATGACTGTGGATAGCTCCATCTCTGCTGATAGCAGCTCTCCTGGAGGCATGGAAGCCCCCTTTTCATTATCATGGCGTTCACAAACCCAGTGCAAAACTAGCTTTAAGTAACCCAGGCATGAATTCACAAACCCAGACAGGAAACCCTAGCTGTTAGAGGAGCAGAGGTGATACAATTCTTCCAAGCAGGCCAGACAGGACTTGCTTATCATTCTTGGCATTTTTAATCTATTACCAAAAAAAGCCAACAGATTATAGATTCCCAGGAGACCAGCAGATGCCACAGTAACTGAGTGGACTGGCTGGCCACCACAGCGCAGCACCCTGCCCAGGGAAGTCCACACCCCTGATGGGAACAGAACTGCTGGGGGAATGTAGAGCAGCCAAGCAAACAGTTCTGATGACAGGGCAGCTGCTGGTCAGCACTGATGTCAGTCGTGGTCAGCACTGATGTCACATGTGCCCACCACACAGAAGAGCTCTATCACCTCCAGTGCCACCACCTCCAGGTCAAAGAGCATGGCACTAGCAGAGTGCAGATGTGCATGTCTTCTCCTCCTACCCCACTCTACAGCCCTATTAGGTGGGGACTTCTGTCTTCAGCTCCATCAATTGACCTCATTTTCTAGTTTAGCTGGTAAAAGTTGCTCTTTATATGGCTGGCAGGATCACACAGGAACACACCAAACACCTGAAATCTCAAACACAGCACCTGCTGCCCTGATTGGGCTCTGCAGCCACAAACACAAGTCCCATCTTTTGACTATAATCAAATCACCTCTTCAATCAACAGTTAAAAGAGTGGGCTTCCACCACCCTCCCCAGGCAGCATCCAGTCCCCAGTGTGACAGCACACCCACCCCAGGTGTGCCAGTGCCATTTGCCAGTGGAGATGGAGTAGACTGGGGGCTGCAGCACAGCGAGATGAGGAGGGAGGATTTCTGACAGCCAGAATCCCCTGTCCCCATGCTGATGGCACAGCGTGACAAAACCACCCAGGCAAAGCAGAGGAAATCTACACCTTCAGCCCTTCACTTGGGAATTATTTGCACAAACCAGAAGACTTTTCACAGACCATTTTGCAGTGCTCCAAGTGGTTCTCACGACACATGGAAAGGTGCTATCCAAGTCTCCAGAGACACTTGACCTAGAAGCAGGAAAGCTATCCAGGGCAGGAAACACTAGCAAGGAAAGGACAGGCTTGACCCATCACCTACAAGTTCAGCGTTGAAGAGCACAAAGTAGGCAGCTGCTAAGACTGAAGCTGAACTACTGCCACTGTGTCTAAACACCACCCACCTCATACTTACTCCCTGAACAGACCACACTGGAGATACATATTTTTAATTCAATAAATCCAAGAAAGACACTACACCCACAGGAACACCCAAACCCCTGTGTACAGAGCAGGGCACACAACAGTAGTTCATTCCTGACCCACAGTCCCACAGCTGAATGCAATTACAGCAGCCCAGTCACTGTCAGCTGAGCTGCTGCTGCTGTTCAGAGGACCTCAGGATGAGCATCATTTCTCCCAGCCACAGCACCCAGGACTCAGGTATTGGACCACCATACAATTGCCTTCAGCTTTCACACCTTTCACTTACCCACCAGCAGCAAGAGCAGCAGGTACCTCTGGGTTAGAAAAGAGCTTTAATGGTGCAAGCAGAGACAGCTGATTCTGCGTAAGAGTCTGAGCAATTCTCTGGGAGGGTCACAGGGGAAATAGTCCTTTCACGCCCTCCCCTACCAGCAGTGCTGAGGGCAGAGCTCTGCCAAGACATTACCACAAACACAACCACTGCTGTTTGTGCAATAATCCAATTCCCAAAGTGCCAACAGGAATGTATGTGCAAAGATGTCAACAGATGCCTATCTAGGGGCTTGGGGGCCAGGGATAGGTGATGTGACATTTGTTACAGTAACCCAACAAATACTGGTTTAATTCAAACTTGCATCACCCTCATTACAAGAGCTGGTCTAAGTTTTGCAACGTGCTTGTAAAGAAAAGGTATTCAGGAATGTTTTGCTTTGCGTATGCATTAAGGCTATTCGGTAAACTTTTAAAATTCAGTATTTCACAGATTGCTGGTAGGGGTTTCTGGGTTCATGTTTGGCTTTTTTGATGTAATTAGCAACTCTAATTACTTCATGAGCTCAATGTTCAAAAAGATACACAGATTACTAAATGCACACTAGCACTTAGTCCAAAAAGTGCTGAGCATGCAAAGACCACTAATCAGTTGATAAATATTAACATATCATGTTGTGGCTATTCCCAATTTGACAAGAAACTTACAAGAAAGTTAAAAATTAATATCTGTTATTGCACCAGGCAGGTTCATAGCTTGTCAGTCACATGTTTAAACAGCTGGCCTGGAGAGATGAGAATCTGGAATTTTATGCTGAATTACTGCTCTAATATATGTGGAGGCAGAGTAATATTCAAAGCCTGAACAAAACATCAACTTAAGCCATGTTTCTTTTGCTGCTTAGTGGTACACAGATAAAAACCAAGTAGCAGCCACATAAATTTCACCTCTGCAAATTGCACGGCAACACTGTAGCAGCTAGCATCTCTCTCCTTCTTTTCCCACCTTTGCTTTCCCCTCTCTTTGTGATCAGAAGCACTACCATATCCCTGCACAGGGTTAAACTGCCTCCAAACACGGCAGGTCAAGAGCTGCCCTTGTGAACACCATTAGAGAGCCAGGACTGTGCTTTGCAGGGCACTGATGGATCTGTACAAAACCTGTGCTGGAATAACACAAGCAGGCTTGATGCTGCTTTTCCATCACCTCCTCTGCCACAGGCAATTCATGTGCAAGAAAATCAAGCTAACAGGCCTGTATCTAAAGAGGGACAAATGTCCCCAGAGAATTCCAGTCCACATCTCTCATCTTTCAGTTTTATGAAGCAAAGAGATGCAAAACACTGTAACTTAAAAAACCAAACAAACCCCAACCACAAACAAGAAATACCTCATATTGATATAAAGCTGAACTTACTTGGTCTTTGGCTCTGCTGAAAACACAGCTCCTTTCTGTTTCACCACCTATTATTTAATGCTGTGTAAAATAGATTACCAAGAACATTATCTGTGTGTTGGGACACGCCACCAAATAAATTATCACCACTTAAAATATCACCACCAAGACAACCTCAGGTGTGAAATGAGCTACTGATCTCATCATCTACTTAGATAAGGAAGTGCATTACAGTATCTACGATGGGCACACCCTCCCTAAACTCACTGCCAATCATGTAAAAGAAAAGTATTTATCATCTCCCAATGCATTATGTTACACATTGTCAAAAATGCAACTGCCACACTGACGCTCCAAGTGGAGCACTTGCAGTTTTACTACACAAAAAGTGCAGATAAAGGGGTTCACAAGGCACACAGATCACTCAGACCACCAGCAGCTGCTTAAGCACAACTACTGAATTAACTGTCCCTAACATCCCTTCCAATCAATCACTGAGCTGCATTCTCCTTTGCTTCATTAAAGTCAGAACTGTTGTATTTCCGCCTCTCCAAAGCCATTTAAATCACTGCACTAGAAAGCCAAGTAAACACAGGAAAGAGTTACTAGAAGATCCCGCATGAGTGGATTCAGCACAAACTCATTTAACAAGGCTGCAATTCCTTCACTCACCATCTTAATCTCACAACAATTGAAACCCGGAGCAGAGAAGTCAGTAAGGGAGCCCCAGGGGAAGGGCTTCCTCTGCATTTATCCAAATACCTAATGAAGTCATCAGTCCCCAGAGCCCTGTCCACTGTAAAGCTCATCTAGCCAAAACTGGTACATAGGTTTCTGGAGTTTGGGGCATTCTTAATCTGGGAAGATGTTTTCGTATTTTACAGGAGGGGAAACTTCATCAGATCAACTTTGATAAGAGAACAAAGACCCTGATTAAACACAATTCTTTATATCTAGCACTGAATAACTGAGTTTAATAATCACATTACGATCTCTTAACTCAGACAAAGAATGAGTAATTCTTTCACAAGCAAAAAATTCTTTCAAAGGAGCTTGGTTACAACCAAGCAACATCCTCAAATTGTTGAGCCATTGGCAAGATTAACAGGCTATGATAACGACAGCGTTTGGAAAAGCTTTCATTTAACAGATTATTTTATTACCATTTTTTTCAAGAGTTATTTAGATGCAAACAAACAGATTTGGAATTTTAAGTCTCTGTGTGTGCACACACCCCACATACGGCCATCACAAACACCCCCAGGGCAGAATCAGATGCAGAATATTGAACCCAGGGGAATTGCCTTGTGTCCACTAATCCCCTGAATCACTGCTCTCCACTCACAAACTACCAGCAGCTCCTCTTTGCACAAGATTTCTTTTCAAAACAGATTGAATTTCTATACATCATTATGCACAGCACTAGCACATGCTGATCTCGGTAACTATTCCCTCTTTATATCCAGGTTCCAGCTGTTGTCTTTAAAGTTACTCTGAACAAGTGGCCCAGCATTAAGGAGTTTTGCTTCTCAGGTTACCAGGCTCACTGGAGAAGTCACAAGTGTTACTGGCTGAACAATGGCTCCAAGTTGTCATGCAAAAGCAATTTACTTGAGATATCTATTATCTTTTATAGTCGCTTCTACAGATTGACCAAAAACAGGAAGCCCAGCTCTCACATTCCACTGGAATTGTGTAACAGCAATAACAACCTCAAAGGCTGATTCAATGGCATTTGCTCAGATCTTTACCAGCAGCACTCCTGAAAAGAATCAGTGAGTCCAAGTGATGCCCTCCTGGAAGGTATGGATGCTCTTACAGGGCAGGAACATGCACCCTGTCCCAAGGAAGCGTTAACTGGAGGTCGGTTCCCATCCACATGTTTCACCACCATTTCTACTGAGAAAAACTTACAACTGGAGCACAGTCGAGCCTGCAGAGTTGTTACCTCTGTGGGCACTGGACTTGATGCTACCCATTACAATACTTCCAGCCAGCATCAGGGTGCCCCAGTTAAGGAAAGTCAGAAGCCTTAAGTCCTGAAAAATTCCCTGCTCTTCTCTTTCCCTTCCCAGGCTCCCAACAAGAAGCCATTGTTAGGGGGAGTAGGGTGACACTTCCTCTCCCAGTCCAAATTAGAGATGTATAAAAATAAACCCATACAGCTGTCCCACGACTTCACTTTATTTCACCCCGCCTCAATTAGAAGAGAAGTCGTTCCCATTTCCTCACGCTCTCTGCTTTGGGAATACTACCGTGCACAAAAGATAAAAGCGAAATACAAACCGAACCCCTTTTCAGTGCCGCTCTGCGGCTCAGCCCGGGGCTGAAGTTTTTCAGGGGGATGAATCAGACAAGTGCCTTTTCATCGCCGCGGGGAGCTGGGAGCGGCGGCAGGAGCGCGCCGGGCGGACACGTCCCCCGCGTCCCGCCGGCACCGACGCGCTCCGGGCTCCGCGCCCGCCCCGCCGCCCCCCTGCCCCGGGACCCCCGTGGGGACACGCCTGGCCGGCAGCCGAGCCGGGTGGCAGCGAGGGCCGGGCCCGGGCCCGCCGGGGGCCGGTGGTCGCCCCGCCTGCTGCTGCCGTCCGCATGCGGCGCGGGATGCGCCGGCGAGCTGGCGCACGACCGAGGCGAAGCGAGCACCCGCAACTTTTGCCGAGTTGGAGCCGCGCTGGAGGAGACCCCGTGAGCACTCACCGTCCGTGCCGCCCGAGCAGTCCCGCCAGCCAGCCCGCCGCTGCCCGCGCTCGGCGCGCCCCTGCCCCGCGCCAT